>JAFBJU010026048.1:52964-65047 GCA_016785305.1 Colistium nudipinnis | reverse complement strand
TATATAAAGATACATACATATGTATAAACATGCTTTTGTGATATTTTATTCTTGCCTATTTCACCTTGCTTGTTGTTTTTGAGCTGGAGCCTGTTTTGTCAAATCAACCCCATTGGTTCCTGCTCACATCCTCGTCCCTGTGTCCCATACAGGTACGAATTTGGCTCCGCCCTCTTCGTGGGGTGGGCGGCGGCCAGCCTGACGGCCCTGGGCGGCTCCTTGCTCTGCTGCTCCTGCTCCAAAGAAGACATAAGAGGGCAGCAATACTACCGCCAATCACAGCCCTCCACAGCCAGGGAGTACGTGTAAACCCCTCCCCCTTTCCCAGCAGCCACCCAAACAGAGAGCAGAGGACACTCTTGGCACCGCCCACTTTATTAAAAAAAACAGATTTTATCTGTTAAAACGAAACCAAAAGAGCGTCACACACGCACGGAGCGTGAAACAAATAAGAAATTGAAAAGTAAAACTTAAATTTAAAAATTCGCGTATTTTGCAGTTTACAGGTGTTTTGATTTTTGATATCCGTAAGAAGATAAAAGTATATTTGAGGCTTTAATATTAAAGGATATCTCAAGTACAGTTTTACATCTCCATCGTGGATCTTTAGTAAGAACAGGGTGCTACGTTTCAGCCTCTGAGCCTCTTCTCCAAAAACTCAATATTTAATACAGAGCTGGTCAAATTCAGCTCTTCATAAAGAATAAAATGTATTTAGATGAGCTGTAGTTTCCTAACCGTCACCTCACCTGCCCCTGCTCTATAGTACAAATAAAGACATTTAAAGTGAATCCAAAGACGCGTCAGGGCAGATATACAGAGAATGAGAATCGTTAGTAGGACGTCCTATGCTTCCTGGTTGGGGCTGCATCTGTGTTTTTGTTTTTGTGTGTTCACACTCCACTGGTGCACAAAGGTTGTGTAATTGCACTGTTGTCAGGAGAGTGAGGAGGCAGTGATTTCTCCGACGTAGAATAACCTGCGAAAAATGAAGGCGTGATGAACCAAAAATAAGAATCAGGTGTGTTCCTTGTCCTACAGGAAGGAATTAAAAGCCTCAGGCAGACATTTTAACATCTGAGCAACTTCCTGACTCAAAAAAAAACAAACATTCACACAACAATTGTCACGACACACAATCTGAAGTGCAGCAGTGGAGCTGGATTCTTTTTGTTGTTTGTGCTTCCATCGGTGAACGCTGTGAGTTATGATTTTACTCAGTGAAAGTGGAGGTTCTCTTTCACATCCTACTCCGTGCACTAACACCCTCATTCCACATTCAGACTCTCTACTTTATAATCATTTATATTTATAACCATACTAAAGCTCTTTCATGTACCTCTCACACAGGAAACAATCTCAACGGGGATTCATAAGCTAAAACACATTCGTTTACAGTGGAATGTATAAGCGAACGGGACACAAAGAAACAGCACAATAAATACACAAATATTGTGGTATTTAACTTCACAAACCCCTGGCTGCTCATGGGAACAAATTACAATGGGTATCTGAAGCCGTTTTAAACTCCGCCCCCCGTTTAGAGCCCCTAACTTTTACGGCGGCTCTAAATTGGCTCTTGAGTTGCCTCCTTGATGCTCCCACATCACTTTGGCCTCATTTGTGTTTTTCTAAGAGAGCTGCTCCATCACTGTTCCACATAATAAAGCCATTAACTTTTTCTCTGAATAGGTCCCCGTCCCCCCGTTTTCCCCCTTCTCTTCTTGGTAGACACTTGTTTGTGGAGTGCTCTGTTATGGTCAGATTGGGCTCCACAGGAAAATTCCTTGCGCCCTTTAAATAAAGGACATAAACGTCCGACGTCGATGGTTCCGTCGGCAGCAGCTGGGATGCCAAAAGGAACAAAATCAAGTGTGATAAAAACGACCTGAGACACGTCCAAAGATAAAAATTAATAAATAAACACATTAGCTACATTTGAAAAAATATATATCTGAAAGTCTGAGAACAGCATTTTTCTATTTTTTTTCCCTCTGAAAAAAACTAATTTAAGTCCATTTAGAGATTCGATCATTTCAGGTTTTTTTTTTATAAAAAATATTATCCCATTTTGGCTCTTTTTTCTCACTCCATCACTCCATTTTATCTCATTTATTTGATCTAATCCCATTAGATTAGCGTAGATTAGCAGTTAGCTGACACGTAGCATCGCCTCCACAGCTTTAACCTCGCTGTCCGTCTCGATGTGTCTCTGTCCTCTAATCCTGTTCTTCTCCGCCTGTCTTCTTCTTCTTCTCTCCTCTAATTCAGGGCAGAGTTGTTGAGTGAAACTAGTTTCCCTGACTGATCCTGCCTTTTTATCCAGGACGGTCCCACCACTGTCACCCCCCCCCGACTTGTCACTTCCTGTACGACAATATTCCCCTTTCCTGTGTACTGTATCTGCACCTCACAATTTTAAACTCAGTTGTGCGTCTCTCCATTTTTTCCCCTTTTCTGTAAATACAAGAACTCTGACAGAATATCTGACCAGATTTTTTTTCTTCTTCTTCTCCTCCTTTTTTTTCCCTCCTTCCATTTCACTTTGGTTGCGTCCCACTCGTCGTCCTCTGTCCCGTCACCAGCTGAGAGTTAACAACGAGTTCAAACGTTTTGTTTTTTTTTGCGCTGATTGATGATTCCACTTATATCCGATGACCTCTGGGTGCTTTTTTTTATGAAATGTGATTTTTGGGTTTCTTTTGTTTTTTGTCTCTGTGAACTGTACTTTTGACTGAAACGTGTCTTTTTTTCCCCTTTTGAATTGCAGACCAAATGTTAAAAGTACCCCACCAGAGAAAAGGGAGCAGTACTTGTAGTTTGGGAGAGACTCCGGGCCTTACCGTGCTTTAGACTGTGTTTCCACACACACACAAACCCCTCTCACTGAGGAATCCAAAACAGACAAACAGGCGACTTGGCGAGGATTTGTGAACAGAAACCTTTTCAAGTTTGTGGCCACGTAAATTTGTTGGAAGAAAAAAATCCTTTTGGGAGGTTTTAATTGAAATATTTCTGTCAGGGGGATTGAAAAAAAAACAAAAAAAAAAAACAACGATATCCTTGTCTTGTCTGTTTTGCTGACTTTGGGAGAAACATTCATTCAGGGTATGTTTTCTATAATATGTTAAAATGCCCAGGTGTATATACCACCTACTCTTTGTCTTCTTTTCTTTTTTTTTTTTTTTTTTTTACCACATATATAATGTTTTACTACAGTGCCTTATAACACATGTTTTATGCACATGTATGTGTTAGACTACATGGATTCGTCATAGTGCTCCATCCTGTTCCTCTGCCAGCAGATCTGTATACGGATTATTATTATTTTATTTTTGGTGATTTTACATTGTTGGATTTGTGAAAAATGAATGTGAAGCTACGACGCAGTGCCACTGGTGAAAGAACGAAGTCTTGCACGTGTGATAGATGTGCAGAACAAGGCCTGAGGCACTGCCGGCTAGAATCCGCGTGCCTGGTTTTCCAAGTCGCCCGGATGGAGGATATATTCACACCCTGCACGTTCATTTTTGTTTTAGGTGCCCATTTGATTTTGTGTGAATGAAGAGTCTCTGTGTATTTGGGACTCTCAAGGAATATACTGTACCGTGTGCTGTCTCCTGTACTAAGGAACGTTGAACCCCGTCTGATGCCTGCATTGATTTACCGTCTCTAATATTGACCCCCCCCCCATGATGTGCATCATCTCATTTACAGTAAACCCCTGTCTGTTTCTTTTAGAATAAAGTAAACAGCCAAATAAAAACTGGGACTCTGTGCGTCTTTCGTCTCCTGGCTTTTCACTCCCGCGCGACCCTCTTTCCAGTTCCAAATCCTCCCTTTGCTCCCCCGTGGTTCAATAATTGCAGATGTGGAATTCCTCTTCTGCTCCACTGGACTGTGGCACATTCTCGGAGGCTACACTTGTTACGACTCAACCACAAAGCTCCAACTTTCTCCTTTTTTTGTTTTTGAGCTTCTCAAAAGAGAAAATGTGGCCAAAGCGTACTAAAGGTCAAGTTCTGATTTCCTGAAATGTATTTTAGAGGCCAGCCCCTTTTTTTTTAGCATAACACATTTGCAAAAGCCAAAAGTAAAAAAATGAAAAACGTATAGAACAAACATCATCAACATGAACACACGCATCCATGTTATTAAAACTCCCTCAAATGATGGAGAACCTTTTTTCAAAGGGGGAGGGGCTTCTCATCACCAGCATAGAGAGAGGGAATGACCAGAGTGAGAAACTGTGATTTGCACATCCGGACTCTGTATTGAGACATACTTGCAAAATATGTTTACCCTTTCTTGAAAGAAACCACACAGGCATCAAATAGCATTACAAATTTTAAACATTTTGCGAATGCAAATCAGATTGAGCTGCATCACAACATTTTAGCCTCAGTTCATTTATCCTGAAACATTATTTTATCACAAACAGTCTGAAAAGCTGCTGTAAGGGCTGATGTTTCCTGCCGAGAGACAGACCGCCCATGTGACCGTGTTCAAAAAAAAAAAAGAAAAAAAGAAGGTGAGTTTGAGAAACATGCAGACACCAGCGGTGGGAACAGAGTGTGGATGTGAAATCTCACATACATCTGACGTGTGCATATACACATGACTACACGCTCTGTTCCTCAATGCAACACTCTACGTAAACTCATGCAGAAAAGAAAAAAAAAATGCTCCAAATGCATCGGTGTGCATTGGCAGGGTTGTTGCATCATAAACTCAGTTATACCATTCATATAGACTCACAATACAACACAACTAGTGTGACACATGTTTTTTTAAATGATTTAGTGCAATGCAGAGAAAGTTTATTTTAATGACTCGCAGCAGAGACCAACTTCATTATAGTGAACCCAGGAATGTGTTTTCTGACTTTTTTTGCTCTCTGATTGATAAATGATGTGTCACACATGAGTTTGACTGGAACTTGCCCGCTGTGGTAATTCAGGAATGTTTCGAGTGCTGAACTGTAAACATCATGGCGACAATTAAACATGTTGTTACATTGAGTCATTCAGAGTGAAGAGGAAAAGATCACAAGCTGGTTTCAGTGTATGACGAAAAATAAGCAAAAGGTGTGATCTATATAGAAAAGAAAAGATGGAACGTGTTGTTTTTGATCCAATTTCTTGCCTTTTTTGTATTCAATTCAGTGAGCAGGAAACATACGTGTAGGTCCAACCAGCATGAGTCACACACGGACACAATAAAAGGAACGATGATCATTTTGTATCATAAAATATAATATATCATAATTGTATAGAACATATTTTGAGCTATAATTATTTTGTCTCAGCACACTCATTCATTTGTATTTTTTTTTTCTCCTGTTCTCTTCGCAGCACAACAGTCAGGACCAGCCAGAAATTCAAAATAACAACAGTATGAATGACAAGAAAATGAATTGTGTGGCAAAGTGCTTCAATCTGATGTGAATCTGAAGTAGTCATGCAAAAATTAAAAACAAAACCAACAAAAAAAAAAAAGCCACAGACCAACAAACTGCATCGGGCTGGAACTGATTAAAACTGTCACTGACTAAAGTGCAGCAGACTTCTTCTCCGAGGAAGAGATGTGAGAAGGAAAAACAAAGAATATAATAATAACAGATTAAAAAAAAGATATATATATATATATAATGCACAGAAGAGCACATGTCAACTTCATACAGACCTCACAAAGAAGTTAGTTGATATATATTACATATATATATATATATATGTATTGCAATTGTTTTCCACTCATTGAATATTTTTTGTTTTGTTAAATATACTGTGTGGTTGCAGATGCTCCATGTCAGACACCAACACATCACAAGTCACCCGACTGTGATTTATACACGGAGCTAGAGTCACATAGACAACACTGTAGTGCAGCCTAGTGGCTGTAGTGTGTGTGTGTGTGTGTGTGTGTGTGTGTGTGTGTGCGTGCGTGCGGGTAGCTGGTGTATTCTCAGAATGCCAGACATTTTTTAAATACTGATATTTAAATTGATTTAAAATAAGAATTTAGATTATTTTTTCATGTATATGTAGAACAACAAAAATGTAAATGTATATAAAAAATATATATAAATAGCTGTCGTTACAAGTGAAGACAGAGTGAGCATCAAGTCCGTGTCCATCGTTTGTCTACAGTGGATTTGTGACTCGCATTCTGCTTTTTACAAAGTGATGGTGGATGTTTAAGGAGCTGGTTCCAACTTAGGGGCCTATTCAAAACTTGCATAAACTCAAGATATACACATTCATAACCTTTTCATTTTTTCACTCATTTTCTCTGCTCGGGTGGAGAAACAGGTTTTAGTCGTATCTTGCCTCTGACATGAGGCCAATGAACATAGATGTGAAATTAAAACGACAATTTTATTTTCAAGGACTGTTCCCTCAAAGTGTCTGTTCATTTCTTAAAATCGAGTGCGCGTTCAAGTGTCTTCGCCCTTTCATCAATTCCACAGGAAGTGGAGAAGGCCTGTGTGAGTGAGGTTTGGCACGCTGACCACGGGCGACCCTCAAACGTATACCATGTCCACATTTGTCTCTATTCTAACCATTTCATCACTGAAAACGAAATAAACAGAAGAAAATCCAGAGTTCAGGATCCACGCTGAGGAGTGTGACTAAATCACTGCAGAGTTAAAATGGCGCCTGGCTGAAGAGGGCAGTGTTCGTCTTCGCACCGCGTCACACCTCACCGGCAAAATCTGAGTTGGTTGAAGTGAAAAAATAAAAAATTGCTCTTCTATAATTACTTTCAGTGATGTATGCTGAATCCCCAAAGCTCTCTGCATATTAATATGGAGCATTAATGGGCTTCACAATAATTAAAAGTGGAGAAGAAGAAGAAGAGAAAAAAAAGGAGAATTTGCAAAGATTTGTTCAGGTCATATAAATAAATGTACTTAAAGAAAAAAAAAAGAAGGATTTTGGTTAAAGAGTTTCTGCCGGGTCGGTCGTTGGTAATGGAGTTGAACACGGAGGCTTAAAGAGTCACGCTGGTCATTTATAAGTGTGTGTGTGTGTGTGTGTGTGTGTGTGTGTGTGTGTGTGTGTGTGTGTGACCATGCCAGCGTGATATTAGGATTTGCAGTTTTTTTGTCCTCATTTTTCTGTCTGCGCATGTGTGCAGTTTATTATTATTTTTTATTTGGAGTCATGTGTGCATGACTCAGTGTTAGTCGCCTCCTGCATGGTTGCGTCTCCTCTGCCTTACTCCTCCTCCTCCTCCTCCTCCTCTGCACCTCCTCACAACTCAGCTTAATACCTCATAATCACTTATTGATTCCTCATCATCATTACTGCAGCTCACCCCGTGTAGGGGGGCCTGAGTGGGACATACATCCCCACCACACACACACACACGCACACACACACACACACACACACACACACACCTTCCTGCCTTTGATTCCAACAAGGTCAGGGGAATCGATGGGCTTTGAGCGGAGACTTGTTCAGAGAAAGTTAGTCTGAACACAGTGAGCGTCTCCTGGCCCAAGACCACACACACACACACACACACATTCCAAACATCATCCTTTATTTATTTATTGTTTTTTTTTTTTTACAGATGGGGTTGACATACATCTTCTAAAGATGGGGAAATCTGGATCAGCTCCTGCTGGCTGGATACAATAAAGGTCATAAACTCTCCCATCTCCTGCATGTGAGAGGATGGAACACGGGTCAAACTAAAACATTCCAATGATATGTTAATTTAAAAATGACACAGAGATGGTTTGGGCAGCTTTAATGAATTCATTCATTTGGGTTTATTGAATGCGAGAGACGTCACTGGTTGTGAGATGGCATTTTTTTATTTGCATAGGAGCCCATTCCAAACGTCAACGTGTCTCGTTCTCGAGGACAGTTGTAAACTAAAAGGATTTTGTGAAAACCTGTGGTTTGCCTCCTCCTCCTCCTCCTCCTCCTCCTCCTCCTCCCATCAGCCTCAGAAAGAACAAAAAAAAACAAAAAAAAACTCGAGTTTAAAGTGAGAAAGTCCTTCAAACTTTTCACCGTTGCCGAAGGCTGCCGTGCCGCACATACAACGTCTAAAACAGCAATTATTAAAGTTGCCTTCAGTCCTTCGGACCACAGACACGACACGTCTCTGTTCCACTCAACAAAAAAAAAACCAAAAAAAAACAGTGACCTGCTGTGATTTATTTGGAGGTCCACAGTAACTCTGCAGTGACATTAGCTGCACACTCCAGTGATTGCATCCAACCGCAATCAAACCTTGGCTCGCGCTCACGCACAGATGCACAAACAGGAGTAAAAACACACATTTAACCCACAACAAGTCGGAGAGCCAGTGGAAAGTGACCAGCTGACAGCTGGGCTGTTGTGCCATTGGAGGACCGCATTATACGCGTGTGGGTGTGTGTGTGTGTGTGTGTGTGTGTGTGTGTGTGTGTGTGTGTGTGTGTGTGTGTGTGTGTGTGTGTGTGTGTGTGTGTGGGGAGGGGGGGCGGTTATCGGGGCTGTTTCAGTTTATAACACCATAGGAGAATGGTTACTCTCACCTGTTCATCATTCTGGAACACACACACACACACACACACAGAGGTGTACATCCTAATGTGTGTGTGTTTTCTGTCTGCCGCAATAATGCGCCGCGTCCTAATTGGCTCGCACAAACTCGGCCAACCCAATTCCAGCGCCTCTCGTCCAGAATGCCTCTCTCTGTCCCTAATTAGCTCCAATCAGCCGGAGTGATATTTATCGATTCACCTCCTCCCTCGCTCGCCCCGGTGTGTCTCTTGCTTTCTCTCACCTTCACACCCTCCATCCTTTCTCTCGTGAAGGAGACCGCGCTCCTCTCGTCGGAATTTTTTTTTTTAGTGTGAGGGAAATAATTATGATGGATGCAGGTGCCTCTCTATTGCTTCAACGGTTTCTTTTTGGAAATAGATATCCCCCTTTCCTCCTCCTCCAAAAAAAAAAGAAAAGAATCAAGAAGCGAGGATGAGTGAGGGGAGATGGTTTTATTAAACATCCCATATCGGAACGGCCCATTCTCACAGTGTCAGGGACAAACGTTCTTATTCTCCTGGACCAATTGGGGAGCTCGATTTTCCCTCCCTTTTTTTTATTCTTTCTTTTTTTTCCCCCCACAGAGACACGCAGACGTTTGATGTTTTAAATTCAGCTAAACAACCTTTCCGCCACTCTGAGAATGGGCTGGTTATAGATTGATATTTTATATTTAAACGTATTCTTTTCATTCATCACATTGTATGCACATCAACAAATTTGAAGCACTTGTAGAAAAAAAAAAAATGGTTGAATAACTTAAACTCAATAACTTAACTTTACTCAAATTGCGCAGATTAAAACAGAATAAAATCTGTTCAACGCAAAAAAAAAAAAATCCTCAGAAATGATGATTTCCAGAATATAGAGATGAATAAAACAAGTTGATGGTTTGATTGTTGAAACCGGTGTTACGTAGAGTATCATCCCCATCAGCGATCCATAATAAACGGACAAGTCGTTTATGAACCTCTGACCTTCAGAGGTCCGACCTTTAATTGTGTCCTCCCTCCTCCTCACGCATTCCGCTGTGGAGAAGTGTGGAAATGTAAGCTCTACATAACCCCCTGTTTCAAGACTGATGCTTTCTGATCTGTGTGTGTGTGTGTGTGTGTGTGTGCGTGTGTGCTCAGTCTGGCTGGTTGTGTACCTGCAGACAGACTTTGATCAGGTCCCAGCCCTGGGGGCAACACATTGCCGGCCCTCCTCTGTAGTTGTCTGCGTCTACACACACACACAGACACCCACAGATACACACACAAAAACACACAATCAGCCGTCACGCACTCATTCATGCGCACATCTTACACAGGCAGAGCGAGATGATGGACGAGGAGAGAGAGAGAGAGAGAGAGAGAGAGAGAGAGAGAGACGCGGAACACTTTGATGTGCTCCACTCTTTCCGAAAACACACCAGACGAGGAGAGAGGAGGCTCAGAGAAGATTGGATGATGGATGATTGACCCTTCAAACCAATGGGGCTGATGGGAAAAAAAAAACTAAACACACACACAAGGGGGCAGGCGCCGTGTCTGACCCGGGCCCTCGATCGCCCATCTCTCTGACACCCAGACTCTTAAATTGAGCATGATGATTAGTCATTTTTTCAGTTTCAGCCCCTGTGTGCGATCGTGCATGTGTGTGTGTCTGTGTGTGTGTCTGTGTGTTTTGTCTGCGTGTGTGTGTGTGTGTGTGAAAGCGGAACTGCTACATGGAGGGATGTTAAAGTGCCCTGAAAGCGAGCAGAAGGCCCTCAAGTGGTTGGAGGGCGGGTGGATGGAGGTCGAGGGGCGTGGCCTGCGTTCCTGACCCCTCCCCCTTTTTATTTTCTTCCTCCATCCAGGCACGCAGGTTTTTTATTTGGCTGATTAAACTGCGTATTCACGGAGCCGGCTGAGTCCCGCCCCCCCCCCCGCTGGGACTCAGACGTGATGATGGAGGTTACGGATTTCATCTTCCTCTCCGCGGATCATCATCATCTCGAGTGCTCATTTAAATATCATCATCCCTTCGTCCTCTCTCTTATCGCGTCGCATCACATCACAGACGTGTCACTTACTCCCAGCTCGACGCCTCGGATAATGTCGAAAAAAATGATTTTGTGTCCAGGTGAATGTTTGGCGTTCAGGACACGGAGGAAATTTAATTCTTTCCCTGGACGTTTTTTTTTTTTTTTTCAGCCTGGGTGGGTAAAAACACTTGAAAGGTCCGATCAGAAATAAATGATCCCAGAGCTGCAGTGATTTTTTTTATTTTTTTTATTTCCTAACATGAAGGTGAATTGGTGTTATCTGCCCTGTGTGGAGAAATGCTTTTCCTCCCAGGTTGCAGGTTTATTATAACCTGACAACACAAAGTGATGACAAAATTAAATGTAGCTGGATGTAGGTCAGGGCCGGGGCTGAAACGTCACACCACCGGACGGGCTTTTTTTTTTTTTTTTTTTTTCTAGTAAACCAGCATCAGCCTGCTAAAGCCAGATGGGAGGAAGCCAGTCTTTTTCTGCACTGTGTGTTTGTGTGAAATGACACACAACCGTCGCACAACACTGCTGCACGCTCTCATTTTGTCCTCTGACAATTAGCAGCGAAGGAAAGGGGCCCTGATGCCAGAGCCAAACGTTTCCAGATGTGACGCGGCTCTCGATAGCGCCACATGGTCTCCGTCGACCTTCTGGACATTGGTCAAATCAGCTGTTTGCCGAGGATCGCGGGTCGCGTTCGACACGTGTGAAAAATACAAAACAGGCTGGTCGTCGTACAGGAATAGTTCTCAACAGTCATCATAGTCTTCAGGTTCAAAAACTTGATATACGAGCTGAGTTTTTTTTTTGGGGGGGGGGAATATCATAACATTGTAGATAATAACAAAATCCACTTGGAGCTTTGTGTGTAAAAAACAAATAGTTATTGAGGCTTTTCTCTAAAACCCCAAAACATGCATGGCAACCCGCTGCTCTGAGACGCCGGATAAACAACATAAGTCAGAGGATCCAAAAAGATTCCGAGATACACAACGGACCAGAACTCGACACGTAATAAACAAAAAAAAGATTTAAGACAGAAATAATAATAATGATGGTGAAACAGGGGTTGTGTGGTTTCAGGGGCGAGAGAGGGAAATCTGACTGCAGAGCAGGACCTGGCTTTTATACTGCAGAGGGGCGGAGCCAATCAGTGCCAATCAGCAACAGGTGAGTGGGTGAACACCCACTCACACAGACACACACACCTATATAAGGTCATGTTCATCCTATGGAGAACATGATTTATCTGGAATTGTTTGTTTTTTTTAATTTAAACAACACTTTGAGCCGACTATATCAGCCACTGAAATGATGTGAAGATTTAAATGAATTAACCTGTGTAAATAAAGTATAAATATAAAGTGTAACTTTTATCTTTTATTTATCTTTTTATTTATTAGACCACTGACATTCATATTTATAAAGAGCGAGAGTAAAATAAAATCTGCCTGCTTTGTATTAAACTCAATTTTTATTCTTATGTATTAATTATGATTTTATTTTATATA
>JAFBJU010026048.1:0-41921 GCA_016785305.1 Colistium nudipinnis | reverse complement strand
AATAATAATAATAATAATAATAATAATAATAATAATAATAATATCTATTGTGTTTAAAAATAACTTTTTCTCATTTCGCACATGTTTACAAATAATAATAATAATAATAAAAAAAAAAGGTCTCACTCAACTCTTCTTTGTATTAATTTTGCATCATATTACGTCACACATTATTGCTGAGTGCTTGTGCCCCTCCCGCCCTCACACACACACACACAGGAGAGGGTTGGTTTAGTCCGGGCGACGCGCCGATGGCACAGCTGGAAAATCAGGTTTCCCATTAAGCCCTGGAAAGTTGTGTGTCTGTTTTTGTGTGTGTGTGTGTGTTTGTGGACTTTGTATTTTCAAGGTTCCTTTCAGAAAGAACCACTTTGAGTCCAGTCACCTTTTGACCGTCTGTTCAACATTCGACTTGTTGTCCGGTATGAATTCCACATGAATTTCCACCCCTTAGGGATCACGGACCCCCTGTTGAAGACCTCTGATCGTCTTCTCAGCTTTTCATCACAATATCATAACATCCCAGTTCTATTGCTTGCTCATTTCTGTTGCAGTTTGATCTTTGCGCCGACTCCTCACGTTCTTGAAGTCGCTGTGAGCTTTCCACACTCCCCAAAGCAATCCACGCTGACCTTTTCCCAGAATGCAAAGAAAGGTTAAATCACCGCAGCTCTGTGGACGTTAACACGCCTCCACTCCACCTCAAACATTCTTCACCTTTATTCTGTGAAACTACTTTGAAAGTCACCTTTTTTTTTCCTGCCACCGCGATTTAAATTTTTTGAGGATATCCTCATCTCACATGGCCTTTGTGAATAGATTTTGATATATATGTTCCGGTTCTGCCTATAATAAAACAAATTTGACAAAACACACACACATATAGTCAAGATGTAAAATATTACTAGTAGCCTTCATATAGAAAACTTAATAGAATTCCATTCCATTTGCTTTTCTGGGGTTTGGTTCTCCTGATAGCATATTAGCATAAGTTTCACACTGGAGCTGGAAAATAAGGAAAAAAAAAAAAAAAAAATAGGACATGCAGCACATCCCAAAAAAAAGGAATAAAAATCCCAAAGATTCACTTTATCATTCCAGGACGTGGCTCCAGAAGGGGTTGGAGTTGGAGCGGGTTCACAAACAATAGGTGTGTGTGTGTGTGTGTATGGGGGAGAGTGGAACTGAAGGGGTGCCCTGGGGTCCAAGATCAAAATCCTCTTATCCTTATCTATCAAAGCTTCATCTGGTGTGGGTCGTACATTTTTTTTTATTGGACGGGGTTGACAAATACCAGGAAATAAATAAGACCTGCGCCACTTCAGACTCAGTCCTACTTAAAAAAAAAACGCCCAAATAAAAATCAAAGCTTTTCACTCATCCCACCCGTCTCATTTCTTCTCTTCTCCTTGTATCTCCCCTCAACTTTTAATTTTCCTCCTTTATTCCTCTCCTCTTCCAATTTTTGGCTGCACATATATTCAAGAAATAAAATATTACTAGTAGCCTTCATATAGAAAACTTAATAGAATTCCATTCCATTTGCTTTTCTGGGGTTTGGTTCTCCTGATAGCATATTAGCATAAGTTTCACACTGAGCTGGAAAATAAGAAAAAAAAAAAAAAAAAAAGTAGGACATGCAGCACATCCCAAAAAAAAGGAATAAAAATCTCAAAGATTCACTTTATCATTCCAGGACGTGGCTCCAGAAGGGGTTGGAGTTGGAGCGGGTTCACAAACAATAGGTGTGTGTGTGTGTGTGTATGGGGGAGAGTGGAACTGAAGGGGTGCCCTGGGGTCCAAGATCAAAATCCTCTTATCCTTATCGATCAAAGCTTCATCTGGTGTGGGTCGTACATTTTTTTTTTATTGGACCGGGTTGACAAATACCAGGAAATAAATAAGACCTGCGCCACTTCAGACTCAGTCCTACTTAAAAAAAAAACGCCCAAATAAAAATCAAAGCTTTTCACTCATCCCACCCGTCACATTTCCTGTTCTCATCTCCCCTCAACTTTTCATTTTCCTCCTTTATTCCTCTCCTCTTCCAATTTTTGGCTGCCACCCCGCCCCGCCCCGCCCCCCCTCCGTCCTCTGATTAAGCCCGCCCCCCTTTGGCGTTGTCGCAGGAAGACCAGTTTATCATCATCATTATCACCGCGTTAATTCCAGAGCCTTATCTTCCTAAATAAAGTGTGTGATTTTGTCTCTTTGTGCTGACATCCCCAGGCTGCGGTTCCATCCTCGCTTCTTTTCTCCGTCTTTGCTCCACTTTGCCTCAGAAATGAAGCGAATGTCTTTTTTTTTTTTGGAGGGGGGGGGGGGGGGGGGGGGGGGGTTTGGGGGGGGGGGGGGGGGGGAGGAGGGGGGATACTGCAGCTCTGGCCTAGCTTGCGTCAGCTCTGCGCGAGCTAATAGAGGAATCAGCATCGGAGAACATCAAAGCCGGCAATTCCCTCTGAACACAAAATCTGAGAGTGCACGCAGCGGGCATGCGTGCACGAAAAAAAAGAAAAGAAAAACACACACACACACACATGGAGGCGGGTGCATACGGCGGGCATGTGTGAGCTTCTTGTTTTCACACAGTATTTCCATATATGTTAATGGCGTTCTTGTTATTGTACAGAAACAGCCGGTGGTGTGATGCCGTGATGAAGCTGTCCCGGCTGCAGGAGCCAGGACAGACACACACAGTTTGTGACACGCACACACACACACACACACACACACACAGGCAGAAAAAACAACCACGACATACACACGCACACAATTGATTTGCTGCCATTGTGCATGGAGCCGCTGATATGAGTGATGTGTTTGATGTGGAGCACGTCGAGGTGAATCATGATTACACTGTGAACGGCTTCATTTGATTCTGCCTTTGGAAAAAAAATAAAAAAAATAAAAAAATAAACCTGGGAACTGGGTCAGGAAAAATTCAGACGCTCAAAACAATCATAGAGCAAAGTGAGATGAATGACTTTTTATCTACACAACACCGTGACCAACCAAACTCCACATTTGTTGTGTAATTAGATTTTGCTCAGAAAGTGGCCGCTCATTATCATCTGAATAATTCATGGTGAATCATGTTTGTAATTTTTCTTCATTTATCCAATTTTTTATTTTTTTTTTATGTCACGGAACAAATGTTTGGAACAGATAGATGGTAATTTCTCTCCAACATATGTTGTTCTGCTTCGCGATGCTTCAACACAAAGAGTTTAAATCAGGGTTGACAGACTGAACTCGGCCGCACACAAGAACACACATCTGTGAAGCAAAGCCAGTCGGGGAAAATCAAATAATATTTCACAAAATACAAATAATAACAGCGAGCAAAACACAAGCAAATCACAACAGATTTTTTTTTAAATACTTGAAGGAAAATTAAAAAATATATAATTTAAAGATATATATATATATATATTTTTTTAGTATTTATTTTAGTTTTTCATGTAAAAACTATACTTGAATTTATATTTGCCTGTTCAAACCAGGAGCTGAACATAAATTCCCTGTACAGTTGTCACAGTGATTGTGAAGCATTGCGCGATGATTTTTATTCTCTTTACAAATCCTATTTATAATCAGCTTATAAAACTGAAAAACCTCCGAGATCAGCCTTGTTTACACGGACTGCAGATCCAACCGGTGGAATACCTGCTATATAACCGTCTGTGAACCGACTACATCAAATAAATAAAACGTTCAGAACATAATGAAACCTGCTGAATTATATATATATATATATATATATAGTTGTTTTATATTTACACACTGTTCCAGACGTTTCTCATGGCAGCTGAGCACGTTTAAAAACGGTGTATATTGTTAAGCACGTCTGGAATAACGTGTAGGTTGCAGGTTTTAAATATTGAAATAATATTTTTTAAATATTTTTCTGTTAATTTTGCTGTTCAGACATGTCACAGGATTTAAGGTTTCCTGGCCTGGCTCTTTTAAAATATTCTATAATTATAAAGTTAGTTTATTCACTCAAAAAAAATCCCCAAACTGGACAAGTTTGGAAAGTGATGATGATGATGATGATGATGATGATGATGATGATGATGATGATGATGATGATGATGATGATGATGATGATGATGATGATCTTTTTATTTATCACACCAACATCGGCTGTTTTTGATTTGATTTTTTCGGAACATCATAGAGCTGAGTCTACGCATCTGAAGCTCACGGAGGATCTTTTGATGGGTTCGGATCTTCATCTTTTTTTTTTTTCTTGAGACGATCCAAAACCAAACAACTCAGCGGGACTTTTTTTTTTTTTTTTTAATTTTCGAAATTGGGCTAATTACTCTGGGACCGTCAGGAGTTCACGCGTTTGGGATTCTGTTTCTTCTGTTTGTTTATTGATCGAGTGGTTTGGATCAAAGCTCAACATGACAACAGGTGGATGGATGGATGGAGATAAAAAAAAGAAAAGAAAGAAAGTAAAGGAACAACCTGTAATTTCATTCGGTAAAGACTGACATTATTCTCCTTTTTTTTTTTTTTTTTAAGAATTAAAGAAAGTAAACATGGTCACCGGGGAACAGGTACTCAAAAAGAAAATTGCTCGGAGAAAAAAACCTAAGTGATATTTATCCCTCGTCTGACATCTTCCTGTCTATTATTTGACTTAATGACTCATGCGAAAAAAATAAAATAAAATGGCCGCCAATCAAACTCGTATTGGACGCCTGAAAAGCAGAAAAACAAAATGTTTCGTCCCCTGAGAGAAAAATAGTGGCCGATTAAAATCTCTAGGTCAATATAATGACTTAATGGGATTCATTATAAGCAAACACGGAGATAATTGGACGGGTGCAGCTTCAAATCTGTTACCATGTGGCAAACATTTACACGCTGATTAATATTCACTCATCTGCATATATACGTTATTCTGTCAACCCTTACAGAGCTCGAACATGAAGCTGCGTTTGAGCACGTTCAATAATCTTCCACGATAAACTCCGTTTATGAATGTATTCCACAAATGTGACCACAAACACATGTACGCCACCCGTGACACGGCAACACAATCCACAGCACTCGTCACTGGGGCCCGACCGAAAGAATTTGAATTTATATATTTATTTGTTTTTGTGTGTACCTCATGAATTATTTATGGCCTATTTACAGAGGAGCCGCATTAAGTGATGAATATATGCAACATTTAATACAGTTTGTGCCATACGACGCATAGAAAACATATTTGGTGAATTTTGTTTTTTAGCTACTATTAGGATAGGATAACACAGCATTAATAATATTAGAATCATAATTGGCAATTGTGGTGCCAACACAGGATTTTTTTTTCTATCTCACAAGCATTATTTGTGCTTGTAATTTGTCACGTTTGCAAAACGATCACAAACTCGTGAACGAACAAATATAAAGCAGTTTCCCCAAGTGCTCCTGATTGTTTGCTCCTCAGCCTTTTCAAGTCTCGTCAGCAAACTCACTGCAGGTGTGTGTGTGGTCACACCTGGGAGTGATTCTCCTCATCAGCCCTCCCACACCAGGTTAGTGCAAAGTCCCTGTTTACACTGGGAACAATTGCTCATTTTAAGAGCAGGTGCTTGATTAGGAAGGAAAGTGAATGAAATAATTTCAAAAAGATTGTTCTTGACTGTATATATATATTTCTATATATGTTTTTGCTCAAAAGAGTCAGGCGTGACAATAAATACATGAAGAATGTCTTTTTTGAAAAAAACATACAATGCCATTTTTTAAATCCATCGGTATAGTCTGGAGGTCCCTTGTCGCTGTCATGTGGACCTGCTGAGGGGAGGAGATAAGAGACGACAAAAAAAAGAACAGGCGCCGCCATGACGGGCCTCAGGTAGAAATCAAACACGGAACGTGCAACACGTGACATTCAACACAGAACGTTCAACACGGGACGCTCAACACGGGACACCAGGAAATGGAATATAGACGTTTCTGATGGTAGATACAAAGAGGCGTCACCACTTAGAAGTCAGTCAGGGGACAGTGTTGATGGCCATTAGCGATGAGGGAGGGGGCGGGGCTCCGTGTCGCCATGGGGACCAGGCTGCCGCTGATAATTGGCCGCGGGACTCTTTGTGGAAACAAAGCGACGCGGCCTCCGTTAATGAGATTAATGATGTTGTGTTAGGTCTGGTTTCACCGAGGAGAGGATTATCTCCTCGCAGCTTCCTGAGGTGAAGCAAAGGACAATTACTCTCACACACACACACACACACATCAGCCACAGCTCCAAATGATGTTTCAGAGCAGGGTCAGACACACACACACACACAAAAACACAAGGCAATTTACTCCCAACAAAAAACAAATACTCAGCAATGAGCATTAAGGAAGTCAAAGTCAATTGTCTTCAAGCTGAGCACGATTCCAACGGACTCTTGATCCAACACCTCGGACTGAATATAAATATAAGTATATATATATATAAATATATCTGCTTTTCTGAATATAAAGGACTTTAAGAGTCAAAACAATGAGCTACAAGAGGCTAAGCGCTCCCTTGCAGCTTTTACACAAACGGGCTCGTGTTCCATTATTAATTAAAATGTTTTTAACACACAATAAACAATGAGGGTTCTGTTTTGTCATGCCCCGCCCCCCGCCTGGTTGAATTCGCTGTATAATAAATAGATGGAGAAGCAGAGTTGCAGTCACACACAGACAAACGTTCCTTTATTGTGTATTTATGGACAGTTTGCACATTTTTTATGATTTATCATTAGCAACGAGGATGATGCATCGACTGTAATAAAAACTTCTTGTTTCATTTTGGTAAAACAAATGAACATGAATAAATAATGGCGAGTGAACAAATCCGTTTATTAATTTTTTCTTCTCTTTCTCTCAGTGACTGAACCTGCTGTATACTTTATAAATCAATTCATCTAGCAAAAAACATAGCCTAACTTTTATAAAATATTGTTTTGTTTTTTTCAGTTTCAAGTCCAGTGTCTTCAAAATCAACCAATCAGGAAAAAAAAACAACAAAAGCCGTAGTGAAATGTCACTATAATACATATTTCCAGAAATATCATGAGGGTTTTTTTTTCTTCTCTAATAAAAACTGACATCAACCATCAAGGAAAACCGACTGTGGTGCAAAAGGAGAAAATTTTCCCTCGATGGCACCGAGCGGGTTAAAAATCAGATTTGTGTTTTTTTTTTTTATCCAGCGCCTTTAGATACA
Organism: Colistium nudipinnis; assembly: GCA_016785305.1. Taxonomy (NCBI): domain Eukaryota; kingdom Metazoa; phylum Chordata; class Actinopteri; order Pleuronectiformes; family Rhombosoleidae; genus Colistium; species Colistium nudipinnis. The sequence goes on along the minus strand of JAFBJU010026048.1, from coordinate 34,705 downwards.
AACATTCTACTCACATATCCAAAGTTACACTTTATTGTACAGTCTGCGTAGCTTATGTGTACTTCATTTTTTTTCCAGCATTCACAATAAAAAAAATGTGTTCAGATGTGTCGTGCTCCGGGGATTTTAAAGCTCAGGTTATTATTAAACTGGCATCTGTACTTTTTTTTTTTTATCCAGCGCCTTTAGATACAAACATTCTACTCACATATCCAAAGTTACACTTTATTGTACAGTCTGCGTAGCTTATGTGTACTTCATTTTTTTTCCAGCATTCACAATAAAAAAAATGTGTTCAGATGTGTCGTGCTCCGGGGATTTTAAAGCTCAGGTTATTATTAAACTGGCTTCTGTACCGATTTGTTCAAAAAAACGCCCAGAGAATAAAAAAAAAAGCTTTCAGGTGTAAGACAAAAAAAATATTATCATTATTATTATTATGCAGATGCTCAAACACCAACTTGGGGATATGAGACGATCTGCTTAAAAAAAAAGACGTACATCATATTAATATTCAGGGTGAGTTATTTAAATTCATCAAAGGATTTTTTTTTTTTTAAGGGATCAACATTAGAGGAAATATTATTTTTTTTTTTTAACGTCTCCAGGTGTGGAAGTTATTGGGTGCTTTAGGATAAAATGTGATATAAAGGGATTAACATTTCAAGTCAACAAGTAAAAAAAAACCACAAGGCTATATCCAACATTGGTTGCTTGGCGGGAGCAGCAACAATAACTTTAACCGACCAGAAGTTTTTTCTTTTATCGTATATATATATTTTTTTGTGCAGATTTTTATAAATAATCATATTTATTTAGCAAAAAGACCAAATGGGAAATGAGTCACTTTGCTAGTTAACATCGTCTCCTGTTGTACACCTGGTTTCTACAGTGTAATAGAAGCTACAATTAGCATTTAGCTGCCGCTAACTATTTTGTTTAAAAAAAGTTAAGCATAAACTTTGATCATTTTGGCCATTTGTAATATATGTGAACTTGCAAAGGCATTTCAAAAATTTATTTCTGCTTCTGAAAGTAAATGAAGAAAAGCGTGTAGCCTGACACACGTTTATAAATTAAATAATCTATATTTATTTATTTATTTTATAGAGGAACAATAGAACTCAAATAGTTTGATAGAATCATTTTGCTTCCTTGAATCCATTATTCAGCAGTAAACATTTGTGCAAACGAGTGAACAACTCTTTCCAAGGTCAAGGATACGTCTCCGACCCTCAAAAGGTTTGCGATGTTTGAAATGCGTTTTTAAATATATATATATATATATATATAGTATCTGCTCTACACTGACACCTGATTTATAATGTATATTAAATAGCAGTGCATTTGGAATAAAACTGAAATATAGGAAAGTGCCACGAGATATCTTTTTTTCCCTTTAGTCCACTGTTGAACAGTGAAAACAAATTTGGCAAAGAAATATCAAGAGCGAGCTACTTATAACTTTACTAAACGTGATTAAATCTCTGACGTCATTCTTTTCTCTTTTTTTTTTATAACGCGTAGGAATCTAGTAGAATTAATTTTATGATTATATATAATTGATATTTTAATTCATATCTTTTCATGAAACAGAGCTGCGAGGAGATTTGAGAGATTGTAGAATAAAGTGCACTGTAACAGAATCACACACACACACACACACACACACACACACGTCGTCCTGGTACAGTAGTTGTGCGCTGCGCGGCTAGGAACTGGGTCCTGGAGCTCTCGTTTCTCCTGGGGTCGTTCATCAAGGCCGCACCGTGGAGATTGTGGGCCTGTGGATGGTGTTAATAGCCTGGGGTGATATAACTCCTCTCCACTGTGGAGATGATTTGGCAACTCGGGTGAGCCCTATCTCACTTTTCTCCCTTTTTTTTGGGGGGGGGGGGTCTCGTTGCCCCCGGTTACGGCGTGGCTGTCCTCAGCCCCGCCCGTCACGTCACGCCATCTACTCTACTCGCTATTGCCTGGTTTTCCGTTCAATCATAGCATTCTCGTCATTTTATGATTGATAAATGATCTTCGTAGGCAATCACAAAGAAAAAGAAAAGAAAAAGTGATAATTAAGGCAGTCTTTCCATTTATAAACAACATTTAAACTCGGCAAATGTAAAACGGATAGGAAAAAAAAAATAAAAAAAAATGAAGAGGTCGGACATGTCCTTGTAAGAAGTCATGTTTTCTCGCTCCATCGTTAAAATCCCTTTTCATGTCTTCGCTCTCCAAACGTCTCGTAGGAAAAAAAAAAGTCTGGTCAATTTCCCCCTCTTTTTTTTTTCCCCGCCCGTGGAGTCTCTGTGTTTCAGATCTGAGCAGAAAGTAAGCCGCTCGGCCAGTTATACGTGCACCGACGGCACGCTCTTGTTCAGGACCTGCACCCTCATCAGCTGGACGCTGGTCATGATCTTCTTCTGGTGTCCCATCAGCGTCACGCCCAGCCGCTGGATGTCCCTGAACATCACACACACACACACACACAGGAAAATAAATAAATCACTGTCACTTCACTTTTCCTTCAACTCAAAAATATTCAACCTCATGTGAATGAGTTTTGAGATGAACACAAACTGTTAATAAACAAATGAACATATTATTAATAAAGCGCTTTTTCTTAAATTCCACCAGTTTTTAATCACATTCCGCCGTTACGTGTCATTCTGAATCTACCGCATTCATGTCTTCACTATAAGAACACATATTATCTTCGGCGCAGGAGCAATCTAATTCATTGTTATCCCCCCCCCCCCCCCCCCCCTCACCCTTGGTTCATGCCAACGACGTGTCCCAGAGTGTGGAACCCCCCCGCCGCAAAGTGGTCCTTGTAGCGACTCATTTTGATGGTGTCCAGCCACTCGTCCACCGAGTTACAGCTGCTGAAGTCTGGGACGGCTCTCTCCATCAGCGAAGGGCTGTCTAAACTGGAGAGAGGGAGGAGAGGACGGAGGAGAAGACAAAGAGATGCGTTACAGAGAGTCTGAAAAGAGAGAGAGAGAGAGAGAGAGAGGCTTTGGAAATCAATAGCAGTTCAAATGACGGAGAAACAGCTTCTTTGAGTGGATTAATAAAAAGAGAGAGAGAAAATCCTTCTCCTCCTCCCTCCGCGCCGGCCTTTTCCTACAGCGCTTTTTTTTTTTTCCTTCCTCTCTCGCCCACGCCGCGCTCCAACGACTCCACCCACCCCAAGGTCCCGAACAGAACAATTTACACCAGGACGACATATTTCTGATCGATCAATAACTCTGCGATGAGCTGATGGAAAAAAGAGAAGAAGAAAGGGCAACTTTGAGGGCAACTTTGCTCTGACCGCCGCGCTGGTGTTTGCAGGCGGATTGGATTTCGCTCCGGGACAGTTACTCAAGTCTGTGGCCGCATATTGTCCCAGATCATCTCCCGCTTTGATTTGCAGCCTGATCCCCTAATCCTCATCACACCAGACAGTATTGGAGTCCATTTTTGCCAATTCCATGGAAAAAGCAGCCCTGCCGTCCCACCTGCAGAGCGTGTCCATGGACTTCAGGGTCTCCGGGTTGCGGATCAGCTTGTCCAGCACGGTGACGATCTGGCTGAAGCGCGGCCGCTGGTTGCGGTCCTTCTGCCAGCAGTCCAGCATGAGCGTGTGCAGAGCGCCGGGACACCCCATGGGGGCCGGCAGCCTGTAGCCCTCCTCCACAGATTTGATCACCTGCAGATCAAAAAAAAAAACGTCACAGGTGAGAAGCACCACCTGTCTGAGAAGGAAAAAGAGCGGGAAAATAAAGCAACCCCTGCTCACGTCTCTGTTGGTCAGGTTCCAATATGGCCGCTCGCCGTAGGACATCACCTCCCACATGACCACGCCGTAGCTCCACACGTCGCTGGACGAGGAGAACTTCCTGTAGGCGATGGCCTCCGGGGCCGTCCAGCGGATCGGGATTTTCCCGCCCTGCACCGGGGAAGAGAGAGAGAGAAAACAGGAAGTTAATAGACGTCACAGGATGGAACTTATGAGCGCAATATTAAAGGTGTAAGTTATATTCTCACAATGCCAGGGGAAACATTACGATCATAACAAATAAAGTATCGTGTTGTATAATTCTGCAAAAATAAAAATAATAATAATAATTCTCCAGTAGAAGTAAAAGTACCAAAGTATTATTAGGAAAAAGTTGGGTAGAAATGTCACAATTAAGAAAAACAGCCGCATTCACACCATTATGTTATTATTAAATCATTAGGCGCAATCTCTTTACTTTGTATGGTATTATTAGTATACATTTATTAATAATAAAAGTATTTTAAGCTATTTTTCTCATCAAAAATTGCATTATCTATCTACCATTTAGTCACATGTTTTCTATGTGTGTGTGAGTCTATGTGGCATGAATTAAATGGAATAAAATTTGAAAAATCGTGTAAAAAAAATGAGCCGCTTCAAATCTGTACTGAAGTACTGTGAGTAGATGTACGACGTTACTGAGTAAATTTCCACGAAAGCAGAAAATTAAACGAAGCATTAAAGGAGCCGACGTGGACACGGGAGTCTGGACCAGAATAGATTTGCAAATGTCGGCACTTATGTGAAGCACTTACTTATTATTTTGACATAAAGCTGACACTTAATTAGTTTGACAAATGGAGGCGTCGCTCCTTAAACCAACAGACCCCCCCCCCCCCCCAACAGGCCCCCCCCCCCCCCCCGGGGGTTATTTTAAACATCCGAAGGTTATTCTCACCACCGAAAAGCATCACATCCTGAGTTCACCTCAATTCATCCACGTTATAGCGAAAAAAAAAAAAAATGTGACTTCAAAGTGACTTTGCTGCCACTTTGATTCCACGCAATCAGCCGCCTTATGCGTTTTATTCAAATTTCCACAGGCAACAATGTGAACTGTGTCAATCTCTGGCCATTATCCAGCATTCATTTGACACGGCGTGTGTGTGTGTAATATCTCCACCTGTCGGAGTCATGCCGCCTGTAATCACCTTGTTTGCTGTAACCTGATTTTTTTGGGGGGCTTTAACACACTGTAACAGACAAATGTGTCGGAGGCTGATTTTCCATTTGTGGGGCGATAGCATCGGAGCCCCGGAGGGAGCCCGGACTTAATATATCCGTCTCCCGTCAGGTTAAATCTCAGGATTTGACTCTGCTGCCACTCTTATGGGATTGCATTGTACATTTTTGTATATATCACTGTTGTACCACTGTATTTGCACCTCGGCCTAACTGCATACCGAAATATATATATAAAATATATAAAAATATAAAACGCTTTGAACTTGTTGAATTTACCAAAGAGGAAGATTTTGATCATTTAACAAAAAAAAAAAATCCCAAATAAAATAATCGGACTGAGCTGTTTGGTCTGAATCTTTACACATATGCGCTTCGTTGGATAAAAATCGGATTCCTAATTAAAAAATACTCGCTGCTCCAGGCCGCCGCTGTGGCTCTCACCGTCTTCGTTTAAACCCCCGACTTTCGTGAAAATAAAAATCGGAGATAAGAAAAATAACACCAAATGAGTCCTTGGCGGAGATTCATCCACCAGATCTATTAGTGCATGTGCCGAATTAGATTCATGAGATAAAATGACAAATTACTGAGGCCACACCTTATTGACATATTGTAACGGCAGATAATATTGTTTAATGTCAGTCAGCGGTCTCGGTGAAGCGCAATTTCACTAAATGTGGTCGATGAAACCTTTCTTATAAAATGCTATTTTAAATAACGTTGTAATTAAGAGGAAGGGGTATGGATTTAGGATCCCGTTTCCATAAACGTATTGGCGACTCTTAGGTAGCAGCACAAGAGGAAGAAAAGGTGATACTGTTTTCTTGGAATGGGTCGAGCTCAGACGTGGCGTGTTTCCCATAATGCAACTCAATACTACCTTTGATTAGATTTCCCCCTGTGCTCTACTGTAAGTCCATTTATTTGTCTCAGGCAGAGGCAACCTTAATAACATCATCAAGGTTATTATATATATATTTGTTTTTTTTCCAGATTTTTCAGAAAACTCCATCAGACACACTGACTGTGGCTCTGGAGTCAAAACTGAATTTCCGATTTCAGATTCCATTACAAAATGGGATGGTCGACCGTTAAATACGGGAAAATCGTGCGCCGTATTAGACGGATACCGTAGGAGAATGTAGGGCTTGTGTTGGTTGCATTATGGGAAACGTTGGCCTCGGTCTGGAATTCTCAACCTCTGCCGTATCAGGTTCAAATCTGTTTAAGGTTTCTCCATCGCACGAAGCTCTGTCCGTGGGACACCCAACACCTTTCATTGGAACGTATTCATTTATTTCCCGCCTTTTCCCGACAAACTTGCGTGTGTGTGTGTGCTTTATGGATTTTTGTGTGTGTGCGCCGCAGCGATGCTTGCCTCAATGTGGAAACTCACACTGGTGGTGTAGGCGGCGTCGGGGTCGTCCTCCAGCACGCGGGACAGGCCGAAGTCGGACACCTTACACACCAGGTTGCTGTTGACCAGGATGTTGCGCGCGGCCAGGTCTCTGTGGATGTAGCCCAGGTCGGACAGGTAGGTCATGCCGGCCGCGATGCCCCGCAGCAGACCCACCAGCTGGATGATGGTGAACTGCCCGTCGTGTCTCTGCAGACAGGAAGTGAGAGAGAGAGAAAAAAAAGGGAGATTTTGAATCAAGATAGAGAACGGAGCAACGATAAGCGGACAAAACCTGACAGGAAACTTTTATGCCATAATCTACAGTATTTGCACGCAGGCAAATAGAATGGGCTGTTTGACATTGTCAAGGTCACACCATGTTAAATCAAAAAAAACAAAAAAAAAAAACATGTTCCTGTCGCAGGAAGTGACACGTGTGACAGATTCCTGTTAGAATTACAACTTTCTGTTGAGAAAAATCCATTTTTTGGAAAATCCACAGTAAAGGAGATGAAATCAATCTTGACCCACCCTGAGGAAGGAATCCAGAGAGCCGTTCTCCATGTACTCTGTGATGATCATCACTGGTTTACCTGGATGAAAAAAAACATAATAATATTGAAAGGCGCATGACCCATAAAAAAAGGATTTACTCCCTGCGTTGCACACAAACAATGAATAAATACCAAATATAATAACCTCCCACCACAATAGTCCTGTAGACCACTTTGGGCAATTATTCTGACCATTTCTGACCTTTGGGTTCACCACTAGATATCTACGTCACCATTAATATCCTCAGTGACCCTCAAGTTCACGCGAGGAGCTAATTATCTCTCTCAGACTCAGCCACTGGGTTTTAAAGTGGCGGCTGCTGGGAAAATGTCGAGGTCCTCGTTTGTAATAACTTATGACGCACTTAGTTATCATACAAAAAAAAGATATAGCTATAAAAATATAAATAAAAAAAAGTAGGGCCATGCACACGCACAAAATGAATTTTCATTTCCTTTATATCCCCAGTGTAATATTTCATTTAGTCGTTTTACTTCACATTACAAACACTCCCCCTCGCAAATATTTCTTAATTATATTTGGAGAACTTGGAGAAGATATTCTTTATTTTGACATTTTAGACTCATATACTCTATGGTTATAGAAAAGCTGTCTACCATGTATTTTTACTGCTAATTATCCCGTTCATGCTCCTTTCTACATGTCCTGTTCGATGAATGACTATATATTACAATATTCTATTATTATAGTAAATATATGTGTGTATAGAGTAGTGCGACGTACTCTGGGTGACCACTCCCTCCAGCCGGATGACGTTGGGGTGGTCAAACTGAGCCATGATGGACGCCTCGGCCAGGAAGTCCCTCTTCTGCTTCTCCGTGTATCCCGCCTTCAGCGTCTTCAGCGCCACCGGGACGTCCCGCTTCCCCGGGAGCCTCATGCGACCGTAACACACCTCGCCAAATTCACCTACACACAACGACAAAAAAACAAAACACATCAGAGATACACAATCAGGCTTAGAACCATTCTGCACTGTGCTACAACCACGGCTGGAAGTTTGTTGTACTTTATTGACGCTGTTGTGGTCACTTCTGTTCTTTTTTTATATTGTCTATTTTTTATTTTAATTTTTAATATTGTATTTTATTACCCGGGTAACGCCAATCTCCTTTAGCCAAGAGACACTTTAACCCTTTGCTCTTTTGTTTGTCTTCCTCGGGTCTACAGTATGTTCTTCTGAAGAAGTGTGCAGCGGTCGATTGAAGCGGTGCATTGTGGGTCTGACCCAGAGTTAGTATTCCCTGCCCGTCTGAGGAGCATTTGATTGACAGCCCCCACACAACGCTCTGATTCCGCTCTGCCATCCTCCTCTCTGCTGCACACCACAGCCTTTACACCTGCCAATGATTTTAACTCGGCTCAGCCGCGGCTTCTCGCGCTGTGTGTGTGTGTGTGTGTGTGTGCGTGCGCGCGAGCAGGGTCTTACCTGAGCCAATGATTTTCTCTATTTTGATCCTGGATGCCTCAATTTCTCGGGCGAACTCGTGGACGGCCTGGCAGGGGTCCTCGTATGTGTGCGGGTCGATGTAGAACCTCGTGTCGGGGAACGACACTGAAATACGCCACATTAGCATTTGGTCACGTACAACATCACGTTCTGAGCCCCCTGTGTGTGTGTGTGTGTGGGTGTGTGTGTGTCATCACTCTGAGCTCTGATGGATATAATAATGGGGGAAAAGGGGCGGAGTCAAACATACCGTGACCGTTCTGGTAATGCATCTTCTCCTCGTCCGAGTCCTGGAAGGCTTTGCTGTAGCCACAGTGTCTGCATACAAACCGCACAGGGACACACACACGCGCGCGCACACACACACACACACGTCCCATTCCAGACACGTGCACACACATAAACATACAGCGGGATGAATACAGGACAAGAGCAAAACATTTGTACAGCACAATCCATTAATCCATCAAGACATTTTCATACGTCAATATTCAATCATTAAAATTGCTCTCATTAAAAAAATAATAACATTATTATTTAAAAAGGCACTCTTAGTGCTAAGTTGGTATTGGCACTTTTTGTGCGAGGTGGCTGTGACTCTACGCATATTATTAATTAGCTCCTGAGCTATTTTATTATCGATGATGACCTTTTAATGGTGCGCGTTCATCGGAAATAGAGCGATAAAAATTCATCTTCGTGTCCCCAAGTCCCAATAAGCGAGAGAGGAGTGAAAAGGAAACAGGATTTCGCACGCCGCTCACACGCCGCTCTCTGCTCGCACGCTTTCGGGCCACATTTTAAATTTGCAGTTTCACCCTCACGTCTCGCAACCAGTAGGAATTCTCTGATGCTGACACTATACGGATTTTTTTTTTTTTTTCATTTCCTGCTGCTTCTGAACTTCAGCAGAAAGCTGATGGTTATTGAATTTTTTCCATGCATTAGCCAAGTCACTGTAGCGTGAGGGGCCACTCAAACACAAACCTATTTCTATTTGGTAAATCATTTCTCATTAAAACAGTCCATTTATGTTTTGTCCATTTTCAAATACGCTGGTTTTCCGTCTCTAGCTATGGTCACTATTAAAACCCGAGGAGGCCGGGTAGACGTCCTTATGATTTATTCATGCCACATATCCACGGACGGAAAGTGGACGTGGACAATAAAACGCTGCAGGTGACAGCGGAAAACAGCTGACGGCAAAAATTGACCAAATGATTTGGCAAAAAATAAATAAATAATCAACAGACACTGAAATCCTCCGTAAGTCTCCAGCGTGATATCGCACTTCAAATTCCAACAGGTGGCCAACGTCAGCCCTGTGTTTTTCTTTTTGGGACTTTTATATTCCGAGAGATTAAAATCTCATTTAGTCAAAATAGCCACTAATTCACCTGCTGCGTGGGGGATTATTAAGGTTTTTTTCTGCTTCCTCATCACTTTAATAGTCGCTGGGTTCGTGGCCCATCTTTTTTTTTTCTTTTTGTAACTCTTACATTGCTACACCAACAGCACAGATTTTCCATTCTTTTCTTTTTTTTTCAATAAACCGCGCTCCACAATCACATGATTTTTGCCTAAATCCTCCGACTCACTGAAACCTTAATGAAGATGGAAATATGAATGAATTCATTAAAGTGGAAGGACATGAATGATGCTTTGCCGTGCCACGCCGCAGAGATGTAAGTTGAGGACTTCAAAAAGGCGGGAAAGAGAGGACTGATGGCATAAAGGGGGACGTCTGTTTTTTTTTTTCCATAGCTACTGGACCTGAATAAACATCATTCAATTCACAATGAGGTGGAAATTATGAGTGGGAAGTACTCGTTCATATTCATTATGAATTCCTTTTCAGCATTTTACGTTGAATTTAGCTCCCCAAATAGGGCCTCGACTCTGATATTTTCTATCTGCCAGATTTGCTTGGTCTCAGATTACATCCCCGCGATGCGACGGGTGGCACGGCAGGTAAACGCACGACAACGACAACACCAAGAGAGGCACACAAACGGAGTAGTGTAAGAAAGTGTTCCACACACAGCAGCGATGGGTAGTGTGGTAAAGTGTAGCCTTGCCGTTTCCTGCAGATGATGATGGCCAGGAAGGTGACCAGGCCGGACACCAGGGCCATGCAGATCCACACGATGGTCATGGTTTTGTAGCGCAGGGGAGCTGCAGACACACACAAACACACGCAGGCAAACACACACACACAGCGTGTCAGCGGCAGTGCGCACAATTTGGTCAACTCTGGCAGCTGGAGAGGCCCTGGTCCAACGAGATAAACAACGTGACCTAATTACTTCCTGTGTGTGTGTGTTTTTAGAGCTAGGAAATATTTAGCCTCGTGTTTTCTACGGCTCTCAGGGCTTGACGCGTTTAATCCGCCACCTTTATTTACGCTGCTATAAATACGCACAAAAAAATGACTACAAGCAGCTGGTGGCAAAAACTGAATGTTATCTGCCTGTCAAGAAAAATTCAGGTGGGTAATCGCTGATTATTTTTCTTTATATTTCTATATGTATATTGTGGGTGGCCAAAACATGCAACAGTTATATTTTTTTATAGCAATTCGTCTCTTCGATTTTTTTTTATCTGTGGATTTATAAGCTCATGTTTAATAACCCTGACATTTTTTAACTATTTGGGTAAGGAGGGTATTGATTGATTGTTGTTGGTACATACTGAAACTTTAGTATATCCTGTGCATGCCAGTGAGTTTTTTTTTTTTTTTTTTTAACAAGATGTTTGCGTCACTTTATGTGACGCAAATCCATTATTTATAAGCTTCTTTTGAGCATTTCATGAGCAAATCTGGAGAAAAAAAAAACAAGCGAGCAGTTTGCAGCATGAACCTTTCCTGCACCCGGGACAGAAACATTCCAATGTGTCGATGTCGGCACTTTCTCCACACCGTCTCTATTTTTCACAGAATTAGCACCAAAATTCCACAAGTACCTTCTTCATCTTCCTGTGCCGGAGCCAGAAACCAAACGCAAATACACTGACACAGCTAGAACCAGGGGGGGAAAAAAATGCGATGCTGACAGCAGAGAAAACATCAGTCACTGCTGACGGGCGAGAGAAACAACACGCCCTCACGCGCAGCAGAACAACAACGCAAACAACAGCGCAAAGACAACGCGAGTGGCGCCGAGATGGATGCGCGCACACACACGCGCGCGTGTCGAGCTTTGGCCGTTGGTTTACAAGACAACATCGTATTCATACTTTAATATGTCGTCTAAAACGGCAAACTTTTATTTTTTTTTTCAAGGGAAAGGAAAAACTTTTCCCTCCGTTTAGCGAGACTGTTGTCATGGCGACGTCGCGTCCGGACATCGGCAAATAGGTCAAAGGTCAAGGCACTTTTGGCCTTTTTGACCTTTCACCCATTTACCAATGTCCCAGTGACACGGGACCAAGACCAGTGTGTTCGGGGTCCCCGAAAACCCCCTGGTACCAACTTTCATCTTTCTAGCAGCGACCCTTCACCAAAACCCTAACCCTAGTTCCCCAGTCATAGGGGTTATAAGCCTGGAATTAGGGTTCTAGTAACCCTAACCCTAACCCTAATTCCAGGCTTATGGGGGTTATAAGAGTGAAACTAGGGTTAGGGTTTTGGGGAAGGCTCGTCGCTAGAGAAATGGGACTTGGTCTAGGGGTTTTTTGGGGACCCCGAAAACCCTCATGTACCAACTTTTCATCTTTCTAACGCACAGCGACACACACACACACACACACAGAGCGACACACACAGAGCGACACACACAGCGACACACACAGAGCGACACACACACACGCACAGCGACACACACACACAGCGACACACACACACACACAGCGACACACACACACACAGAGCGACACACACACACACGCACAGCGACACACACACACACACACACACAGAGCGACACACACACAGCGACACACACACACACAGACACACAACGACACACAACGACACACACACCTGCTTTCCCCGTCTGGATTTCCACGTTCTGGCTGAAGCGTCCGCAGCCGGCTGAAGTTCTGGCCCGGACCTGGAAAATGTATTTGGTTCCCGGCTTCAGGCCCGACACGCGAGCGCTGGTGTTGCTGGACTTCAGGGTGGAGTAACTGTGCTCTTCGTCATCCTGCAGGAAACACAACACACACACACACAATTCACTTTTGGGCAACCCAGCCCGCCCCCCCCATATGGAAACACAAGCTCTGTCGCTCCATATTTGGTGCATGTGTATAAATATTAAGGAAGTAAATAAATCAATTAAAACATGAAATTCATTCAGTTCATCAGTCCTTTTTGTTGTTGATGGCAAATTATTTGAGGAACTTAGAAAAACTCAAACTGTAATTTAACATCATAAACAACAATCTAGTCATTTATATATGTTTATATAAAAAAGAACTTAAATGATACCATAATTAACCTCAAACCATATGAGGTTAATGGTAAGTAAGAAAGTTTATGACAATACAATATGCGCTATACAAAAAACAGAACATTTCAACCAAATAAATAGGAAGCTCTTAATTATTTCATTCCATTAAAATATTAAAAATCATATTTGAGTATGCAACTTATTAATGAGCACAGTATTGAGTCGGTTTGTGTGTTACTTCTGCATTTGGTGTCCTTTTTTTGTTGTTGACAGATTTAGAAAAATAAGAAAATAACACCAGTCGTACCCAGTGAAAACACTCATTTAAATAACCTTACTAACAGTTCTCCTTTTTTTTTTCTACCTCTTTTTCTTATCTCCAAAGTCTTCGGTGGACTTGTTGGACCTTATGTTGAGCATTGTTCTAAAAAGTGAACACCACCTCATGTGTCACTCAAACGTAATTGGCAGATGGTTCCCTCACACAATCTTCTCCTCTGTGTCCGTCAGGCAGTAAAAGTGACAGCTGCTTATTTTATTTTTTACACATCGTCGCTTCATTTGTTGTTTGTCCAAATGCAAATCAACATTACATTCAGAATCTGTGTTTTTTTTTATTGTACATATTCATTTAAAAAAAGGGCCATTTTGAAACACATTTTATTTTATTTTTTTCTGGAAATTCAAGATATAAAGTTCACCTCACCGTCACGTCTCTCGTCACCTTTGTTTTTTCATCTCGCTGCTGTAGCATCTTTTCATTCAGAGACCCTGTTTTTAGTTTATACGTAAAAATGAAAGGCTAATTATGGAGAAGTGCTCGGGGTGGATATAAAAACCTTTTTTTTTTTATTATTATTTTATGTAATTTTTTTGCGTCTTCATTATCCTCCTCCGCTACACGGTGTGGCTGCTGCAGCCGACACCACCTGAGCCGTGACTCATTGTCGCGTAGCACGACCCGCAAATAAAAAAAAGGCACATTGCTGACTGGTCCGCTGCGAATCCGCCCGGAGCCAGGCCAGATTAGGATTACAGAACTTAATCCCCGGGCTGCCCTCGGGCCCGTCCCGAGTGTTTCGGCTGTGACACTCGTTTGCTCTCGGCAATTAGCCGATTCCCATCATCTCACACACACACACGCACACACTCTGGCCGCAATTAGCCCGTCAGGCCTGCTGTCACTTTCACTGAGTTGGCGTCTTTCCTGCGTCTCTCTCTCTCTCTTCCTCGCTCGCCCCGTTATTTCCTTTCAATTAGCCCAGCTGGCAGCAGGATCTTTTTCTCCGAAGATTAAGTTATCCAGAGTCGATCCGACTACAGCTCTTCTGCTTTTGATGGTACTCTATTCTCCAGGTACTCTCCCTCTCTCTCTCTCTCCATCTGTGTGTGTGTGTAAGCTGCCTCATAGTTTCATGTCAACTCTTTCTGGGAAATAAAGAATAGGCTGACGCAACCCTAAAACAAATCACTGCAGTGTTTGGTGTGTGTGTGTGTGTGTGTGTACCTTCTCGTAGTATTTGATGTCGTACTCCAGGATGACTCCGTTGGGCTGGTTGGGTTGGTGCCACATCAGAGTCACGCTGCTCTGGCTGGTGTTCTCCTGCCGGATGGCCAACACCTCGGAGGGAGCTGCGGAGGAAACACACACGAGGAGAGGTTACTGCTGTGTAACCACACACACACACACACAAACGCAGACACACACACACACACACACTGAGGTCCTGTTCTGTCATCCTGCAATAACACCTCAGTTAAAATAATAATATCAATTAATACCATATATATATAACATATATAACATTAATTATTAGTACATATCATTCTGGGAAATAAAGAATAGGCTGACGCAACCCTAAAACAAATCACTGCAGTGTTTGGTGTGTGTGTGTGTGTGTGTGTGTGTGTACCTTCTCGTAGTATTTGATGTCGTACTCCAGGATGACTCCGTTGGGCTGGTTGGGTTGGTGCCACATCAGAGTCACGCTGCTCTGGCTGGTGTTCTCCTGCCGGATGGCCAACACCTCGGAGGGAGCTGCGGAGGAAACACACACGAGGAGAGGTTACTGCTGTGTAACCACACACACACACACACAAACACACACTGAGGTCCTGTTCTGTCATCCTGCAATAACACCTCAGTTAGTATTAGCTTTAAAGTTTAAAATAATAATAATAATTAATACCATATATATATATAACATATATAACATTAATTATTATAACATATCATATTGATTATTATTCTTATTATTCTTATTATTCTTATTCTTCTTCTTATTATTATTATTATTATTATTGTTATTCTTCTTCTTCTTCTTCTTCTTCTTATTATTATTATTGTTATTCTTCTTCTTCTTCTTATTATTATTACTATTATTACTAATATTATTATTAGTGTTATTCTTCTTATTCTTCTTATTATTGTTATTCTTCTTATTATTATTATTATTACTATTATTACTTATATTATTATTAGTGTTATTCTTCTTATTCTTCTCCTCATTATTATTGTTATTCTTATTATTATTACTATTATTCTTCTTATTATTATTGTTATTCTTCTTCTTATTATTGTTATTCTTCTTCTTGTTATTATTATTACTATTATTAATATTGTTGTTATTATTATTATTATTACTATTATTACTTATATTATTATTAGTGTTATTCTTCTTATTCTTCTCCTCATTATTATTGTTATTCTTCTTCTTCTTATTATTATTACTATTATTCTTCTTCTTGTTATTATTCTTATTCTTATTATTATTATTATTCCTGATGCCGCACATTTTCCCACTGGATTCAAACTGCCGGGTGCTGTTCTATGTCAAACTAAACCAGGACCTGTTGCAGAAGGCGCCGAAATAAACTCTTCGTCGCAACTTTTATAAGCTGGAACAAAGCTGCGGAGCTCTCTCAGCTGATGAATGTAACATGAATTGGCCTGTAGGTGTGTTTCGCGATGTAGAGCAGGACATGAGGATTATTTGCTGACGGTGGCAGCTGCTCCTTCTCGTCCTTATGGAAACAAACTGTATATGCCACGTCCCGTTTTTCATTATCAGCACAAAATGTGGTTGAGACAGCACATTTCTTTTCAAGATAGCCTTTTTTTTTTTTTTTTATCTGACAACAGAGAGAGAAGCGGCATTGGAGAGAAGCGCACGACCACGGGCACATGTTTAACTTTGGTTCAATATTCCACATAAATCCTTTCCCATCTCTGACAGGGACCTGCCATTTGCAAACTGGAATGTTTCTGCCAGGAAGTGTGTGTGTTTTTTTTTTGTTTGTCGAAGAGACTGCGGGTGGTGCTCTGAACCCTACCTGCCTGGTTTGTGGTGATGTTGACGGCGGCGAAGAGCGACGCCTCGCTGCTCAGGTGCGTCACGGCGTTGGTGGCCTGGATGCGGAAGGAGTAGTTGGTGTGGGCCACCAGGTTGAGCACCGTCACCCGAGGCTCCGTCAGCCCCGTCTGGCGCGGGACGAACCGGACGGAGGCCGAGCCCGAGCGCTCCACCACGGCCCCCCCGCCGGCTCCGCCCCCTCCTCCTCCTCCACCGGCCTTGCCCGCGCCGACGCCACCCGCAGAGGAAGTGCAGTCCTCGCACGGCCCCGCCTCCCCGGAGCATTTCCTGCACGACACGCCGTACTGCAGGTCGCTGCGACCTCCCGTGTCCTGAGGTCGATCCCACTCCAGGTTCACCGACGTGCCGTTGACGGAGGAAATGACGTTGACGGGCGCAGACGGAGGCCCTGAAAAAAAACAAAATGGAGGCTGAGTTCTGCAAAAGAGGAAATGAGTCCATTTTCTTCGTTGAATGGCGGGGGACCGTTTTGTTCTGAACCACCCGGAGGTGATTTTTCCTGTGAGATGAAGGCGATGTTGTGCGTTTTGTGCGTTTTGTGCGTTTGTGCGTCCGCTCTTTCTTACGGGAGCACGCAGCAGCCGCCGGGTCGTCGGCGGCCCGGTAGTGTTTGGAGTCGCAGGGGCAGGAGAGGGCGGCTCTGGTCTCCGAGTGGCTGTGCTGCGGACATTTACCGCACGGCCCGTCGCCCGCCACCGGCTTATAGAACCCCACCTCACAGGCTGCAGAGAGAGAGAGAGAGAGAGAGAGAGAGAGAGAGAATAAACGAGCGCTCACACAAGATTCACAACATAAGAATAATAAAAAAGAAAAGAGAGCCCTGAATCACGCTCTGCGTATCAACTTTTTCAAAACTGTGTCATCTCCTCCGACGCGTTCCTTTTAGTACGGATCGCCCCCCGTGTCTCTCTCCCTCCCTCTCTCTCTCTCATCCCCTCTTCCAAATCTATGTATAATTACAGGCCTTGTAACCGTAGAGACGGCGGTGCAGGGGAGATGAAAGGGTTTTTTTTTTTTTTTTCCTTCTTTCCACTCAGATTTGGGCTGCAAGAGACTGTGCACTCTTGATAGTCCCGGCGAGACCATCAGGATCCAGACCGTGTTTCAACCTGACTGGGATCCTCTGATACATATATTCACTTTTAACTTTGCACTGATTAATAATGGAAGGGGGGGGGCTGTGATAAATATATTCTCTTTCCAGGCCGTTAGTAGGCTTCTGCCCGTGGTAAATGGGGCAGGGCTTCAAAAATCCTGGCCTCGGACTCAGCGCCCGTGTCGGCTCTTCCTCTCTCTGGGTAATTTATGCCTCCCCAGATCTCTCCGTGTTAGTTTACGCCCGCTGCGTTTTCCTCACCCCTGCCCCTGTGAACTTACTACGCCGTGACGTTTTTTTTTTCCTGCCGCTCCGACTTCTGAGGTGCCGCGAGGGGACCCGTGAAACGGGATAACACCGACGCCGGTGAAATGATCACAAAGCCAATCGTTAAATTTGTGTAGGCTGGATTACTGCCGAGGCGTTTTCAGGTGCTTGGGAAAAAAGGAGCAAACACACACACACACACAGGCACACGGGCCGCCAAATCTGACGCAACTGCACAGAAACACACACACACACACACACAGGCCCATTTAGTGGATGCTCAACCACTGGGTTCTATTTTATATCCTCCATAATGGCGATTTATCTAGCTGCTTTTTACGCGGCCATTTTACTGTCAGCAAACGACTTTTTCTTGGAATACCAGCATTTAAAACATAAAGTGTGCCAAGGGTTCACATCGTTCCAGACTGCAAAAAAAACAAAAAAACAGGACATGATCCCTGGCAGCATTTTTTTTTTTTTTTTTTTTTATTAATTATATCCGCGTTCCACTGCCTGGTTTCTATGGCAGTGAGAGGTCATGCCACATTATGCATTAGAAAGTTTGGATAGGCACATTACATTTAAATTGAAACGGAGATAGAGAGGAAAGAAAACCTTCAGTACCTTCCGAAAAATTAATTCATAAATAAAAAGTTCAGTTTGCCACTGTTTCGTAACATGCTTTAAAGAAAAAACAATCTTGCGTACAAATGAATAAAACAGAACCACAAACTTTGTTTAAAAAAAACCTGTTCAAATTTGTAAAGGTAATAAACAGGTCGGGAACAAAGATGCGACACTGAAATATTAACATCGAGTTCATATATGTGAGAATGAGAATTATGAGAATTGTTTACCTATCTTATATTTAGAATTTATTTTTTTTTAAATGGACCCGATCATTTAAGAATGCTACTTTCCATTCATAATATCATCCACACGATCACAGCACATGCTTGCGTATCTGCTATGACCAACTGAGAATGAAATGAGAATAAATCTCGGAGCGGCATTGAAGAGTTCGGGAAATGTGATTTGCATGACATTTCAAGGGGGTTAAAACTGTAGAACTCAAACTGAGCACAAGCTTTACCTTTTAAATTGTCTAACGCGCCACATAAGCACAAATGTGTGTGTACACTGACACACACACACAAGCACACAATGCGGATAAACAGACTGGGGATGACGGTGCTCCTCTCTCTCTCTCAATGTCAGGACTTCCCTCGGAGCTAGAAACTATTCCTATTTGCAATATTTAGCCCAGACCGTTCTCTCTTCCTCCTTTAAAAAAAAAAAAAGAAAATCCCGCTAATCCCTCCATCCCTTGATGTTTTTTTTTTTTTTTTTTTTTTTTCGTGAAGCCCCTGAGTTGAAAAGCAGGTCACCATAAACATCGCAACAGCTCGTTCATCAAGGAGCGAGGCGGCATGGCGCTTTGAAGTGTCTGACAGATTCACCGGGAGCATCTCCACACGCACACACACACACACGCTAAGGTTATGATAATGCAACGTGTGGGCACACACACGATGAATGTATCAGCACACAGGTGAATAGGGAGTGGGAAAAGGCAGGCACTGTGTGTGTGTGTGTGTGTGTGCGTGTCGAGGCCGGCTGTGATAACTCCTAATGTGTGACATCTATCGCAATATCACAGTCGGCAGAAGAAAAAAAATCTGAAAACTATATTCATATATGTTTCGTATTGGAATTTAAGGAAATGACCAAAATAACCACATACTTCAGAAAGTCCCATTTCTTGATGACAAACCAGGTGATGATGTTTTTAAAGAACAATATCAATGTGCAGCCATACTGTACATGAATCATCTGGATGAAGCGTGGATGAACAAAGCTGAGTCGGCACGGTGCAACTTTTAAAAGCTTTCAAAGGGTACACTTTTACATTTTTTAAGTAAACATCCAGAGGATTCTCATAATGGGAGACTTGGCTCCTCAGGAGTGGCTGAGATTTGCCAAGGAAATGAAAAAAGAGACCCGAAGAAGCAAATAATCGCAAATAAAAAAATTTGAATAAAAAAATTAAATAAAATTAAAAGCTGAAAAATTTGAACTGGTCAAATATGGGCGACAAAAAACACATCTCCATGATGAAAAAAAAAAAAAAAAAAACGCACCGTCAATTCTGAAGAAGGCTTCAGATTTGATGGTGCTGCAACACGGAGCCTGGAGAACAAAACAAGTGTAACTGTCCACGTAATCATTTTGTGCCCTGTATGTTTGAAATGTGCAGTATGAACAGGAAAACGGGCAGCTTGAGTTTGAAGAGACACAGATTGTGTGTGTGTGTGTCAGTACCTGTCAGTGTGGCGCACTGTGCTAGGGGAGAATTTGCATGACAATGAATCTTAATAGCCGCGCGCAGCATTGCGCGCCGCTGACCTTGATTTATTCCCTGTAAAAGTGGGTAAATAACTATATTGGGAGAGGGAGAGAGAATCATCATCGGCCTACGCGCGAGGAGGTCTCGCGTCCACGGCGCAACTGCGCTGGCTGAGAGCCCACTCTGCTCCAAGGGTACGCCTTGGTAAATGTAGGATACGGCAACAAAGTTAGAACATAAACCGACAAAAAACACATGCATTTGTCCCCCCTTCATTAATTTAACTGTCCATTCGTGTTTTCGTTTTTTTTATTGGTCTTTTTCAGGTTCTGATGCTTTGGTCCATTTTCATTGGAGGTTTTACAAGGTGGTAACAGAAGTGTTCCTTCATTTTTCTATCCATTTGTATAACTGACTGTACGTTAGTGTATAAAGTATAATATGAACAAATAAGCACCACCTGGGTATTTATATCATTCCACAACATCGCCACAAACCAACCGCGGCGTTGTTAGACAAAGACTAGAATTCTTTTTTTGGGTTCAAGGTAAACAACTCATGTAAAAGGAGGCCTCTAGGAAGTGATTTGAAAGTCAAACTTAAGACAAAAAAAATATATGCAGAAAATGTCAAATCAATCTATTTGACTATTTGGATGCATTAAATAGCAACCAGCGAAATGATCCGATATTCCCTGATAAAAAAATGATCTCCCTTCAAACGGAGCCATGAACTTAATCCAATGATAAAAGCAGATAGGAAAGTTTTGACGCCCTTGACCTCTCTTGACCCCGTACAGGAAGTGAGCGCGCGCGCGCCAGCGTCTGGTGACAGCGTCAGCCGCAGGCTGCTTGGCTGGTTCCCCGGGGAGCGCGCGGAGCCGCTAAGTGTCTGAGTGATGGATGAACGCGTCGGGGAGATCAGCTGTGGAAATGGGACACTCACCCTACGCCTACATCTCTCGCGACGCCAGTCCACGTTCCAGATTGTCTCGACAAACGCAAGTTTCCCAAAAATTCCGCCTGATTTATTTCGGCGCTTTTCATCTGTGGATAATTCGGAGATCCTTAAAGAAAGATATATGGAGGGGTTCAACTTGTTCCATCAATTTGTAGTAATTTTTAATTTAATTAATTAAAAGTAATTCATTAATTTTAATTAACTGAATGGTATTTTTATTTTTATTTTTTTAATTAATTTAATAACATATACATTTGAATATTTTTGTCTTAATTCACAACTTGAATTGTTATTTTTTGCTATAAACTGCATTTCACAGAGAAGAAAAAAAATATATATATATATATATATATATTCCTTTTTTTGTCTGTAGTTTGACCTGGTATTCAGATCCGAGTAAATGTGAGTAAATGCCTGTAGCAATGCCAGACGAGACAGAAACCAGAAACAAAAAGCCCATTATGAATAGATATTAGATTATTGTCTGTGTTGAGAAACATCAGAAAGGTTAAAACCCACAGAGATGAAAACCTCAGGCCTGGAGACCACAGCTGGTCATCAGACAAAAACAAAAATCACCTGCAGGAAGAAAAAAAAAACATTTTAAACTGTTTAAATGAAAAAAAAGGCATTTGTTCATCCCACAGAGTTTTTTTTTTGTTTGTTTGTTTCCTTTGGCAGTATGACCACAGCGTGATTTTTCGACTTTTACAAAGTCATCATGATCTGACCTTATAGACAAAATCTGGGGGAGGAAAACAGCATTTCTCTACTCAAAGTGTAATAACGGGAAAAAAATGACCTTTCAGCCACATGCCATAAGCAGCACCACTGCAACTTTACCGTTTTTGGATGGAAGAATAATGTTGGGTGCACGGAGATGATGAAAAACGTAAAAATAATGATAAATAGTGATAATGCGGCTTGAAGGAGGCAGGCTGCCTTGAAAGAAAAAAACGAGAAGACGCATCGCATCATTTGGGATGAACTGGAAAATGCTGATTATCGTTAATTCAACGCAAACTGCGGCGCTGAAAATCTTATGCCGGATGTTTGTTTCCTGGACTTATCTGCAGGGAGACGCGCAACATAATAATAAAAGAGACATCAGCGGGACACGTGTTCTCGCCGCGTTCCTTCCCTGTCTCCGCACACGCTCCGACACCCTGAGACTAAAACCATCTGCTCATGAGCTTTCACGCTTTCCGAAGCAGAGAATCCTTCGCTCTCCACACCTGACGAATCCACCTGCACACCCGGCACGGGGCCCACACACCGAGCTTTAAAGATGAGGATGAGGATGATGATGATGATGATGATGATGACGCTCCGTTCGGTTTATGACATGTTATACGACCAAAACACACCCACACACACACACGCACGATTAACTAAGGGACTGTGTGGAACCTTTTTTGACCCGTGTGCCCGGTGCAGAGATGTTTTGTTTTTATATTCTCAAGAAATAAGACAATAAATCACAGCGCACATCTGTGTGCATAAGCAGAAAGAGTCATTCGGACGATAACAACTTCATTCTCCTCTATACGTTTATATATATATATATTTGTTTCTTCTAAACAATGTTGTGTAGACATATAGGAAACATTATCGACGCGATTTCCTGCGGGGAAAAAAAAGGAGGGGGGGTGTCTGGTAATTACAAATCAAACGAGACAAATACATCCCGGTTAATGAGCGTTAAACGGATGTTAATTATCCGATTGGATGGCTGTCGCCATTAAACTGTGGCTGATGGAGGGAGTGGGAGGAGGAGGGGAGCGAGGGAGGGAGGGGCGAGGGGGGCAGCTCGGAAAACGATGGGCTTTCTGATAGACAGATTGAGCGGATCAGACGGCGCGTGCGTAGGAAATAAAATCTGGATTATTATTATTTTTTTCTCCTGTGAAATTTACGCTTCATCAGAGGATAAATTAATCGACCGCGTGAGATTAATTTATATATTTGAAGAAATAAATAAAAAAACGGAGACACTGCGTCGAGCAGGAGTCACGGGGCGTTAATACGCTTCCACCAGGAAGCTGCAGTCACAACACATCCATCCCAGAGACACAAAAGGGAAAAAGTTCACATTCCTCACTTTCACCACAAGGTGCAAATCCCTCATTACCAACACACACACACACACACACGTCTTTACGACTCAACACAACTCCGGGACACATGTTGCGTTTGGCTCAAATAAGGATTCCTCACGGGAAATGAGCTCTAAACGGATCTGAGCCGGAGCTCCAGATAACCTTTGGCACCTGTAATTGTGACGGACACACACTTTTTTTTTTTCTTTTTCCCACCGCTGCGTTTCTTTTGTTTGCCCAGGTCAAAAGGACAAACGGGTTTTGTCACTTTCTCACTCCATCAGCATCAGGAGGTTAAATCTCTCACTTAACCTCCAGTAACGGACCCCGTTCTGCTTCTCACAAGCGTGCCTCCAACGCACCGCAATCGAAAGTTAATATTGAATATAACAATGCTGCTTTCGAATATATATATACCATATATATATATATACACACACACACACAGTAATGAACTGGTTATATAGTATTTCAATCACAATTTAAAGATTGCAGGAGGCAGGGATATTAAATTATATATATATATTTTTTTACATATTATCAGATGTATATATTTACCAGGGTCCAAGATACTCAGGGGTATGTCTTTCTATCAATTTTATTAACTTCAGATTTTTTTTTTTACGTACCATCAAAGAATACTATATCATATGAAATAATATAACAATTAAATAATAAATACATTTAAATAATAAATGTATAACTGTGGTTTATCTCATGGGTTACTCGTTATACTTAATTGGTTCCACAAACTAAATGACACGACAAACGTGTCGCTGCATATTTACGTTCTTTTGTTGTTTTAAAATATCGGTGCATCGTCTTCGCTGCTTTCATCCATTTTGGTTTTTTTTTTACATCTAAACAAATGTAACGCTGTCGGAATTCCAAATAAATGGGATAAAATGAAAAATATTAGCACGTTCACAGCATCCTCATCCATGCACACTCCACTTCCTGCGGCGGCCTGTCAGGAGGAGGAGGAGGAGGAGGAAGTGGAATGACGGCGCCCCGCGTGCACATCAGTTTAACTCAACCAGAAGTCGGGGCAGAAAATCATTTGTAGGAATCCCGCCGTCCCTTCATCGTGTCGCCTGTCTCGTCACTGTCAGCACTAATAGCTGGTAGACACCGGACACGGGTGGCTAGCGCGGGCCAAGGGTGGCACACGCACAATCAATAATTCACCCCCACTAGCCTTTTCTTTGTGTGTGTGTGTGTGTGCGTGACCTAAATTAAACATTCCTATATGGGCTGCACATAAGAGGATTTATTTGTGAAGGAGCGTGTCTTTGTGTTGCGGCTAACACGGGTATGCAAAAGCGGCTGTGTGTAAGCGTGTGTGTGTGTCAGCAAAGTTGCTTTGTGTTGTTGATGTGTGGCCCTCTGCACCTGCTGTAGAGATATGGCTTCGGCCAATCACAACAAAGATTGGAGGGGAAGTTTGAGTGGCATAGGCGAGCTGTGTCTGGCTGAGATATGATTCATTCTGTTATCGCTAGCTCGCCCTCGCTTACTCTCTCTCTCCCGCATTCTCACACACACACAGACACACACGCACAGGCCTGATGGCTTAACTTCATTCAAATGTGTAATAATTACATATTTTCCTTTTCCTGTCTTCTCCGTCCTTTCCTGTTCTCCCCTCATTCTCTCACATGGTCTCTTTCTTTTCTATTCTCTCCTTCTCTCTCTCTCTTTTTTTTTTACCATCTCTTCATCTGCTGTCTTTATCTTTTCTTTTTTCCCCCCCAAATGACCAATCAAATTCATCAGCTCTTCACCAACAAGGACCAACACACACACACACACACGCACACACAAGCTAATTAGTCTTGGCGCCGTAACAACAAAATCCCCTCGCAATCGCACACTCACACAAACAAATGCGCACTGCTCACACACACACTTGGACACAGTTGTGCATTAACACACGTGTGCGCACCACCTCTTCTTTCCCCAACGCACCACACGTTGGCCTCGGCAGCTGTCGTCGCTTTAGTTTTGTGCTTTTGTAAAGTTTGAACGCATGACGTGTGCGATTGTGCGCGCGCGGTTTACGCAGGAAGAATGTCTTCATTTAGCATATTGAGATATGTTAATTAGCCGCTTGTTGTGCGCCGCTGCTCGCTGCCGTGTATTCGTCCGGTCTAGTTTTTGTCTGATCTTTAATTTTTTTTTTTTTTTTTTTACAAATTGAGTTTTTTTTTTATCATTTTCATAATTTCATTCTCATGAATTATTATTATAATAATGTGTTAAACAATGTGAGACCTGGGAACAGACCGACAATGGAGTCCAACAGCAGAGGTTGATTCGGGAAAAATAACCACAGAGCCTTTATCTGTCCGCAGTGCAAATGTTTTCTCC
The DNA here is from genome assembly GCA_016785305.1 of Colistium nudipinnis. Lineage (NCBI taxonomy): Eukaryota > Metazoa > Chordata > Actinopteri > Pleuronectiformes > Rhombosoleidae > Colistium > Colistium nudipinnis. The sequence goes on along the minus strand of JAFBJU010026048.1, from coordinate 9,362 downwards.
TCCTAATTGTGTGTTTAGAAACATCACCGCGCTGTTGTTAGCACGGCGACACAGGCAGGGAACGCAACGCTACACACACACAGGTTAATATTCCTGCCACCTTTTACAATGAAACAGATAAGTATGGGCATTCAGCAGATACCACATGACGTCCGAAGAAAAAGCATGGCCCACAAAACTGCCGGATTTGGCCAAAAGCCATGAAAAGGAGCCTGATGAATGTTGGCAGCATGTAAACTAATAATGAGGCGCGGGGGCAGGAAAATGACATTTACGCATTGGCCTTCAGAATGGGGGTCAAAACACCCAAAAAGCTTGCAAGAAGAAAAGAAAGGAGTGAAAACTACGACCGGACCAGCTATGAGGCATTTTAAAGGCAGATTGTTATTTCTCGAGTTCTGTCCAAGACTGAAATGAATTCTGTCATTCGCAAGTGACGGTGGACATACAAAATTGTTCATAAAATATAAATCATTTCTTAATTTGGTTAAATTGGTTCTGATTTCAAACGTAATTTTCCCAATTCATCCTGGGATTGGCTTAAAAATAAATTCAATTATTTCAACCAGAATCTTTCCCCCGTTAATAATGACGCATGTTCTGTGTGTGTGTTGCAAATTGTTGTACGTGCCTCTATATCTGAGACGCAGTTGTTACAAGCTCAATAACAACAACCACTTTGTTATGAACTGACATGAGGAGAACGAGGGCTAAATTACCTCCATCAGAGTTCAGACAAAGTTGAGACGTATCCCTGGTGTCACGGTGTTGGAGGATTCAAATCCGAGTGTGTGCGTGCATGCTGGTGTGTGTGTGTGTGTGTGCGCCTCCTGAGGCTGTGAGTGTGGGTGTGTTTATGCAGCCTCGGTGTCATTAGCCTTCAAACAGCAGCACTGTTGTTGATCAGCAGTTGTTTACAAAGCGCCGGGAGGATGGAACTAATTTGATCACCCCCCCCCCCCGGGGGGGGGAAGTGTTTGTGCCCCCCCCCCCCCCCCCCCCCTCTCTTACTCCCCCCCGGTAGGGCCTCTATCTGAGCCCCCCCGTACCTTCTCCATAGCCGGCCCGCCGCCACAAGTTGATTCGGACAGCAATTATGAACATTGCGTTCCACTCAAGTGGCCGTGAGTCAGGGAATAATGAAGTTCTCACCAAATCATCTGTTCCCCTGAATCAATTATCGTTAGTAACCACGGAAACGGCGATTGGACCCGACGGAGTGGACGGTCCAGGCCAAAGAATCGCGCGGGTTTAATTTCATCTTCATCTGGTGTCAATAAAACAGATTTCCTGTCAGGTTGTATCTGTTATGCTAAGTACATTTTTCATTTTTTTGTGTTTTTTCAGCGTCATTGATAATAATTGCTTTATACCAACCCAACACATTTTAATTCTAATAAACAAAAATAAATGACCTGCACAACTTTATCATTTCGATTCTTACAAAGCAAAAGACACAGTGGCAGTGTGTTTTATTTTAAAGGTTTTTTTAATTAATTTTTGGCCAATTGAATAAGTCAATTATTCTTATTAAGACGCTGTTGCTAGATTTGCTATATGGATGTTATGCTTATGTCATCATTTACTAACAACCCTGAAGAGCAAATAAAACATGGATTCAAATATGCAGTAATCACGAACCACAACTAAGAAATAAAAAGAATCAATTATTATTTGACAACAGTAGCGTTGCTCAGATATTCATTAATCATGTTGGGTTTACATGAGGAAACTTTCCCTGTTTCCACAGCTGAGTGTCAGCTCCTCTCACCCGGCTGGACCTCGGGGGCCCGGGGGCCAATGAGGCTGTCAGAAACCACCCTGCACAGCTCTGTCTCTGGAGCTTTAATGACCTGGGTGTGTGTGTGTGTGTGTGTGTGCGTGTGTGTGTGTGCGTCTCCACCTCTGTCCACCTCTGCATGTGTGCATCTATGTGTTGAATGAGGAAAATACCAAAAGAGAGGAGGAGTGACAGCAGAGAGGAGGGAGGTGCTGACGGGTCAGACAGGACCTCACCCCCCTCTGTGTGTGTGTGTGTGTGTGATATATAATATAGGAGGAATATTAAATCCTCTTCATGGCCTGCTGCGGTCTCCCTGTGATTTTCCTCCGCGGTGTCACATTGACAGATAACCGTCATCAACATGATGAGTCTGAGAGTCACACCTTCTCCTTTTCATAACCTGCGTCTCTGAGTTTACATTCTATTTTTATTTTTATTTTTTTCTGTTTGTATTGTGGCCGGGTTTTTTTTTACGTATTGTACTGCATCCTTAAATCAGCAGGTTTTGATGATATTCTAATAAATGACACTGGCAAAAATATTTTTTCTGTTTAATGTGTGAGAAATGGAATATTTCTTACTAATATTGTTATTATCTGAGCTATATTCCCTAGCCAGAGAAAAAGGAAGCACAACGAAACTTTAAAATAATAAAAGTAATAATACCACCCTTATTTACCACTACTACTACTACTACTACTACACTTATTGCAAAGTAAAAGCCCCGTTGTTAAAGTAGAAATATATGTAATAAGAAACAAGTTACTTTCATCGTGGAAACTTTGTACTGGTCATTTTCTTCACTTTCAAGAAGCTAAAAATGGATTTCGTTTTTTGTCACTAATTGTCTCATCTTGAGCTTCATAATTTGTCAAATTGTTAAAAATTAAATCACATCAAATCTAACCTTGTATCTAGTAATTACATGTAATACATGTAATAGGGTAAACATGTACCCTGTGAACTATAGACTACCACTACAATATAAGTATTAAAGTAAAAATAATCCTGTAAAGCACAAGTACCTCATGTTTGTACTTTTCCTCACTTGCCTGATAGACTGAGAGCCACACAAATACCACAACCCTGTAAAGTATTTAAAAATATATATATACTCCAGACATAATCCTTTCACATACTAATCGTGACAGATGTTAAATAATCTTTGTACGGTGGGCTCGGACTGACAGAACAATTTGCTGAATCCCATTATTTGCTCTGGTCATGATTCTATCTTTACAAAAGGATCAAACTAATCTGAAGGCCCGAACAATTGAGGAAGATAAACATGTCTCTAACAAACGCTGCCAAATAAGATTTCTTGACTGGTTCAGACTTGAATTGAAATAAATAAATACACGATCCACGTTCGCAGGCTTTTCCAACTGTTTCTCAGGGGGTGTGGCTCAACTGGCGAAAAGTGACGTCACGTATTTCTGCACCAATTACGATTTGGCGTGGTTCAACTTCAAATGGCGTGATGGCTGTGCGGGTTCATTCATTAACCACTGTCAATCAAAGGAACTTGTATAAAAAAAAGAAATCTAAATTCAAAGGGTTTTACATTCCAGAACACTACATTATTGTTAGTATTGTTAATTCAAAGAAAGGTGAAAAAAAATCTAGCTCCCAATTCCAATGAAGAGGTGATATAGTATATATACAGTTAGTAGTATTATCAGTCTGTGAATAAAATATTTACAAACATAAAAATACTTACAGTACACTTTTATCTATTATAGTATCTGGATTGTGTTTTTTTTCTACACAAACTTAATCATAAAGGACACAAAAACTATAAGAGAGGAGGACCAGACTGTGTGTGTGCGTCTGCGTGTTTGTGTGTGCCTGTGTGTGTTTGTGAGTGTGTGTGTGTGTGTGTGTGTGAATTAGGCTCGGATGGGTCGCCTGAGCTGAGTAGATGTGACCAGACTAAGTGTGTGTGTCTCATATCAGTGTGTCCTCGATCGCTCTCACTGTATGGGGCACTTGAGCCCATTCTTCTGTGGCACTGGGGGGCACACAAACACACGCACACACACGCACACCTGCACACATGTACGCACAGCTGCACACACACAGACTCAGTGTTTTGATGTAAACTCAAGTGGACGAGGGGTCCAGTCAACCACTCCACCCGCGTCCCCCCTCCCTCCCCCTCCCTGTGACACTTTTAACGGCATGTCACGCAACCCTGTGCTCTCTCTCACACACACACACACACGCACGCACACACACACGTCTGTGCGCGTACGCAGACCCGCGCGCCATGTCGTGCTCTCAGCCAAAGATCTGCACCTTTGTCAGGGGAGAACCACTTAGGCACGCTCGTATACGCACACATACTCACAATCCATGTCTGACTTTGTGCAGAGGAGAAAAAAACACACACACACGCAGACACACACTCAGTCTTCACCACTTAAGCCGTCTTCCTTTCACCATCTCGTGCCCGCCCCGCCTCTCGGCGTCTCGTCTGGCCTCTCGTGTGCGTGACTGTGGCTGGCTTTGGCGAAGGCAAATTAGCAGGGCGACCCACTTCGGTGCCAGAAGAGACGAGACGTCAGCGGAGGAGGAAAAACGGAGGATTTTTTTTTTTTTTTCTACTCCCGGTGATGTAATAGTAAATAAAAAGCGGGGTGGGAAACATCGTCTCCCGGGGAGAGGTGAGAATATTATCATAAAGCAAATTGATTCTGTTTTCAGATGCTTTTATGTTCTTTTCTTTTCCTTCTCCATTAATGACCTCGTCTCTGTGACCTCAGATAACTCACACCAGACTTAAAATGTGGATTATAAGAAAAAAAAAAAAAAAAAAAACGCTTATCCATAAACAACATGCGACTCAAGGTGATTTTTTCCCATCCTGCCCTTTGTTCCTATGCATCTCTGTGCAGATACTAATTGCCTGCTGCTAATTATAGACAGTGTGAGAGTGGCCCTCTGAACTGAACACACAAACACACACTCGCTCAAACGCACACACACACTCCACTTACTCCACTTTTACACACTCTCTAACAAGGCGATCGCGCTGTCGGAGCAAGACGATGTTTGGCCTTGCATTGGTGAGACAGAAATAGAGATTTGTAAGAGTGTGTGTGTGTGTGTGTCTGTCTGAGTGTGTGTAGGTGTTGTGAGGCGGAGGTAAGTGATGGGGGGGTGGAGAACCGTTGTTGCGTGTCTCTTTCGGCTCGTTTAGCTGACAAACTGCTTTTAGCGTTTAATTATCCGTCGCTCTGTGATTAATAGGTTTTAATTACAGTAACCCATGGCAACCTGAAATATGCACAGGTCTCCGAATGAGGTCAGCCAATCAAAAACCCCTAATAATAATAATCGAAAGAAAAGCAAAAGCAAACAGACAAATGATTTATCAGTTATTATTTAGCTAATTGAGAAAAACACAAGACCTCTGAGGAGCTTTTAAGCACATTTTGAACTTCTTCACTTCCCTTATCTATTTTCTTTTTCTTTATTTTTAATACATGAGCCGCAGCCAGAGCTTCAAACAGACTTTTTGATTAGGCAGGAAGGTTCAAACTTTTTTTTTTTTTTTTTCCTAAATTCATGCGTTTGTTTTCAAAGGCTCTTTTCATTCCACAGACATTTCTGCTGACGCACCGAGCTCCGAGGAAACTTTCACATAGTTAAATAAATGAGCAGCTCTGATGCTCTATGGGATATTATTTTGCTATTGAGGAAAGAGTCTGACATATTTAGATCTTAAAAAATAATAAAACCCAAAATGTACAATTATTATTTCAGCCTCCTGGTTAAATATGCTTTGACACTTATTCTCAAACTGGACACAAATCATTGAAAGTGGAGCTTTTCAACAGTTTGTTATTTTCACGACTTTGAAATGTACTTTGTCCTTTTACATGTTATTCTGCCTCCTAAATATTTCCTTTCCGTAAAACTTTCCTGCAACTGCAAATATATATATATATATTTTTTTTTTTTGAAGAACGCTACAGTACATTTTTACAAAGCTGCAATTTAATTGATGAAGAACATATCAGTTAATATATCCATGCAATTAGATCCTGGTCTGGTTTAATACAGATCCTGCTCCACGAACAGCATGCTTATTTGCATATGCATTCGGCAGCCAGGTATTTGTTGTAGATTATTTGTATGTAAATGCAATTTATGGGAGACGGTGTTGACAGGTGGGAGGAGAGGGGGCGAAGAGTAACTGGTATTTTGTTGGAAAATAGGTCTTTGGAGAAAACTGGCTATAGATACACTAATATACTATTTTAACTGAATTAAATATGATAAATGATATCATATTTAATTCAGTTCTGTTTTATTATTATTATTATTATTATTATTATTATTATTATTTAATTCATTGTTGTTATTATTCATTTTTATTATTATCATTATTATTGGTATTATTATTATTATTGGTATTATTCATTATTATTATTATTGGTATTATTATTATTATTATTATTATTATTATTATTATTATTTAATTCATTGTTGTTATTATTCATTTTTATTATTATCATTATTATTGGTATTATTATTATTATTATTATTATTGGTATTATTCATTATTCATTATTATTATTTTCATTATTATTGGTATTATTATTATTATCATTATTATTGGTATTATTATTATCATTATTATCATTATTATCATTATTATTATTATTATTATTATTATACAGTTTTGTAAATCACAAGATCCACTGTAACACATACTTTGTACTTGTGAAGGCAGGACACATTTAGACCGGTTTATACTTGACAGTCCAGCATTTGTTTTCCTATTTAATTGAATTTTGTGAAACGTTTTAAGCTGTGTTTTTTACGTCAGCGGATACATTAAACAGAACCTGTCCTTTGAGCACGTTTCAATCAGAGCTGTTGGCAGCGCATGTGTGAGCAAACAAAGATAAAGTAGAATTTACAAAAAAAAAAGTCAAAATACGGAGAGGAGAGAGAAAACCGCAGTTTTATAATCCACTTTATATGGTTTGTTGCTCCGAGCTCAGCTCCAGTTCTCCTCCCTCAACTCCCACTCTCTCTCTCTCTCTCTCTCTGGAGGGTTTTCACTCTCTCAGTCGCTCAGCCTCTACTCGACATCTTTTAAATTCTCTTTTTTTTAGCAAATGAAGAAGGATTAATAATGAGATGATAAATGTTTGTTGCCTCGCTTTCAGTCGAGCCAAATTAACCACAGAGAATAAGCCAAAATACACGTGACACAAACCGATGATACCTTGTCTTCCAACTTCTTCCCTATTTCCTATATATTATAATCTCGCATCATTTTTACAGACTACCAATCACCACCTTGTTAAATCCCACCATCAGCATGTGGATTAGGCGCATTTGCGTGTAGATGAGTACATTCTAACTGAACTGACCTGAGGTCAAACCCTTCTTTGCATTTACACCACCAACTTTACCAGATTTTGTTTTGTCCGCACAACCACAAAGGAAACCCCCTAAAACAAGCAAACAAGCTGTGAAAATCAGGTGACTCACCCACACACGAGTCTCTGTGCTCCTCGAACCCGGCCGAGCACACGCACCTCCCGATGGGCACCAGCCACTCCCCCTCGGCGCTGCAGTACATCTTGGGCGTGTCCCGCTCCTCGGCGTGGTCCACGCACTGACCTCTGACCTCCACCAGCGAGGAGGAGTCGGCGCCCGTCACCACGTCGGTGAACACGGCCAGGTTGCGGCTCACGCCCACGCAGCGTTTGTAGTAAACGCGCACGGAGGTGAGGGCGATGCAGGCGCCGATGTCCTGGAAGGCCAGGTAGAATCCTCGTCTGTTCAGAGGACCCACACCCCGAATCTGGGAGGAGAGAGGACCACAAATATGACACACACGTGTCAGGACAACCAGCACAAATAACACACACACACAGTGTTTGTGAGTCCGTCTGTGTGTGTGTGTGTGTGTGTGTGTGTATTCCGTGTTAATGTGGCTGGATGCAAGAACAGGGGCAAGAATGAAAAAACGCAGCCTTAAAAGATTTGCGTGGCTACACAAAGTGCGATTGTGCGGCTCCATCGGAGCTGATCTGCAGCCGTGTGCCACAGCTGTGTCCGTCTTGAAACGCACTCTAAATGGAGCGGGGATGGGGGATTTGATTTGGCACTGAAACTGCAGTGAGAAGAAGAAAAACAGCACCAACACGACTCTGGATGATCATCCACTTCATTTAAAGCATTCCTCCCGTTTCAAAACCCGCTGCCCACATTACTGAGTGTTTAGCAGCAGCTAATGGAGTCTGGCCTTTACACGTCATTACACAACTTTCACGACTTCAATATCTTGTGTATCGTGTAGGCAGAGGCGTCACAGCGGGGCAGGCAAACTAGGCAATTGCCTAGGGCCCCGAGCAAGAAGGGGGCCCCCCAAAGACGGCTGTCTACATTGGTCCGCAGCCACGACAACCTGAAAGCCCCTGAAATGGCTTGCTGGGAGGGGGCACTGCGACGACACGTTCAGGAACCCTCTTCTAGGGGGCCGCATGGTACTTGCGCGCGGTCAAAAGTTTTTTTTTTTTTTGGCCTAAGGCCCCCAGAGTGTCTTGAAACGTCCCTGCGTGTAGGTTCTAGAGGGCGTCTCTTAAGGTGTGTTACCAAGTGCACAATACCATTCCATTCCAGCGGAACAGTTCTCGAAGCACTGTGTGCAAAATACAGCTGAAACTTGAATTCATTCATTTCTTTAATTACTTCTTATTTTATTATAAATATTGGTTACCTGTTTCTATTATCTAAGAATTTAAATGATGAAAAACTTGGAGGTAAAGCTCACAATTTACGACACTGTTGTGCAAATGAAGATTTCTTTTTTTATTTGTCATTTAATGACGGTGAACTTGCTATTTACAGATTTTTACATGTTCAGTAAGAGTGTAGTATAATCTCATTTCAGATTTAATAGCACACAGGACACGGTCGTAATGTTTCCGGAAGGATTTATAAAGCAAACTCACAAAAGCTGAGAAAGTTTTATTAGTTTTTGCTGCTAAAAGCTCAAACAGCGGTTGCTAAACAAAACAGGTGGAACCTTAATTTAATTTCTGGTCCGGTGTTGGGTGTTGTGCTTTGGCAGCAGTCATTAATCAAACCGCAGCCGGGGAACACGGATGTTATTACATCGATATGCTTGTTTGTTTGTTTTTTCTCCCTGAAATATCATATCACAGTTGACGCTCTCGTTAATATCCAGGAACAGATTTGACGCATTGTTTTAAAAGTGTGTCGTGTCAGAAGCTTCTGAAAAAATATGAGGACACGTTTTCTTGGGCATTCAGACTCACAAAGCGCTATTGGGTTCACACCCTAGTTCCACATTTATGGGTGTTAGAAGCCTGGAATTAGGGTTTTGGCAAACCCTTACCCTAACCCTAATTCCAGAGTTATATGTGGTTATAATGGTGGAACTAGGGTTAGGGTTTTGGTGAAGGGTCGCTGCTAGGAAGATGAAAGTTGGTACCAGAGGGTTTTAAGGGACCCCGAACGCCCTGGTCTAGGTCCCGTGTTGCTCAGACATCAGGAAGTGGGTGAAACTGCAAGACACTTTGTGAGTTTT
>JAFBJU010026047.1:74509-115460 GCA_016785305.1 Colistium nudipinnis | reverse complement strand
AAAAATTTTATATATATATATATATATATATATATATATATATATATATATATATACAGTATATATATATATATATGTTGTTAGATACTGCATACAGGTGGATCAAATGTTCTTCCCACATTTGTCCTAGTTAATGTTTAACACCCAGAGGTGCGAGTTAAGTACATTTTTCACTTTATACATTTTGTTGTTGAACTGCACAATTACATTACAGTTTTTATTACAATATTATAGAATTCATTCATATTTAGACTGAAGTCAAACAGATACGTCTGCAAATACTATTAAAGACTAAGGAGACACTTGCTAAGGCCTTTTTGAACCATTGTTTTTATTTTTTTCTCTCTATGTAAATGACTATGAAAACAACAGGTTATAATAGAAATCATAATAATCCGTTATACCAGCAAGAACTTGCAATACTGGGCAGGGCATTACTTAGAGAAATAACAATATAAAATAGTTTGTGCATTTTTTTTTACATGACTCTCACTAATCCAGATCAGGATGCATGTAAATTTGCACTTTTGCAAGTTTGGGATTAACACACCAAAACAATCCAGCCTGTACAACGACACAGTGAGGTGACGTCATGCCAAGGAGCAGCAGCAGCAGGAGGAGGAGGAGGAGGAGGAGGGGCGAGGGAGGCAGCTAGCCAGCCGCTGATCCGCCGGTGTCATGGCTTCCTAACAGCACCAGGAACCCACCAAGAGCCCGACCACCGCCAAACGTCACCTACACAGCGACCTCACCGCGGGACAGAGGGGCTCGGCCTCCACTGTTCTTCCCACCGCCACCAACACCCCCTCCACCTTCACCTACAGGGATCCCGGGGATAGGCGCTTTCATTCCAGCTCTAGGGAGCCGTCCGCCCGCGAGCCGTGGAAGATGGCCGACCCGGCGGAGTGCACCATCAAAGTGATGTGCCGTTTCAGGCCGCTCAACAGCTCCGAGGTGACCCGGGGCGACCGCTACATCCCCAAGTTCCAGGGCGAGGAAACGGTTGTCATTGCGGTGAGTTTGCTGAGGCTGTTTGCCGGTGTGATGTGGCTGTGACTTGGCCCTCGGGGCTCCGTGTGGTGTACGCCATTTTTTGATTGTTAGCACCTTCAGCTCGTTAGCTAGCTTTAGCTCGGGGCTGACCTGTCCACCGCGGCGTTCCGGTCTACCCCGGCTGTAGCCACGCATACTCTCTATTATATCTAATGTCTTCATATATATCCACTCTAAACGTTGTGTTTATCAAAAAACATGTGATCAATTCAATGAAATAAGCTTGTCGTATGCCTGTGGTTAATAAACGCGACTATTCACAGTTGCCCTGTCACGGCTAGCGAGCTGTCATTCAACAAAGCCCCAAACACATTGGCCGGGATGGGCTTAAATATAGCCGGTAGTTAACACTACTCCACTTTTATCGCGACATCACTTGATCAATTGCTCATCACATGTCACGTTATCGATTGTTAATTGTGACCAGTTTGCCTCCGCATTCATCGTAAGCCACCTTTGATTCAGAGGTGGCTAACTGACCGTTGGCTAGCAGGCTAGGTCAGCTGGTAGCTGACAGATTAGCCGGCCTTGGCTAGCTAGCTAGTTTTAATACTGTAGGCTAATTAAAGCTAACATTAGCTAGCTGACCAGCTGGCCAAGTAACCAGAGCCTTTGTTACCCATAGGGAAAATGTGTGATGTGTAATTGAGTATGTAAAAGAGACCGAAAATATACTTTGATTAATGAACCCACAGTGATAATAATAGTAAACATAAAATCATCGGCAGTGGGAAATGTATAAACATGTGCTGCCCCTTCAATGACAGGACACTTTACAGTTCATACTCCCAACATATTCAATGTCATCCTGATTTAAAAAATAAAAAAAAATAAAATAATAATCTGTTTTCTACAAACCAGGAAGTTGAGGCAAAGTTTGTTGTCTTTGGTGTAATTGCCCCAGTAATGACACGGACCCCTCCGGCTCTTGATAAGAAGGATCATTTGCCGGGCACAGTTTCTACTCTCGACAAAAGAAAGGAAATGCCTTCACTAATGCACTGGCTTCACTTTACTCATGCAGCAAAGTGTGTGAGCTGAGGTTTGGTATGTTAATGATGAGTGTTCCTGATGCTTTGTTGTCATCGGTTTTCATGGATTTATGCCGTCGCATGTCTGCACCTTCTCTGCACAACAGCATTAGAAAATCATGCTAAAAAGAAAAGTTTGGTCTTGTCATACAAGAACATGAAACCCTGAGAAACATATTTTGTCTGTACCTGCTATATGTGCAAAAGCCAATGGCCTCATTTGGAGGAGAAAATAAAGACGTATCATGGTTAAACATTAGTTTTTGTTAGCCGCAAACTATCCTACTCTTTGTGGACTTTGGTGTCCTTGTAATGTGCACACTTATGGAAATACCTCTGTAAAGGGAAAACGGGCACATTACAAGGCAATAGAAACTGATTTTGCTGCATGATCTATAAAACACATTCTCTTTTAAGTAAACACAACAAAAGACATACAGTAGGTCTATTCATTTTCTGTCATGTAAAACAGAGGAGACTTTTATTGCTGCTGGGTAACTGCTTGAATGGCTTTTGCGGTCAGTGACTTCAGGGCTCTAACTAATACTAAGCAGTATTATCCAGGGCCCCGTTTAGGCTGGACTGCGGGCCCTGCCCAGTTCAGGATGCCAGTCAGTCACGGTGCCAAAATACCAGTGCACATTGTGGAAGCCACAAGTGTTGCAGGCCAGAGCCTCGAAGCGTCTGCTGGTTTTGTCTGCTTGCTAGAGGAACAACGCTCAGCTGCTCAGGCCTCCTGGGTAATCCCTCTGTTTCCTCTCCTGGTTACCAGCTGTTCAACCAATCACAGCAGGCCATTTCTGGGAGCTGGGCATTTGCTCCGGGTAGGGGAGGGGGTGATTATTATGATGATGTACTTTTTTTGATGCTCTTATCCACTGCGATTGACTCACTTAGCTGATATATTCATCCATTTTAGAAAAGCATTACAGGGCGTGGACCTTTAGCCCCGGTGCTTTAATGCTCAGCCTGTGGTGGAGTTGAGTTGCGTTTTTCCCTCACCATCACAGGCCTTTGTTTTTCACATATGCGATGAGGTGGATGTCGTATCTGGCTTATTTTTTCCGCCCCCCAAGCCTGTGTTGCCAGCAGTTTGTGAGTGTGTAGCAGCTGAACTGTCCATACAGCCATTGCCTCCCTGTCTAACGTACACATGCAGGATCAGGTCATTCTCTGCCGTGCTCTGCTGTCACTGCCTCTGTTGTTGCCTGGACAGGCCTGGGATGCCCTGCGACAGCAGGGCGGAGCTAATTTTAGATGCTACGGTGGGGAACACGTGCGCGAGAGATAAAAGGAAAGAAAAGCATTAGTGAGATACGTGAAAGTGCTTTCATTTAAACAAGTAAATAACCGACACCTGTTTGCACTTGCGTTGCCTAGCACCACAAAATCAAAGTCAACTTCAAGCATCCTACAACTAGACTTCATGCCAAACATGTTTTTTTTTTATATAAATATAGTGTCTGTGGCGTAACACCTTAGGTAGTATCGTAATAAAGCCGCCAGAAAGCGGGAGCATGACAGGACACTTATGAATCCTCTAAGAATGCGTTTCACTGTAATTATATTTTCAGCATGTGATCCCATTAGAGAGAAACGGGGCCAGTGGCAGCCGTAACAATGGAGACTTTAAACCTGGGCCCGTTTTCATTGTTTGCTGATGGCGTCTGGCGGGACCGGTAGTGGCTCGGCGCTCACATGGGGTTAGTTGCCAGTACGTTGTGAGCTGGAGTGAATTATCGACGTCTCAAGACGTTGCTTGTCGGTGTTGTACCAGCCTGTGACCGGGGGGGGATTATGAAACGGGGAGGCATCTCAGCCGTAGTAGTCTTAATTATTGTGGCACTGCTGAAGTTTCTGTGGCTTTCAATTTGGACATGTTTTAAATTAATTTATGAATGTGTTTACTTGAACCTCTGGTCTTAAATGGGTAAGCGGCCATCAGTGGTGTCTCCATGGTGACACGCCAGCTGCTTGTCATCATCATCAGCCTCCTCTCCTGTTAACAGGTTTGGTCACTGGACCACACAGTATTTAATTCACTGGCACACAGGCATTCATGTTTTTTTAAGCCGAGGGTATTATATGTGACTGGGGACTTTCTTGTTCTCTAACTCATGAATTGATTGAATACATCACATTTAGAAACCCCACCCATGGCTCTGGAGATGAGTCAGCGAGGACTCCAAACCTCCAACAATGGCGTGCCCTTCCAGTTAAACCTCCTCAAGTTGCATATAGCACCACTTTTTTTTTGCAATCCCCTGTGGCTGCCTTCTCAACTCCAGCTATTGATTCCTGTTCCACTGCTTTGAAGTTCTGACTAGCCCGTGGGATACCGCATCCACATTCTGCATCTTTGAAGCAGGCTGGCGCTTAATGCAAGTAGTAAAAGCTCACGGTACAGATCACGAAGTTTATAAATGCCACGCTGAGACGGTTTGTGGGAAGTCCAAATGAGATGAGAGAAGTTGTTTGAAGATCTACATAGGCAAAGCAGCCACCATTACTGATAATGAATCAAAGTTGAACCATCTTGGTTTAGTTTGATAGATTGGAGCATCCTGTAGGAATGAATGCCTATATAACTTTGAGTTATTGTTTCACATCATCCACACTATATATCCCCAAATCTTGTCATCTCGATGTCTGCATGAAATACAAAATGTCTTTTATTCGTTTTGATTCTCAGAGACATTGTGAGAATCTGGGTAAAGTTTGTTGTTGTTGTGTGAAATAAGCAGTTTTCTTTCTGGTGTAGTTCGACTTAGGTAGATCATGTAGATTTCTTCTCTTCATTTTCTGTCATGTATTTATTGCTGCTCATGCTGTTGATAACAACCTGCTGCTGCTAGAGGACGGATTATAGGATTATAACTTGGGTGACAGGTGTAATGGTAAACCGTTTTTGTTATGAGAATTGTTATTATTATTATTATTATTATTATTATTATTATTATTATTATTATTATTATTATTATTATTATTATTATTATTATTATTATTATATTGAGAAATGTCTTTCTGCTCTAAGATTATCTTCTGTCAACACATATTCAGATTGAACGGAATGGAACTTATACACAGAACCTTTACAAAATATGTTGGAGATGATTGTTTTTACTCACATTACGAAGTGGTGGGTTTTGTTTTGATTCTGTTGCCGTGGCTCACTCTTCCTCCTCTCTTTATTTCAGTCTAAACCGTACATGTTCGACAAAGTCTTCCAGTCCAACACGTCACAGGAACAAGTGTATAACGCCTGCGCACAAAAGATTGTAAAAGGTACGGCCTCACTTTTTGTATTTAACTACCAACCAGCCATATTATGGAGAAGCAAGTAAACTCCAAATTAAACGACCTTGTCTTTGGGTCCTTGCTTCATCATGTTCTGTTTGGTGTTTTTATTTTTTAGATGTTTTGGAGGGATACAACGGAACGATTTTTGCGTACGGTCAGACGTCATCCGGGAAAACACACACCATGGAGGTAAGTATTTCCTGTGAGAACCCAACTCTCAAATTACATTGCATTATGTGAATGTAATCGTTACCTAACATGATCAAATCACGTTTCTTCCTCACTGGGTGTGCAGGGAAATCTCCATGACACAGACGGAATGGGCATCATCCCCAGGATAGTTCAAGACATTTTCAACTACATCTACTCCATGGACGAAAACCTGGAGTTTCATATCAAGGTATGGAAGAAAAAAAAAGGGCGCAAACTGTTCTGCTTAAAACTGGATTGCATAATAATGAGGTTCATTCCTGTGTTTACAGGTGTCATATTTTGAAATCTACTTAGACAAGATCCGGGACCTTTTGGATGGTAAGTGACGATATCTCTTAATCTGTGTGTTTACACTACAAGCGGCTGCAGAGCTGTGAAATATGGATTAAAAAAACATGCAACTCTATCAAAAACCCTATTAACTGTAAGCATATGGACTTTGATGACCGGTATGTTAATGACCTTCAGGTACTCAAATAAAAATGATTATCATACTTAACGTGTTTTTTAAATTTTTTTAAACACATCATTCGTTACCTAGTTCTCTCCAAACTACCAGGCCTCTGTTGAGAACTCATTTATTTTTTCATTCAATTTTTCACAATGCTTGGTGCCAGTTTGTTAATGGCACCAAGTTTTCCCATTTCATTACCTAAAAATAGGTCAGGGTGGGGAGATTTGAAAAGTCATTTTCTTGATGGGGAAATTGACTTGCGTTGAAGTCCATGTCCATTTAAAATGTGTTGACCAGGGGTCAAACCAAATCTGGCTGTCGGAATTTGTAGGCATTAAATATCTAAAGTTCTCAGAAAAAAAAAAAAAGTTCTAAACTCCATATCTTAAGTTCTTCTCTAACCTTCAATTTTCTTAAGTCCTTGAAAAAAGTCCTTTACTTTGCAGGTTAATGTCAGGTTTTAAAGTTACATTAATTCAAATTAAAAAAGGTATACATATGTGTCTGCGACAGTTTTTTTTTTGCTCTTATTTCCAGTGTCAAAGACCAATTTGTCCGTGCATGAAGACAAAAACAGAGTACCATATGTCAAGGTAAGACCTCACCTCCTGTCGCATGTCAAATATCTGGTAAAACCTGTTGGATCAGACCATCACTCTCACACTCATGACCTCTTTTTCTTCTATTTTTTTTTCTTTTTAAAGGGCTGCACTGAGAGATTTGTCTGCAGCCCAGATGAGGTCATGGATACGATCGATGAAGGCAAATCTAACAGACATGTAGCAGTCACAAGTACGCCGCCATTCTTCACTCCCACCCAATAGTCCATGTTATAACACTACAACCGTCTGGAGAATGTGGAATCTAGGCCCGCATGTTCTGATCACATGTGTGTTGTTGCTCTCTCAGACATGAACGAGCACAGCTCCAGGAGTCACAGCATCTTCCTCATCAACGTCAAACAGGAGAACACTCAGACGGAGCAAAAGCTCAGCGGCAAACTCTACCTGGTGGATCTGGCTGGGAGTGAAAAGGTATGCAAAAAAAGGAAGAAAAAAAACGGGTTGAAAAAAACCATGCTTCGGATCACACTACGTCCTTTGTGTGAAACTGTGGGCTGCACAGGGTTTTGAGGAAGTTTGTTGCGTATGTGATTGTCAGGTCAGTAAAACAGGAGCGGAGGGAGCTGTGCTGGACGAAGCCAAGAACATCAACAAGTCCCTGTCCTCCCTGGGAAACGTCATCTCCGCTTTGGCTGAAGGAACGGTCAGTCACTTTATTTATCTATTTATTTATTAACACGATTCAGTTTTCACTGTAAATCTAAAGTGAGTCTCCATACGAGATCATTTTAATAATAATTATAGTATAAAGTAATAGCTTACTAAATTAAATGATAATCAGATTTTGGGCTCGTTATCATCAAACTCAATTTGCGAGTGCGAGACCAGTTATGACCTAAGGTGGATTTTTGTTTTTTCCCCAAATATTTTTATAGCATTTTGAATTTTTTAACATTACAGAAGGAAAGTGTGAAAAAACAAAACGGCGTCAGTCATCGCACTGAGAAAGAGCCGTTTTTTCTTTCTAAATCCATCCACAGCTCCTTTTTGCTGCAGAAATAACATCCTCCAAGCAAAAATGTGGCCTTAGCTGTATCAAACGGATTTCACACTTTTCCCACTGATCAATGAACGGTTTGTTCTAGCTCCCATTTGCTGTGTAAACAACCTGAGGCAGACAGCTGTTGTTAAAACTGTGATAGTCCAAAACAAATGAGCTATTGTACATTTCACTCCCGACCGAGCAGACTGGCGTCTAATCTCACTGAACTCAAACTTCCTGTCGGTTAAGTGACCACAGTCCTCTTATTGGCTTTCTGAACACAAACAGTGTTGATCATTCACGTTAGATGTCTTTCATATGTTTTTCGACAAATTACCCACAACTCAAGGGTGACACAAATTAATGTCCTTAATTTGCATGTGATCATCAGGCCTACATCCCATACCGAGACAGCAAGATGACCCGTATCCTGCAGGACTCGCTGGGTGGAAACTGTCGAACCACCATCGTTATCTGCTGCTCACCTTCCTCCTATAATGAGGCCGAAACCAAAACTACTCTCATGTTTGGACAAAGGTTTGTAGGAAACGAGTCGTACTGCTGTATATATTTTTTGTTTTATATGAAAGGCCACGCTGAACAAAGGAACTGTATTAGTGATCATTGCAGTCACCCAAATAATAGTTCAATCTTGGTTTAATGTGCCTGTTGCTGAAGGAACAATAGTGCATTAGTGTTCTTAGTGGTATCAATTTATGTTGTTTTTTTTGTTTGTTTTTTGACAACCAGGGCAAAGACTATCAAGAACACCGTCACAGTGAACGTTGAACTGACAGCTGAGCAGTGGAAGCAGAAGTATGAGAGGGAGAAAGAGAAGAACAAAACCCTGAGGAACACCGTCACCTGGCTGGAGAACGAGCTGAACCGCTGGAGGAACGGTGAGCAAGATTAGTTTGATCCACAGATATGATCAAATATTGAAGCGCCGAAACTGTTTGGGATTAACCTCTTGACACCAATAACCTAATGTGTGATCTCCCACCCCAGGTGAGAGTGTGCCAGTGGAGGAGCAGTTTGACAAGGAGAAGGCCAACGCCGAGGTGCAGGCCCTGGACAACATACTCAACGAGAAGCCAGCGACCACGCCCAACGTGCCGGGCATCCGCCTCACCGATGTGGAGAAGGACAAGTGTGAGGCCGAACTGGGCAAGCTTTACAAACAGCTTGATGATAAGGTGACTTGTCTTATTATTATTATTATTATTATTATTATTATTATTAATTTATTATATTTAACAGTCACTATCTGATGGAGAGTCTTCTCAATCGATTCCCAATCCCTTAAAAAAATAAGATTATATAAAAAAACAAAAAACAAAACGTACGTTTATTCCAAGGCTGTGGTGGCTTCACTTTGTTCTGTCTATCAATGCTCCGTGTGAATACTAATGCCGCTTTGGTGTCTCTGCACGTTACAGGACGAGGAGATCAACCAGCAGAGCCAGCTGGCAGAGAAGCTGAAGCAGCAGATGCTGGACCAGGAGGAGGTGAGTGGTGGAGTTTCAACATGTGGGCGGAGCAGGTGCTGCTCCTTTTGATCTTTGCATTCCCAGAGGTGTGAGAGGACTCGAAGCATGAAGCCGCCGGAGCTTCCGAGTCCCTTTGTTATTCTGAATTTAGCAGTCTTGTTTTTATCAGAATTACAGTTGCATAAATTGCAATTATCAATATTTTGTACAGTTTATAATGATAAATGCCTTCTAATTAAAGTCCTGCACACTTTACACAGCACTACATTATTATTTATTTTATTCTTGGTACCAGTTCACAACTGCTGCACGCATTTATCACTTGCCATGCCAGAGTAGAGTCAGCAAGGTTAACTCAATTTCAGAACCGCCCTGATTAAAATGCAGATGCTTACTCATCCATATTGCGACAATTTCACTTCTCTCTCCTGCGTGCGTGCAGCTTCTGGCCTCCTCCCGCCGTGATCACGAGAACCTGCAGGCCGAGCTGAACCGCCTGCAGGCGGAGAACGAGGCCTCCAAGGAGGAGGTGAAGGAGGTGCTGCAGGCTCTGGAGGAGCTGGCCGTCAACTATGACCAGAAGAGCCAGGAGGTGGAGGACAAGACCAAGGAGTTTGAGGCCATCAGCGAAGAGCTGAGCCAGAAATCGGTGAGGGGCGGGGCTAAATATCAGCACAAGTATTTGTGACCTTTATTTTATGTCCTTTATTTTGGCACAGGCAATTAAAAATAATTTAAAAAATCACTGATCTGTATCTAGTGCTGCTACAGCCCCTTCCCGTGTGTAACTTTTCAAAAATATATAGGTCTAAACATTTCTAGAGTGGGGAAAAATAGGCAATGAGACAATTTGGTATTTGGTGGAGATTGAATTAAGGTCGAATTTGACTTTTCTGAGTAAACTAGAATAAGTATACACATATTAAATAAACATTTAAATCCTCTCTTTTTTCCTTCAGTCCATCTTGTCCTCCCTGGACTCTGAGCTCCAGAAGCTGAAGGAGATGTCCAACCACCAGAAGAAGAGGGTGACCGAGATGATGTCATCGCTGCTCAAAGACTTGGCCGAGATTGGCATTGCAGTGGGCAGCAACGACATTAAGGTACTGAGACATGGTGGCTGCACCGTTACCATAGCAACGCAGCGCCAATGCCCACCCTCTGTCTCACTGGTCTGGGTTTCCTCTCCTTTCTCTATGCACAATTCTAACCCTCCCGTGTGCTCCTTCGTAGCAACACGAGGGCGGCAGCGGTCTGATAGACGAGGAGTTCACGGTGGCTCGTCTCTACATCAGCAAGATGAAGAGCGAAGTGAAGACCATGGCGAAACGCTGCAAGCAGCTGGAGGGCACACAGTCGGAGAGCAACAAGAAGATGGATGAGAATGAGAAGGAGCTCGCCGCCTGCCAGCTGCGCATCTCCCAGGTACGTAGGAACTCGCGACAAACGGTGTCTTCAGGTGAAAATGTACAGACAGTGTAATTATAAAAATCTTGTTTTTTTTGTGTGTCTTGTTTCTTCTTTAGCATGAGGCTAAAATCAAGTCGCTGACTGAGTACCTGCAGAACGTGGAGCAGAAGAAGCGGCAGCTGGAGGAGAACGTGGACTCGCTCAATGAGGAACTTGTTAAACTCAGTGCACAGGGTATGTTGCTCAGTGAGGACGAAGCACTCGGCCTTCAAATCAACAATCCTGGAATAAAAAAACGGCCTCAGGAGCATGTCAATGTCAACCTTTATAGGTTTCAGATTGGTGAAAGCTATGATGGAATATGATTCGGAAATGCAGAATCTGAAAAAAACAAAGATAGTCAATCACATGTTTCTATTTCACAGAGAAAGTTCATGCTATGGAGAAAGAGAATGAGATGCAGACTGCCAATGAAGTCAAGGTGTGTCTCTTTGTCCCGTTAAACTGTAAAAACAAGACTTGGAATTATTTTGTTTTCGATTTTGATGGATTTAACTTTCTTTGTATTACTGATGCTCCTCTTTGAAAATTTACATTCTTCGGAAAATATACATTTTTAAGCTCAATCAACTTGTGCTGTGGAAATATAACAAACTGTGCGACGTTGTGTGCTCAGGAAGCGGTGGAGAAGCAGATCCACTCCCACCGTGAAGCTCACCAGAAACAGATCAGCAGCCTGAGAGACGAGCTGGACAACAAGGAGAAGCTCATCACCGAGCTGCAGGAGTACGAGCTCATTTTGTGGTGTTATTTAATTAATGTGGTCACTGTGGCGTCTCCTGACCATTTGTTTTATTTATTTATTTTTCTTAATCCTAGTCTGAACCAGAAGATCATGCTGGAACAAGAGAGGCTCAGAGTGGAGCACGAGAAGCTGAAATCCACCGACCAGGAGAAGAGCCGCAAGCTGCACGAACTAACGTGCGTTCCCCACACAATCGTACACACACGCACACGCACGCACACGCACGCACACACACACACACACACACACTGATATCCACTGTCTTCACTTGTTTTAAATGTGGGTTATTTATGTTGTTCAGGGTGATGCAGGACAGAAGGGAGCAGGCCAGACAGGACCTGAAGGGTCTGGAAGAGACGGTGGTGAGTTTATCTAAATTAACTCATAAATACATTTTATTTTTAACTTTGTCGCTTAAACCTGTTTTTCTCACTTTCCCTCCCTACAACTTTTGTTTACCCTTGACCTGAACTTTTTTCAATTCCAGGCCAAGGAGCTACAGACCCTGCACAACCTGAGGAAACTCTTTGTCCAAGATCTGGCAACCAGAGTGAAAAAAGTAAACTGCATTATTTGTTTATTGTTTATCTGTCGTCTGATACTAAAGGGAAATACCATTTAGGTGAATTTGTTTTGTAAAAAAGAAAAAAAAGGCATGCCTACAAGGCAACCCCTTTTAAAGTTTTTGTTTTTTTTATCACAGACATAAACAGCAGAAATGTGAAAGGCTTGTTTGGAGGGTCAGAACTATATATTTGCTTATTTTTTATGAATAAATGTTGTGTTTTTGCAGAGTGCTGAGATGGACTCTGACGACACGGGCGGCAGCGCTGCACAGAAACAGAAAATATCCTTTCTTGAGAACAATCTTGAGCAACTCACCAAGGTTCACAAACAGGTATGTGTCTCACAGATTATCCTCCCCCTCCCCCTGGTCCTCACCTCTAGTTCTTCAGTTTCTCTGCACATAATCCATAATGCGATCAATACTTGGATTTAAGACCATGTGAACTGTGTGTTTCGCAGCTGGTGCGTGATAATGCAGACCTGCGCTGTGAGCTTCCTAAACTGGAGAAGCGTCTTCGTGCTACGGCTGAGCGGGTCAAGGCCCTGGAGTCTGCACTGAAGGAAGCCAAGGAGAATGCGGCGCGCGACCGCAAGCGCTACCAACAGGAAGTGGACCGCATCAAGGAGGCGGTCAGAGCCAAGAACATGGCCAGGAGGGGACACTCGGCCCAGATCGGTTAGTTCCACACTTTATTATTATTATTTATCTCTAGATACAATCGTCAAGTTTTGATTGTACTGTGAAATTCCAAACAAATGTTTTTTTTTTCTGTTTTGGTGTTGATTAACTTGTTGATTCTTGATTTAAATATTAATCAAGAATCCCCAATAACTCATTTTCTTCTTCATCCCGTCCTCAGCCAAGCCCATCAGGCCCGGGCAGCAGCCGGTGGCGTCCCCCACCCACCCCAACATCAACCGCAGCGGAGGAAGCTTCTACCAGAACAGCCAGACGGTTTCCATCAGGGGTGGAGGCAGCGGAAAACCAGACAAGAAGTACGTGTCATTTAACACCTTCTGTAAACACACTGTAACAAGCTCTCTGACACGTGATCACTTTAAAAGTCGAGACGCGTAAAAGTGTGATTTTGAGCTAACGACATTGTCTCTGTGTGTTTAACCTGCAGCTGAAGAGTGGCGGGACAGAAGGACAATACCACAGAAGAAGAAGAAGAAGAAGAAGAAGCCAATATCCCGCCCCCGCCCCCAACAACCTGTCATTCCATTACAGCAAACGGGCTCCTCGTCCCTGCTTTGAGCAAAGAAGGAGTTTCTGAATTATAAATATATACATATAAATATTCCTGGCCTGTACAGCTCCAGCCCAAAAACACCACCACCAACTCCCCTCACTCTTTCACTCACAACCCACCCCCCCACCTCCTCAATTCTCACCCCCACTTATCTCCTATTTCTCCTATTTCTAAAATGATAAAAAAAAAAACACACACACAAACAAACATTTTTTAATTTACAAAAAGCAAGATAATATTCTCATTCACTGAACAGAGTGACAACCTGTCATTCCATTACAGCAAACGGGCTCCTCGTCCCTGCTTTGGAGCAAAGAAGGAGTTTCTGAATTATAAATATATACATATAAATATTCCTGGCCTGTACAGCTCCAGCCCAAAAACACCACCACCAACTCCCCTCACTCTTTCACTCACAACCCACCCCCCCCACCTCCTCAATTCTCACCCCCACTTATCTCCTATTTCTCCTATTTCTAAAATGATAAAAAAAAAACACACACACAAACAAACATTTTTTAATTTACAAAAAGCAAGATAATATTCTCATTCACTGAACAGAGTGCAAAAAAAAAACTCAAAAATGTGTAGCTTGGGTTTGTCGTTTTCTTTTTTGATTTTGCACAGTCTCTCGTCATCAGTTGTCATTGTGTGAGTAGTTTCTGCACTGTGCCAAGCTGAATGTAAAACGGTAGCAAGATCCAGGGTGGGGGGTGGGGTGAAATATATAAAAAAAAGACCCTACCCAGAGATATAACTTGACCCTATAGGCTAACCTCTGTACATTTCATCGATACTACCAATGGTTGTTAACCACAGTTTCTCCGGCTAGATTTTACATGCTTCTTTAAGGAAAAAAATAAATTAATAAAATGAATAAAAAAAGAGGGGAGAAAAAAAAAAGGGGGTGACAAGCACTATTGTTTTGTCCGGTCGTGTTGTACAGATGTAAAATTGGCACTACTGCACAAGCCTGCCTGGAGAGAGAACTGGATGGGTGGGTTTCTGGGAAGGGCTGAAAAAAGGATTTAAACAAAAAAAAAAATGTAATGAAAGCCGAGACGTGAGACGGTGTACTGTAGATGTATTTAACTAAATACCCGTGGAGGCCAACAGTTTTTATCGTTAAGTTAAAATAAAACCTATACTCGTTATTGGCGACTTCATGAGGATGATGTAAAGAATGTAGAAGGACGCAGGGGAACGAGGCGAATGATCAACCAACCAGATTTCCACCTTTTAGCACATGCTCAGTAGCTTAATGAATTGTTTTTACTCCTCTCCGTGGTTAATAATAATAATGCTGTGTCAATGGACGCTATTTATATATAAATATATATCTCGGCACATCGGAGCACATAGACTGCAGGCGTATAGACTGAGCTAGCGCATACACACACACACACACACACACACACACACACACACACAATGATTGTCCTGTCGTAGTTGGGTCGCTGTCAATCACTCATCTCCCATCACCCTGTTCCTCTTTATTTAATTTTTTTTTTTAAGTTGACTTATCACAAATCGTTTGATCCCTTTCGTATCACGAGTTCTTCTCAAGGGTGCCTCGCTTCTATTTCTCTATATTAATGTATTTTATTTTTCCATCTCACCGAACGCAAAACTGCGCGTCACTCAAATGCGTCTTTCCAATCCAGATTGTGGACCTGTAACTGTACCCTGTAAATCTGCCGAGATCGACGTGTTTTATTTTTTTGTTGCTGGGGTTTTTTTTATGTACTGTATCTTATCATTGTTCATAGATCGTGCAAAGCATATTTGCCAGGGGGTGGGGTCAAAGGGGGAGATGGGGTTGGTCGATTGGTCGGACCCTCGACGCTGATCAGCCAATCAGGAGAGCCGGGTCAAATAATTGCACAACAATTTGCAACAGTCATTATGTGGACAAAGGGTTTATTGAACTAAATCTAGTAAGGGGTGTAGGATTTATTTTGAGTTCTGGCTTTTTTGTGTTTTTTATTTTTTCATTTTAATTCCCGCCACAGCTTCACCCCCTGCAATTCCCCGGTGCATTGGCAAAGATCTTGTGTTGATCGTGAGCCCAGCATGAGAATACTACCATCATGTGCAAGTGCAATATACTGTAAAATACACTGTATATCAGTCGAGTGGCAGGTGTGAATAGGGTGTGTGATCCTGCCATGTAAAGTCTAAGTCCCGCCCCTCTTTCCTGTCGGCTCCAATTTCACATACTTTGGTCTATTTTCTCATTGAGGCCTTTTTTTCTTTTTTTTTTCCATTGCTCTATCTGAGAAGCTGAAACTGAAAAAAAAAAAAAGTAACTTTTTCTGCCAATCGTCAAAGATAAATCTATATATTTACTGAGCAGTAATTTCCTTACAAGATGTCAATTTTCGATTTAAATTAAGTGTAATCAACCTTTTCACTTTTTAAACAGATCAAACTGAACAGAGTGTAGTTAGAAAAAAAACGGGGGTGGGGGGGGATTTGGCGTTTTCTAGTGTCATTCTGAAACCGGTCATCTTCTAACAGGAGAGTTTGGTTTAATGGCACTTCTTCACAATATCTGCACTCCGATACACACACACACACTCCACATGTGGCTGTTGTCCACTGAAAGTAAAACTAAAAAAGTCCTGTAAATGGAACTGTTTGTTTGACAGCATATCATTGAAGTAGTGATAATAATGAGTGGTTCCCACAAGTCTATGACAGGACAGTGTTTGGTGTCTATATGGCGGCGGTTTATTCCCTCTGTGTATAATCTTCTAGATTAGTCAAAGCAGCAGCAGCATGGACCTCAAAATGTTTATCCTTTGACCTTTCACCAAAACTTGATATTAAACCAGGGGGTGGGGGGATAGTAAAATAGAGAAAAAAAAATATTTGTGGTGTATTCCTTTAAAAAAAACAATGAAATCGAATTTTGCATTCACTCTAAATTTAAACGAAAAACAAAAGTGTATCCACTTTTTTTTTATTACTGTGTAATAGTTGGTCAATTTTTAAAGGACTAGTTTTGAGGATCCGTCGGTGGACATGGTACTGGATCATTCCTGGAGAACTGGGGCACAAATAGCAGGGCTCTGATGGACGGAGATGGGAAGTTAATGAGATCAGTTTTGGATTGACTGCATGATGTAAATGTATGTGTGATTAAATAATTATGAGGAAACTCCTCCGCTCGTCTTTTCCTTCATGTCGAGGTTTAATTCATTGTTAAGAGTTTAACACTATTTGTGAGTCCTTAAAGTTACGCAGAAGTGTAGCCATGACAACACATTGATTTATTTTAATGTTTTTTAGGACTAATACGTATGTACTGTATATATTTGGTCATATCTTTTAAGAAACCACCATTCATAATGTAAAAACTGTGATTTAAGGCTCTTAAATGTTATTATTAGCTGATTATTAGTAAAGCTATTTAATCCTCTATAGAGACAATCTGTATTGGCCTGTCTGACGCCTATTGGGAAAAGGCAGCTGTAGGAAACCCAGACCAAAATACTACTTACTTGAAAACCCCAATTAAAGAAACCGCTTTTGATTTATTATTTATAGGTGTTTTACTTTTGCGAATACACATTGAGGAGATCATTATGCTATAAGTCTTTCTTTTAAATAACCAGAAATCAGTGAAGATTGTGAATAGCCAGTGGAGAAAATCTGTAAAAAAAAAAAAGGTTTGTATGTGGTCGTGTGTAACTCGGCATATGGAGGTCTTTACTTTTACGGAGCTTCATTCAAAAGAAAATGTCAACTTGAAAATGAAAATGCAATTCCACACTAGCATTTTCATTTTCAACGAATGCCTGTGTTCTTGCAGACACATTTAAAATACAATAATGCAATTTGCATGATGATTTTTTCCACATCCCTGCATGGGTGTGTATGATCATGTTGAAATGCAAATAGAGTTTCGCATTTTCACTCAACCTCAAAAGTGCGTGTTGACATAATGCAAACTGATTACAATAGAATATTGTCCATTGTGGTGCAGATTTAGTCTTTTAATTTTAACATGATTTATGCAACACACATAAACAATAACCTTGAAAAAGACCATACACATTGAGTTATTGTGGTTTGGTAAGAATTTTGACTTAAAAAAACAAAAAAAATTGAAAAAAAATATTCTGGGATGGCATTGTATTGTACAGTTTACATTTTAATTGAGTTCTCTAACTGTCTACACACTGTCTACGTGTCTCCTTGTCTCTCAGTGCGTCTATCTGTGTCTGCTTGTCTCTCACAGTGTCTCCTTAGGTGCCATAGTGTCTCTGAACGTCTCATAGTGTCTCCTTGTATCCCAGAGTGTCTCCTTGTCTCTCAAACTGTCTTCTTACATCCCAGAGTGTCTCCTTGTCTCTCACATTGTCTCCTTGCATCCCAGAGTGTCTCCTTGTCTCTCACATTGTCTCCTTGTATCCCAGAGTGTCTCCCATTGTATTGTACAGTTTACATTTTAATTGAGTTCTCTAACTGTCTACACACTGTCTACGTGTCTCCTTGTCTCTCAGTGCGTCTATCTGTGTCTGCTTGTCTCTCACAGTGTCTCCTTAGGGGCCATAGTGTCTTCTTGAATCCAAGAGTGTCTCCTTGTCTCTCACATTGTCTCCTTGTATCCCAGAGTGTCTCCTTGTCTCTCACATTGTCTCCTTGCATCCCAGAGTGTCTCCTTGTCTCTCACATTGTCTCCTTGTATCCCAGAGTGTCTCCTTGTCTCTCAAACTGTCTTCTTACATCCCAGAGTGTCTCCTTGTCTCTCACATTGTCTTCTTGTATCCCAGAGTGTCTCCTTGTCTCTCAAAGTGTACCCTAGTGTCTCCTTGTGTCCTTGTGTCTCATGGTGTGTCCTTGTTTCTCACATTGTCTTCCTGTATCCCAGAGAGTCTCCTTGTCTCTAACAGTGTCTTCTATGTGTCTCTGTCTGTCTCTGACTTCTGTTGTGTCTCTCATTGTCTCCGGACGTGTGTCCGCTACGTTGCCGCCTGGTGACGCTGATTCTTCGGGTTGCCGACAGTGGAACACCTGCGGACACCGTCAGTCAGGAGGTCTTACTCTGACTGTTTTTCCGCTCGCGCTAAACATCGCGCTACTGCTGAAGACAGCTGGTGTAAGTTTATGCTAACTCAACCGAAAGTTATTAAACTTTCAACACTTTATTTTTTCATATGAGAATACACTTGACATTTAAAAAAATATAGACATTTGTTTGGTTGCTAACACCGGAGTTAACTCGCGCGTGTCCACCCACAGGAAGGCGGGACAGGAAGCAGGAGTGACACATCCTCTAGATAGACGATCTTTTGTTGGAAGGTGGCAGCCAAAGTTGTGGAGCCGGACAGAGCTCGGGATCGGCCGCTGCTGTGGATCATCACACCGGCCTCAGGAGAGCAGGAGAACCGGGGAGCTGCTGCCGGACTAAGCGGACAGGTGCAGGGGGAGTTTAAATAGGTGGAACGGGGATTCAAGGACCCGCGCAGGCTGCGTTTCCCGTCCCACAACGGAGTGTCCGAGTCCCGCAGAGAAAGGTAAGAGTAGGTGCGGCGGGACACTGGAATGTTTTAGCCTCACGGCTCATTATCAGCTAGCTTACGTTAGCCTCACTTTAGCTCCATAAAAAGAGTCGTTCCTCCATGTATACACCTGGAAACCTGAGTGCAGGTGAACATTAAAACGTCTTTCAACGGCTGCTATAGTTCATATAGTCCAACAGGAGCAACTATCAGGAAGTGTGAAGTTAATCCTCTCAGGACTAGTGTTTATTATCAGAGCACAGGAAACCATAACGTTTTTGGAAAATGTACCTGCTAAACAGGGATAAATGACCCAGGCTTGAGGAGTGTACACACAGTAACTGTGGGATAACAAGCTGAAATTCAACATTAATATTTAAATGTATTCAAAATAACGTGTTTACTTGTCATAAAACTGTTGGTATTCATCACAGGTCCAATACTGTTGTTGTTATACTTATTACTATAAAACCTCTCGGTGTATTCTTAAATATTCAGACCACCTACATTCATATACTTTAGAACAGTTTATATTTACTCAGAGCCACTTTACCTCACTTCCATAACTAGGTCTATTTAGTGTAAATGTCGATCACTCGTTTGTTAATCAACTGCAATTTTGATAGTTGATTGCTAGTATAGAGATAGTTAAATCATAAAACGTGGGTGTCTGTGTGTGTGTTGCAATTTGGTTTGTAGCAGGGGAACAGGTTTATGTCCAAGAGTGAAGAAAAATATTTATTGTGTGTTAGTATATCTAATAGTAATTTCTCACTCGCACAGTGGGCGACCTACCTGCCTCCAAACGTCCTTTTTTTGTGTGTATAATCCATGTTGTACCAGATGCCCACTGTGATTGAGTTACAGCTGTGGTTTGTCGAAGTGTGAACGTTATGTGTGGTTGTGACAGTAGCAGTGGGGGGAGTCGGGCATTCCAGGAGAGTTGTGTTGAAAGGTTTCTAACTGGGGCAGTCTGTGCCAAATTTGAGCTGTTCAGGGCAATGTGGACCTATATTTGGTGTGAATGCATGTGAAGGTCATGACTCCTTGTGCTTGTTCCTGATTTTAGTTTTACCACCAACAAAAAAATCTGTGCTTTTCTCTTACTCCTGCACGTTGTGTTTGATTTATGTGTATTATGGCTCAGAGACGCTTAAATTATGAGCTGCCACACCAATGTACTGTATAGTGTGTGACAGCAGCTGCTGTGGCCCAAATAACACACATCACTGAGAGTGAACCAGAAAACGTTGTGGCTGGTTAGCCCAAACAGAAGGTGGAAATTAGTCCTCACATTGTCTTTCTCACCCTCATTTGATTTTAGAGAGGAATGCGTTTTCTGCGATGAAAATAACTAACTTAGAGTAATAACTGGCTGCCGACTCCTGATAAAAAAAAAATTGCCTAACTACAGTCATGAGAACCAGAAGCAGCCCATGTTGTCCATATCAACATTTAAATAAAAAAACAACAACAGCAACCTTCTCCTCAGTTGCTGTTCTGCTGAGGCATGTGAAAAAATGGGAGGGTGTGTTTCTTGCATGTGCTGACAAAGACAGATTTATTTAATTTTTTTTAGCCCATATGAATTCAGACCGTCCTGGACATGTCTCCTCTTCCTTCCAAGGACCATCCCTGTGTCCTGTTGATGGTTGTACTCTTTCTAACCTTCTCATCCCCCCCACCCTGTAAATCTTATTACCATCACATTAGATTAGGGTGCTTCCTCTGATTTTGCTGACTGGACTCTGAGAAGATTTGTGCTGTCTACTAAAAAGCGGCGCTGAATGCCTGCACTTAATCTAGATGGGGATAAGTGAAAGAGACAACAACCCCCAGCTACTTAACCAGCTAAATCTTTTTCAGTATAAAGACAGAGCACTCCAAAAGTCTGAATACTGCATGTTTGTTATTTGTGTTTGGCAGTCTAACTTTTATAGGTTATTTCAATAATTTTCAGAGCTCCGTTTTTCATTTAACTATCATTTATAATTTTATGTTGAAAAAGGTTGGTAAAACTAAATTGTTTAAAAGCTCGGTCAAATTTCAATGGTTTGAAATGGTAATGATAAAAGTAAAAAATTACGTTTCAAGTAAATATGCCTATAAATGTTTATTTTCTCAACGTTTTAAAACTTTAATTACATTCTTTAAGATAAGATAAGATAAGATGATCTTTTATTGTTCCACAGTGGGGAAATTTGCAGCATTGCAGCAGCGGATGTAAAAAGTACACAGACATAAATAGACAAAAATTACAGAATAAAGTAAAATAAGGCTGTGCAAAAATAGAAACATATATACAGTGCAGAAGATACAATACGGTATATACAATGACCTAAGTATACGTTTTTTTATTGCTGTTCTTTAAACACACTAAACTAACTCTATTTGAGTTTTTTGACTGTTGGTTGGACAGAAGAAGGGATTTGAGGAAGTTTCTTGTGGAATGGGCTGGATATTTTTTATTTTACACTTTTTTTAATTAGGAAAGAAACGCCAGACTCTGCTAATTCAAATATTCAATACTCGACCCTGCAACTAAACAGGGCTAGTTGTCTGTGGTGTCCACATGTCATCCGCCAGTGGATTAGATAGAAATAGAAAAAAAAAAAGTCTTCCTTCTGTCAGGCCAGCCACCTGAATTAAGAGGTCAAAGGTTAATGAGGGAGGCTGCCGGTACGTGTCATGATATGCCCGTCACCCAGTCTGATGCTTCGTTAGCCGGCTGCTCAGGTCGTTACTGTGAGTGAATTAGCATCTCTCAGCCGGTGTGTTGTTCCATTTGACTAATGGATGATATGAGCAGCTCGTAGGTTTTGTGCGACAGGTCTTGTTAAGCTGATGTCGCCCGGCGACAGAGGTGAAGAGAGTTCACATAAAAAAAAAAAAAACAGTTTATTAATATGAAAGCTGTGGTAGGAAAATGACAGTGTGTTGAGTTGCCACAGCCTATATAATCAATAGGACACACTGCAGAGATACCACACAAATGCTAAATAGCCACAGCCTTACCCACATTTTGTGTTACGCTGCCACTAACCATTAAATGCAATGAAGGAATATTAACTTTGTGTAGACCTTTTGGAAAATGAGGTCCTCTTCAAAGGTATGATACAAGTATTAATATATATATTTTTTGCTGCTCCAAATTTTTTTCCATCCAACACCATGCGGTACCGTCTCTTCCTTTTAAAAATAGCACATACATTGTGTACCCCCGAGGCCGCGTCTGACAACATCTCATCATGTTACATTCCAGCCCGACAGAAAAAAACTTGTATGATAACATTGTTTTCACTTTGGCCCCTATTTTTATCATTACTTCACTGTGTGATTATTGGCTCATTTGGCCTCAAAGTTCACGGTAGATAAGACATACCTTTGAAACGAAGACTAAGTGCTGTTGTCATTACCAATGAAGCGACAAGTATTTTTTTTCTTTAATTACTTAAAAAAAAAATCTAAGTTCACGGTGTGTTATAGCATCATTTCATGTTGTGTATGTGTGTGTACAGATGTGCCAGGAATGTATGTGTGTGTGATTTCACTTTTCTCTTCGAGCTCAGTCAGTCATTTTAGTGATTCCCCTCCCTCTCTTTGAGCTCAGCTTTTAGAATGTACACAAATTATATCCTAATTATTTGTCCTGATTTGTATAACGCTTCAAAAGAAGTGGTTGTTTTATCTCTTTGTTATGGTATATGTTGTGTAAGAGGTAAGTTTTAGGGTGAGCTGTGAGGTATTTGATTGTTATCCAGTGTTTCCTCCATATTCTTGTCAAGGAAACGCTGTATCTATATTTAAAACGAATGAATAGATATTTATTTATTTAAGTCCTGTTTGTTATTTATTTTTTATTTTTTCCTCCAGGTCTGCCCATGAAGCCATGCTCCTGAACAACTTCCTCTCGCGGTGAGCTGCCTAGTGGACAGTCATGGCGGAGCTGCCAATTGCCCCTGGACAGGTCTACATTGAGGTGGAGTACGACTATGAGTACAAGTCCAAGGACCGCACCATCACCATCCATCAGGGGGAATGCTACATGCTGGTGAAGAAAGCCAACGACGACTGGTGGCAGGTGAAGAAAGAGGAAGGGACCAAAGCTTTTTATGTTCCTGCTCAGTACGTCCGCGAGGTGCGCAAAGCGCTCATGCCGCCTCTCAAACCCAACCTTCCTCATCCTCCCTTCGCCGCCGGCAACGTACCTCCCCAAAGTGGCAGTGCACTCTGGGTAAAGCCAACCACTCTGGACCTTGGACCCCCCGACCGGCCCGCCGATAACCTGCACAGAAACGAGTCCAACTATCGGCGCTCGCCCTCGGCAAAGACCGCCTCCTCGGGCCACTTCAGCCCGCCGAGCCAACGCAGGAACAGCAACCACCGCCACGCCCCCACCAGCCCCACGGACCACGACCGGGCCCTGCACGACATCCTGGTCCAGGCTCCGGCCCACCGAGGAGGGTCCAACTCGCTGCCCCGCTCCCGGGCCCGCTCCCCGGAAATGGTCCGAGCACCGCTGGACGTGGATGGAACGACGCGCTGCGACTCCGCGGGGGAGGAGAGGGCCACCAACGACTCAGAATCCGGCGACGAACTGAGCAGCTCCTCCACCGAACATCTCCAGGTACATTACGCTTTTCCATATATGCATCATTTACTAGGTTGGTGCTGTAGGCTTTTTATTTTTTACCCAGACCCTTGCTTGGTCCGTGAAGCTGTCATTGAGGAAAAGAGCTCAGTCTGAACAAAGGCCAGTGGGAAAATAGAAACTGGTTCTGTGTGGTGCTGCCACTGGGTGTAGACCACTTTTTGTTTGTGGGACTGTGGGAAAGATGGGACATTCAGTGGTAATTTTGGCCTGATTAGCGAAATGTATATTTTTAAATATAGATTATGCTTTGTTTCCATGTCAAACGAAAAAAAACTAACTACTCGACACAACTTTACAAAAGTAATTTCTGTGCAGTTTTTTTTAGTCCATCCTTTTTTTTTTGTATTTTTTAGTTGTTTTGTGGAAAACAAATTCTTTATTCCACACATTTTAACTTACATGCTTACTTACATTTAAATTACATCAGTGCGGATGTTGGTTGCTTTTAAGACTATAGAATATATTTTCATTCAGTTGTGGCATAAAATACACAAAGTAATATACTTAGTTTGTGAAACGTGAAGCACAGAACCTACTCAACATATGTTTGCCAACTTTATTTTTCTTCCCAAACATTTTCAGTTGCAGCACATGTTTTGATAAATCACACAATGATCTAACTTGATGTACCTTGAAGGTCAACTAGGTAGTTACAGTATAATCTCTGACAAGCCGCTCCACGATGATTTTCCTCCCTCAGCCCTTCTGTATATCATGTAAAAGGCAGAAGAAAGGTCAAAGTTGTCGAGCTTGTTTTTTTTTGGCTAAGTACAGCTTTGTCTAAAAGTAAACACTGTGTTTTTTTTCCTTCTACTATGGGTCATTTGATCCACAAGGTCAGATATGACAACAAATACAATAAAGAATAATCGAATCTGAGTGAGGCACTGTTCTACCATGGGAACAGGAAACGGCACATTAGCTTTTGTTATCAACAGCTAATCACTGCGCTATATGAATGTGTAACGGAAGCAGCACGCATACAAGGCAGCACTGATTGAATACTTAGATTTAATCTGAAATTATCAATCCTTGCAATCCAAACAGTGAACCGTTGAAGATTTTTGGTTTCCAGAAGGAGGTAATATAAACCTCTTTGAATTGATAAGAGCAAGTTTTTCAAGTTTTATTGATGGGGGTGGGGGCGATACATCATCTATTTATAACTAACTTGTATTGGCATTGTATTGGTATTGTCAGTAGTAGGGATGGGAGATGATGCAGGATGCAAAATCAGAAGGCTGGGAGGCAACTGTGGAAAAAGAAATGATGTGATGGATTATTCTTCGTCCCGTAGATTTCAGGAATGGCTTGTTGACGACAGGGCTGTTCACACTTAACTATTCCTTCGTTCGTTTTATTGTTGTTTTAGTCCCACTGAGCTGGTGTGAGTTGCATTGTGGGCATTGGTCCCAGTTTCACTGGGGTTTGCCTGTTTGTTTTTCCCTCTGTCTTGGCAGCGTGCTGCTGCTGCTGATAACGCCACACACTTCGCCACGATCATTTAATGTAGGGTAATTTTTATTGGAACATTTGTTTTACTATTAAACCTATGTAATTACAGGAAGTAGAGCAGTGTGTCTGTGTTTCCTGCAGCCAGACCCTTGCTCCTTATTGCCGGCTCATTGCTCTGATAAAGTACTCGATCAGATCATGATTGAGTACTTTGTGCATATGTTCGTGCGTGCGTGCGTGTGCTTTGTCTCTACAACGGACACCTCTCTAATGCTTTTGATCATCTATTTAATCATCTATGATTAAATGGTCAAAGCAGTAAATAAATAAAAAATTGAATAATCTGAAATCGAAGTAGCCACATCATAAACAGAGATATTTAAGATATTTAGTAAATGTTCTCCAGGGTGCTGTAGATGAGTCCCATCCCTTGTTTCGTTGGATTGTCCCCTTTAGATCCCTGATTATTTTTCAACTGGCATGATATCCGTGTAAGACTACATCGTTTAAAACGTTCATTTGCGTTTCAAATTTCATTGTGCTGAACATTTGGAACATGATTTGCGCCATCAACTAATTGCTGGTGGTTTGCTGTTCATTGAACTGTGGAGAAAATACATCAAAGCTTCATTAGAGCTGCTGCGCGGTCCACTTTCATTTAAGCCGCCTGTGTGGGATCATAGCCGGCTCTAAAACGAGCCATGGCAGGCAGGAGGCAATTGCCCAAATATGTCTTTTGTTTAAACGGTGTGAACTTGCTCTCTGTTTGCAACTGAGCTAATGATCATGCAAGAACTCGGCTAACTCAGAAAGGGTTTCTTCTTTGTGTTACACTCCCATTTGGGTGTTGAGTATACTTGTTTGTTCTTCCACTTCCTCTATGACCCTCAGAGGATAAGCTGTATTTAGTTCAGAAGGACGGAATACAAAAAGAACATTGCGGCCATGTACAAAAAAGAAAATGCACAAAGCTGTCTTCGACATCTATACTGATTTCTTTTTTTTTATAAACCCATCAGCCGTCGATGCCTTGTGAGAAAATGTTGAGAGATATCTCCTGATACTTTCAGGAGCGTCTTAAAGCCCCCTTGGCTACGGTGGATTGGACACGGTGTTCACCGGAGCAGATGTTTCCCCACCAGCCACCGAATTTAATGGCTGTCAAGGTATCGGTGTGTGTTTTAATTTGTTGCTTCACTGCTCGGCCACCTTATCTGTGGTGCGGCATTTTCCGTCATCACTCGTTCCTTTTTAGGATCATCACCCCATCCGTCTGTTTTCGTACACTTTATTAGAGGTTGGGTTTGTGGTTAGCAGAATATTCCAGTTATATCCTTCAAAGTGACATTTTCCAGTTCTTGCTGAGTGATCCCGAGGCGTTCCCAAAGCCAGATGGAATATATATATATATACTTTATGTATGTATATATATATGTGTATATATATATATGTGTGTATATATATATATATATATATATATGTGTGTATATATATATATATATGCCCACAAAAGCTCTAATGGGCGCTGCGCAACAGGCACCCTGATGAGATGCACACCCTACAGGGAAAAACAGAATCTCTTTCATTCAGAAAACACCTCACAAGTCTCTAATTGGTAGAAAATTAAACATTCAAAAGTTGAATTCAAGGCTGTCTGCGCTCACTGTGAAAAATACCGGACACCCCTCGAGAGTTAGTCACTCTTTGTACCCCATATGTTAGAGTTCCACAGTGGGTAGCCCCAGCCCAACCCTGCAGCCTCCCATCGGTCTTTATGACAGCCGCAATCAACTAAAAACCCTCTGAGGACTCTCATCCTATTGATTGATTGGTCGGAAAAGACTTCCTCAATCCGCTGATTTCTTGGCGTAGCAGGAAGTGAAGTGTTTCCTAACACTGTCGCACCACAATGTGCATTAGGTGATGAGAATCCTTTTTTTTTTTTTTATAATTAGAAAAAAAAAGAATGTCTCTGCTTCATAGAAAAAAAAGGCTCAGTATGTCTCATGTTGGCAGTCGCAGGTCAGAGTTATTTCTAGTTATAACTCTAACTTACTCTCTTTTTTTTTTTTTACAGATAGTATATAGATATACAAAAAAAACCTAAAACATTCTTTGATGTTCATTTCTGTTCCAGATTGATGAGAAATAATTGTCATAATACATGTCTTCCAAATAGACTTAGGTTATTTCATATTTTTCTTTATTAGTTTATTATCAAATTTTTTTTATAAGCGATATAACAGAATTATTTCCGTCATAGATTTTAAAAGTGACCAAATGCATGTTCGTTTCCAGGCTCCAGGTTCTTCAGTCTACTCCACTATAACTGAAAAGCGTCGGTTAAATGAAATGAGCTGCTTTGGGCCTCTCCGACGCTTTGTGTTGACAGAAGGGGAGTGTTAGTATCACTGGAATCAAATAAGCAAATAACACACTATTCCAGACTTTCTGCTCTCGTCATCCTCCCAACATTCACTGGCACAGATTTCATTGTTTATTTTCTCAAACTCAGTTCTATTTTTCAAACCTTTATCTCACTCCGTCATGTTTCCTGACAGATTGTTTGGGGATTACAAACGGTGCCCTTCTGCCACCGACCCACGTCTCTCGCAACTGCGTCACGGCTCAGCCAACCAGATGCCTGATGTTTGTTAGCACAATGAACACGCTGTGTTTGTGGGGCTTGCGGCTAAAAATACTCTTCTTTATTGTGAATGCATAGATGGCTTCAATAACTGCCGCACAATCGTTTGGTTCATTAAACGCTGAGACCAATACGTAGGACGATGCTAATAAAGGTGCCACTGACATATTCTGAGCATTTTCCAACACCATTTTAAAAAGATTGAAATCCCCTGCTCATATCACCTGTAATGTCTGTTTCCTCTAATGCCTGGGCACCAACTGATGTAGGAAAACGCCACCGGTGTTCATATTAGACTCCCAGACGTCTCCTTTCAGGAAAATCTCTGTCAGCAGGCAGCGGTTCTCTCAGTTCAAGTCTCGCTGGAGCTCAGCAGTCTGTGGTCGTGCCACTTTCTGTGCTCATCACCACTGTTATGAAGCACCCCCGAGGGCTTTATGGTGCTGCTCTGAAGTGTTCTCCACCTGGGACACGAGCACACAGACACACACAGACACACACAGACACACACAGACACACACAGACACACACAGACACACACACACACACACACACACACACACACACACAGGGCTGCAGGCGCTCTGCCAGCTGACCCTCTCCTTTTTGCAGCGTGTTTAGATGTTGTGTAACAGAGCAGGGGTGAGGCCGAGTTTGACACCTTCGCTTTGTGTTTCCATCTTTCTTTATACCTCTGCTTTCCTTTCTTTTCTTTTTTTTCTTTTTTTTTTCCACATTTAAAACTCACCTGCACCTCCTCCAGCTGTGGTCTGGCTGTGGCACTGCAGTTTTAACTCCCTTTAAGACAGTGAAATGGACAAAGGTGAATAAAATGCTAAAAATCACAACATGGTGATGTCAATAGATTTAATTACAGTATATTTAGTTGTATACTGATAAATAAACTATGGATTATTATATCACGCTATATACAACATTTTCAGACGATTTTTTTGGGTCGTTGTTTTTGCCGAATGCCGTGAATCAGTGACTGCCGTAATCATGATGTTTACTTCATTCCATTGATGCAATAATGGAGTTAAGGCACTGTTGCCTAAAGCTCTTCTACTTCCTGTAATCACCACTTGCAGTGGCCAAATACAACCACAGACTTTAAGGTCTTTTAAGGAGGGCAAGTGTTCTCAGGTGTCATAGTGAGCTGGTTATTTTCCAAAAAGTAGCAATAATTCAAATCCATATTCATATTATTTTTATGATCAATGGATGCTTGATGTAAACTAATGCACACTTGTCTTTCTTCTTTCTGATTAATTGTTGCCTTTATCAAACTCGAATATTAACGTTCGTGATTAAGTCTCCGGTCCACCCTGACTACACAAATATTAGGCAAATACAGTATATTTTAACTATGTTAATGAATTATTTAATGTAGATTAGTTGTATCAGGGCCTCTGGAGTCACACCTTAGTGCACCTGTAAAAAAACATTTACTTATCACTGAACAACAGCTGTATAATTTGCGAAAAGCCCCGAAGTGTTGTTTTGGTCATGATCATGTGACGATCCAGAGTTAATCTGCTTTGGAACAAGATTGTTGGAGTTGTGTTTAAAAATGACCACACATTTGCAGCTTTCATACTTCGACTTGCTTCAACTTTTATTAACACGATTCTCTACCAGAGTAGGAAGCTTTACTAGCAGAATGTGATTTTAATTTTTACCTCACTTCATCATGTAGAGTCTTGTTGTAAAGGAAGGTTTAGAAAAAGTACACTAAATATCCTTGATACCGATTACGGGGGATAATCCAGACTATAGCCTGTGTGACTTCTTTGATTGGAGACCAAGTGTGTTTGCGGGGGCAAGGGTCACGCTCTTCCTCACTTCTGTGGAGCTTTTCCTAATCTCTCTGGGAGCTTCAATTGGATGAGTGTGTGTGTCTGTGTGTGTCAATGTTGTGCAGTGTGGCATTATGGCATAATAGGAGTGCAGGTCAAGCAGTGTTGCTTTGGGGGGAGAGCGAGCATCACTGCGCTCTCTCTCTCTCTCTCTCTCTCTCTCTCTCTCTCTCTCTCTCTCTGCCCCCCTCTCTCTCTCTCTCTGTCTCTCTCTGTTTATGTAAGAATGTGTGAGTGAACAAGGGTCAGTGTGTGTGTTTATGTGTGTGTGTTTGAGTGCACACATGGCCTCGCAGTGACGTTATCTGCTTTGCCACGGTGACATGTCAGTCAGGGAGAGAGTTTGTGAATAGGCAGAGGCTGCTTCCTCTGCATCATCGGCTGCACCGCCGGCCACCACACTTTTAATTCCTCTGCAGAGGCATCCCGGCTACAGGACAGTATGTACCCAGACGAGAAGGAGACGGTAAGGGGCAGCTTCTTTATCGCACTCCGAGAAAAAACACATTACCAGTTCATCTGCAGTTTTTTTGCCGAGTCAGCACATCCCTCCGCATTATTGTATTCTGCTGTGTGAAAGTAATGCAGTGTGAATATTTCAAAACAAAAAATCCAACTCGCAGTTTACCACACACATGTCAGCTGGTACTCTTTTTGCACGCAGCGTTGGTGTCACTCTAAGAGGATTATCTGAAAATGAAGTGCTGTCTGTTCTCAATTAGGACCAGAGCCACCGTGTAGGTTCCATCCCGGTTTGTGCAGGCAGAGAGTTTTGAGATCCAAAGTTATCTGCAGCAGCTTCTGTGTGACTTTCCTCATCTCTGTATACACGCCTGTGTGTGTCTGTGTCCCAGACATAGCAGTTGATGCTGCCGCTTTTGTGCAGGCGCCTCCCGGGTGCAGACGTGTGTTCGGCATGAGGTCTCGCACACCAATTCCATAACATCGATCGTTGACACCCCGGCTACTGTTTTCACAGAATCCATAAAGAAAGAAAAATTATGCTCCAGACGGAACGGAGTTGCAGTTGTGTCCTGATAGGGTCTGAAGCGATGATGGCATGCGACACAGGGTAGCTAAGAGGATGCTCTTAGCACTTGCCATGCTTCATTACATAAGCGCCGGCTACATAACATTTGTTTGGACAGCTGTGCTGGTGAGACGTGCTCAGGGCCACAAAGAGTGATGGGAGAGAGGTGGACGGGGACAGAATAAAGTACAGAATATACATATATATATGTAATAATAATTCATTCATTCATGATTCTCTGACACCATACACAATACAATCAAGGCAGTAAAAAAACAACAAATTAAAACCCATAATATTTAAAGATTTAAAGCAGTGTATGTATGTATATATAGATAGATATATATATATCTATCTATATATAGATATCTATATCTATATATATAGATATAGATATCCTTAAATTATCAGAATAAATTGAACCTGTGTTCATTACAGCTGCTCAGAGGTGAGTCTGTGCAATGTGAGACCGGCCCTTTTCCAAAAAACCAACGTGTATATCTGAG
This sequence comes from Colistium nudipinnis, assembly GCA_016785305.1. Classification (NCBI taxonomy): domain Eukaryota; kingdom Metazoa; phylum Chordata; class Actinopteri; order Pleuronectiformes; family Rhombosoleidae; genus Colistium; species Colistium nudipinnis. Next base: position 84,618 of record JAFBJU010026047.1, on the reverse strand, counting down.
CAGCCACTAAATGACAGAGAAGCGTCTCCACGGTATAATCAGCCGGTCCAGTATAAATAAAGGTCTGCCTGTGGCCCTGCCCCTCTGTGTGCTCAGCCTTGTCTATCTGATGACAGTGTGTACTGTCAGTTTCTCACTTCCCAGAGGAAAGGAGGCTCTCTGTGTGCACTTTGGCCCTCAGTCAAGTTCAGAGTCAGAGATGATTAACTTGTTTTTTTACTTTACGTTTAGTTCAGTTAGCATCTGATTATTGTGACGTGTCTCTTTTCAATGTTGTCTTTATTTTCAGTATCAGGCTAGATTTGTCGTAACGTATTTTGTTACCTCATATACATATGTTATCTTTTATTTTTTTCTATTCTTATATTTGAAGCAAAAGCTCGGAAGACAACGCGTGTAGACTTCCTTTATAAAGTGACATCACAGGTTCAAGGTCTGATCTCAGTGGGTCACTTTATCTTTAATAAATGATTTATTTTGTTTGTTTATGTATATACCATGCTACCATACGTTCCAGTCTGGTAGTTACAGGGATGTTGCAGTTGCATGGGGGTCGTGCTCAAGGGATAAGTTAAACAGTGTGCGAATGGTACCGATATGAACTGGTCGGGGATCAGTGACGGGATGATCCATGCTTAGTCTTAGCTCTGTTACATCGCGAAGGGTTGAATAAAGCTTCAGTTGTCACCACAAAGAAACTGTTCGATATAAAGCTGTGGTTAGGTTTCAATCCTGTTCCATGGGCTGAACCAGGCCCGAAAACACTTATTACGTTTACTAAAGTTATTAGTAAATTCACGTTTTTAGACAATAGGGGGGAATTGAGGGAAATCTGGAGGATGGTGGTGGTACACAGAAGGAATGGGTTTAAGGTGGTTTTTATTATTTGATGATATCCAGTATCTGGAGCCATGTCTAGGTTTTGATGCACTTCAGTTGAAACAGGTTTGAGGGTTTCTTCGTGGCTCCAGGCCTCTCTAATTTGGAGTTTGATCATGAACTGCATAACTTAGACATGTTTAGGCCGAGTGAAATGTTCTCTTGGATAATGGTGGCGCACGGTGTCGCAACATATGCACATTTCAACCTGCGTCTTACATGTTGAAACCCAGCTCTACAGCTTTTTAATGAGCAGCCTCTCATCAAGCTGAACCTGTGTAGCCATGAATGTGTTTCCTGCCGTTTTGAAGCGTGAACAATGTGCATATTTCTTCCTTTCGAGATTTCCGAATGAGCGCGTGGACCGGCAGAGTCCTGTTGGGGAAATTGGCTGCTCACCGTTTTGCTTTAATGTCGACTCCTCTCCTGCAGAATAAAAGCTCCTTAACTTCCTGTTTGGACTGTGCCCCTGGGATAATTCCATTTCGGATCAGATTAGGAGATTATTTTAGGACACTTGCCTGCCTCTTCCTGTTCCATTTCTTCTTCCTCTTACTCCTGCCTCGCCATAATATTAATATACAGCAATTCACATTATCTGTGTCATGTCCTGCTGTAAAATGCACTTAAATCCCCCAAAAATAAAAACTCAGCCAGCAACCTTTGTCTCACTGAAGTGGTTCGACCTGGATCAGGTTTTTGTGCCTCGTTCAGATTTGCTATGGAGCCCGGAGACGTGATGCACACTTTGCATTGGAGACCAGAAATACAGGTTCAGGCCCATGGAGTCTCTGGTGTTCTGAATAGTGGAAAGTGTGCATTTTTTGTTCTCCCCTCAAGGACAGTTGGATTTTAGTAGGCCTCGGTGAATGCAAAGTCAAATCCCACAATGCTCGTGGGTTATCTTTCAGTTTCCACAAAAAACCTTCTCTGTGCTGGGCTCACTGTGCTCTACTCGTTTGTATTTTGAAAACACAAGGCAGCTCTTTGTTCTTGATGCTTTGCTCCACAACGGAGTGGAGCAAAGGTATCAAGTATATGTCCAGATCCAGAGATGGTTTATATTTTGACCGATATGCAAAAAGTCAGCAGCACTGGCTTTGTCTTTTATCAGCTTTCCTAACGATAAATGTCTTAGTTTTTTTGAAGAAGAACATCACCCACCTGGCCCAGTCCTGTAGCTGTCAGAACAGATATGCCAGCTTTTGTCTATGTTTCCCTCTATAAGTTATTCAATCAATTAGCAAGTAACATCTTCAAGGTTATTATCAAGGTCAGAGCACAAGGACAACTAAAACAAATAGTTCTCTTCAATTACAACTTGGATCTTTTAACAAAATCTCTGTGGGGATAATAACTTATACTGGTGCATAGGGATTAAATAAGGAGCAGACTGTCTTCCTCATACCTACACCCTCCTCCTCCTCCTCCTCCTCCTCTTCCATGAAGAGGTGATGTGTTGAGGCATGTGGCTGAAAGGAGGCCGGGACACGTGGCCTCCTCTGTGTAGCTGGAGGAGGTTTAAAAAAGTACGAGTACATATCCTTTTCTCTCTCTCTCTCTATCTCTCTCGCTCTCTCTTTCTCTCGCCCCTCACACCACATTCTTTAAGGTGTGCTAAGGCGTGTCCAGACACGATTTTGCAGTGACCAAAGTATACAGAAATATTCTGTTGCTGTGGTATTCTTTTACTTGAGAACCACTTCAAAATTAAAATATGACTGTGCTAAGAACGTTATCCAACTGCTGCACTTATGGCAGAGTTCAAGAATTACGGGATTAAAACAAATCGGGATAAAAAAAAAAAAAACCTGGTGCCTGGGGTGGTTCGAAGAAAATACTATAATATACTATTGCGCTGTAATTTAACTAGGATTTAACTGCTGTGATTTAGCTGGAATCCACAGGGTCATGTTTTTATTTAGTTTCTTCATCGAATTTGGAGAGATGTTATGTACTTTATTTCCTCCTCACCCAGCTGCCCGTTACCTGGTTGCAGTGTTGTTGGAGTATTCAGGCACGTGTCTTACGTAGCTTAATTACGCTAAGGTTGTCTAATTGCTCTCTTATTTTGTCATTGCATGTTGTTGCAGTCATTTTTCTCTTTACTTGCTTTGTGTCAGTGTGGAGAGTGGACTTTGTGTTCCTAAAGGGGTGGGTGTGGTGTTCCGATGGTGTAGTTGTACGACCTTTTTATTCACCTTTAGATCTAGTGTTTATTGCAAATGTTGCTATAAGCAATAATAATTCCAAATGTGGGAGACACTAAGGATGTCAAAGGGAAAGTGCACTCCTAACACTCGACTGATGTCTATCTCAGGCAAGTGGAAGCTTGTTTTGTTGAATATCAGCCGCAAAAATCAGCAAGACTTTGGTTGTGCTTCTGAAACGAATTGCCTTATTTCCTCCAATATCTGCCCGTTGGCTTTTCTAGAATAAACCTCAGTTGGCTTAAACTATATATTGGACCATGAGTAAGAAGGTCCCGGCAGACCAGTAACCTAGTTCACCCAATCAGGCCAGGGCTACGCTGGCCCCCTAAATGTTGTTTTCCTGTTTCTAAGTTTGTCCACTGAAAACTTGCTGTAGGGTACAGAAGGTTAAAAAAAAAAAAAAAAAAAACTCCAGCCATTCAAAGGCGGATTTCATTTCGTTTTTTTTTAGGATTGTTTTAGCTCATGCCGTCTGTTTTTATTCCTTGTATACCCTTGACTGCAGAGGAACAGCAGGTTATTTTAAAACCTATTTATTCAAAATATTGATTTGTTTAGGTATATTTATGACACTCATCAAGTTCTCTGAATGGAAATCCACTTTAAGATTTTGAAATATTGAAGTAACAAATTCTTCTGACTCACAGCCATCTCTTGGTTTCTGGCTTGTTGCGTGACTTGTGTTATGAGTTGAAAAGGCCACTTGTGTCATGTCTCAGGCGTGACTCACTCTTTCCCAAAGTCCACTCATTTATGAGGTCCATAATTACGTCCATGCTTTGAATTCATGAGCTTTATTGTTTTCATTTTTTGTTCAGCTTAAAAAAAACAACTTTTGTGTCTCCTCGTATCTTTTGTCTCGGCTCGGAAAGGTTTTTTGTGTCTGGTTGGTTTGATAGTTCCTCCATCCCAGCTTTGTCCATTTCACTCCTTTGATAATATTTAGTGTCAACACTGTATGAGTCACCATCATATAGTATATGAGTAACCTGTCTTTGATTGAACCTGTCCCTCAGACTGTCTGTGTCATTATCCCTGCAGGCCTTTGACCTCTCACCTCACAGCCATTATTAAGGTAGTGAGGAAAAGAATGTGGCTTTTCAGTCAGAAACCTAAAAGAGCTAAATGTCGGCATGTTATTTGTCTTGGTTGCTAAGGGATACCGCAGCCGATTCTTGATATTCACCAGTAAGATCGCAGATTCTCATCTGTAGATTCTCAATTTCCAATAATAAAATGATAGAATCACGAATATTTACTTACATTTATTTCCCAAAAACGGATTGATGACTAAACCAGCAACTCAGTTGCGGACTTGCTTCTTGTAAATTACTCAGGGAATTGTGGGGGAAAGTACGGACCCACAAAAAGCATTACATTTCCAACTTTTAATGTAACTGGGTCACTCCCATTGACATAATATCATTTTTTAATAAAGCACCATTTCAGTTTAGGAAATATGTCTCCAGATTTCCTCTGACAGACTGTGCTCCAGCCGGTGGCCTCGCTCTCTTTGGGCAGTCTGATATTTCTGGATGAAGCTAGTCTACTTAGATAATTACTGCTTTATTTTATCTCTGGCTCAGTTTAGCTCCATGGCTGCACTGTGTCCTCATTTCTTTTGGGTAATGGGCATATAGAGTCATTTGTGTCCATGAATGAACATCAAACACATATGGAGCCACAGCCTTAAAGGAACTGTATGTGCGTGTGTGTTTGAATGAATAATAGTCACTTGTGTTCTTGGTACCCAGCTGGGGTCAGGCTGCCCCACAGTAAAGCAGTGTTGTGTTGTATTGTGATCTGACAAGATGACAAACTAACATGTTCATCCTCTCAGTGGCCATTTAAAAAAAATATATACTGTATATATATCTCTCCAGCTTCTTTCACTAACCAATTAAGATGTGTAGAATAAAAGTGGATTTAATTCAATTAGTCTTGGTCAGCCATCTGGTTTAATAAAATCAGTAGCCTGAATCGTTAAGTTTTGTAGTCAGTGTGTAGTTTTGTCGTACAAATTAAATCGATTTTCTAGAATGGGAACTGTAAAGCTTGCATGACAGACTTGTAACTTGTGTAACATACACATTCCAAAATCTGTCATAATCTTGAAAACTATTACCTGTAAATACCGAAAATGAGTTACAGTCTTTGACATGCTGGAATTCCCAGTTGTGTGTCTTTGTGTTAAAATGTACATTTTAACGCAACAGACCAGCTTTGTGTGGAGCCAGCGGGTTAAAAGAAGGCAGTGTAGTATCGTTGGAAATCCGTTTGTGTCCCGCTTGTTTTCCTTTTTTTTTATTCTGCTGAAAATGGAAATGATCTCAGTGTGCCTTGTCTAGAGAGATTACAACACTTACACAGACACACACACCCAAATATTAAACCCCTCCCATCTCTTTTGGAACAAATCCAAATTACTTTTTTTATAGTATGCACACAAAAGTTAAATGGTGTCTGACACTGAGTTGAAGAAGCAAACAGATAAGAAGTTGCTAACCTCATGAATGAAACACAAGGGCCACTGACGATCAGTTTAAATGAATTATTTGAATAGCACACACTATTAAAAACATGCGGGGTGTCACAGTGAAAGCAGACTCGGATTTAATGAATGAGTGTTCCTCCGGGAGGATGTTTAGGGTCTCAGTATCTTCACCTCAAATCTTCATCCTGCTCAGCTGTGTCGGCTCAACGGCGCTGGATTAAGATAATCGGCGTCAGGATGTAAACATCCATCATGGCTGATTTAGATGGTGTCTGAAATCCTGGTGTGATGTGGTCAGAGATCCACAGCCACGGGGCTGATTCTGTTGGTTTTATTTCATTCCTTTATGGCTGGTCTTTAAGAAAAAAAAACAAACAACAAAAATAACCTTTCTACCTCTCAGCCATTGACGCATTATTAAAAATATATAAATATGTTCTGCCTGTTACAGTTGTGTCATAGAAATCACAGTAAATCCTCTTATAGTAGGAGGGGAAAGCGACACGCCGCGTCGTGCTGAGTCGCATCCCATTTGCCTTATGTGTCCTGAGCAGTGACCACACCTGTTCCCCTGTGAGCCTCTTGCATAATCACATCACACAGACACACACATTTACGTACACGCCTGCTATCCTTTGTTGGACCCCTCCTGCCCCCGGCCAACCATAGGGATGGAGAATTAGCGTCACTGGCTGTGACCAGTCAGGTAGATGGAATTAGATGGATGAATCAATCATCAATTAAATGGAGGATGGCAGCTGCTCCGTGCTCCAGCTGAGGCCCCACATTGTGTCTGAGCCAGCTTAAGAGAATATTATCTCTTATAAAATGTATTTTTAAAAAGGAAAATTTGACTTTTCTAGTATTCAGGAAAAGTCAGACGGTGGTTTCAGGCATGTTTTCCGAGCCTGAGGGGAATAACTCTCGTCCCCCGTGGTGACAGGAGAGCTTTATCCAAACAGCTGCTCTCCCAGACTCACCACAAACATATGGTCAAACACTCTGAAGTCTAAAACCACACACACACACACACACACACACACACACACTCACACACTCCCACACACACATCTGGGAAGGTTATTTTTGCTACTACAATTGTGTCAACTGATTCCGTTTTTACTTTGCGCGATCTACTTTTGCTTGTGTACTTTTATACATTCAGTCACGCAACCCAGTCAACTGTGGGGAAAAAAAACCAACAAAAAAAACACCGTCATAAACTGTAGAAAGTGTGACATATTGCGTTGGATTCATAGTTTGTCTGTTCCTGTTTTTTAGCCAATGATATCCGTTACACAGAGCAACAGGCTGTGAATATGTGTATAGACCAATCATTTACTGGTTGTAAGTGGTTCCCTTGAGATCGTACATTGTCTCTGTCTTTTGGGAAAATAAAAATATATTCACAGTTTTCTTTATCCATCAATGATGAGAATTTCATTGATTTATTTAAAAAATATATATATCATATCATATTCAATATCAATATCATATTGATCATGTTAGATTCCTTTACATTTTTTTAAAACATGCGAGTGTCCACTGGCATGTTGTTTTAGTGCAGCCTGAAAGTCTCCTGACTGCAGCTTCATAAGGTCATTCAGAGCTCAACCTCACCTCCGGCGGTCACTGTGCGTTGCATTGTGTGCGCTTTTTTTGTCCTGTTGAATGTAATTGCACAGGAGTTGCGTAATGATCTTGGGTGGTGCCTCTATTTACAGAGCTTTTTGTGTTGACTTGCTGTGCTTTGTCTGTATTTTTTTTTATTTATTTTTTTTCCCTCCCGTTATTCACGTCACTTCAGATTTACTGAGGTGACCTCAAACCAGACGCGCTTGGCTGGATGTGCGTTGCACAAGATTGGAGGATTTATTTTACAGTTCTTACTTCATTTCCACCCCTTTGCTCAGCTCACATACCGACATTGATCACTATTAAGCTGTAAAATGACAAAGCGTAAACTGAAGGCATAATAAAAAAAAAACAAGCAGATCCGGTACCAGCGCACAAAAATATAAAAAAATTAATAAATCATGCGGGTATTAAATGTGAAAGTGTCAACAAACAGATTTTTTTCCCTTCATCTTATTGTCTCTCACGCTTTGAGTGTGTCTGTGATGTTGTGACATCAGGAAAAGTTGACTGTTTCCTGTTTCGATCAGGTGCTGTCATGCCTCATGGCCGGTTTCACCAGTCACTCTTCCTTCATCCCCCTGTATATGCTGCCCATATAATGCCAGTAAATGATCCCATCCTGCACCACTTCTAATACATGCATAATATAATAACATATATCATTTTAAATGAAAAAAATAAAAAAAAATAATTATCAGATGAAACCCTCGTCTCTGACGATGACATTGAATGGTGAAATTGCTGATTTTGTCAAATGTCTCATTATTTCTCGTTTCCCGTAAAACATTCAGAGCCACAGTTAATTAGTGACTCAGTGTTTTTTTTGTTTTTTTTTGCTGACTCATTAAACCAAGATCAGGCGTTGATGAGGAAAAAGCTTGAATTTTTTGCCTCCGTCAGCGACATCGGGGCTAAAGCCTGAAAGGGGAAATATTAGGTAACGAATCCCCTTTAATGTTATGCAATATATTGTGTTTGCCAACCAAAACCTGTTAAAAGACGCCAAGTAGAGGGTTATTAAAATAAAAATTGATTAGGAATATAGAAGAAAGTAGAAGAGCAGTAGATTTTTAGTCTGTGTGTTTATGAACATGTGTGGGCATATGTGCACACGTGTGTGTGTGTGTATTGGTTTAACCTGCACCTAAAGGTTTGCATCAAAGTGCTTCAGTTCGGTATGTTTTGTGTTTGCATGGCCCAGATCCCTGCGGTATGCAGCAGAGCAGGTTCATCTGAGTGGAGAGAAAAGGGGAGGAGGAGGAGGAGGAGGAGGAGGAGGTGAATGTGTATGTGTGGAGCTCCTCCTCCTCCTCCGCCTCCTCCTGCGGCATCTCTTCACTCGAAGACTTGACAAACGTTGTTGTCAGGCTGCCATCTAAGGATCAATCATGTCATTCAAGTTTAGGTCAGCAACTCACAATTATTTTCACACTAATTTTTTTATTTTAGTTGTATTTTATGAATGAATGATCAATAGTCATACTGCTGAAGTAGTGTGTCAGTAAATCAGTCACGGTGTTACCTCAAAAGCTAAACCCTGGTTACAGATCCATCCTTGAACGTTTATTTTGTGTTGTTTTTTTGTTTTTTTTACTGCTAGTCAGACCAAAAATAAACGGAAGCAGGGATTTCTGTGGTTTCGGGGCAAATCATCCGTGACCACAGACCACGGCATAAACTAAATCTGTGAAGGAGCCTGCAGATAATACCTGGACCAGCCATTTTAGAGTGAAACCACTTCAATTTCACAGCGTTGCATAAAATGAACCCTGTGTTTTGAGTCTCACTCCGAGTCTAAATATAACCTGTGTCATGCCAAAGCACCTGCAGACATTTCCGTATAATATTAGCTCTCTCTTCCCACATCACTTTTTTTTTTATTTCTCTCTGACTCCGTGTCCCTCCGTCTCTGATCTGTGTCTGAGACTTCATCGCTGGCTGAAGATCCCTGAACCGATTTGACTTTATTTTTTTCAACACTGCAGGGCTGCAGGCGGTCCAGATAAGATTCTGGGGACTGACTCTCAAGAATTGGCATGATTTGATGTTTTTGTCGCTCTCCTAATCGCCGCCCATGTGATGTGTTAATTGGCTGTGGCAGATCAGTGCCGTTGTTGTGGTGTGCCACTGGTGTGATTGAGGCTCAGCGCTGTGATAGGTCAGATCATGTGACCTTCAGTTGTTTTGAGATTTTTATCTCTCCTAACAAGGTTTTACACTGGAAAGTTGTATGTCACCATAGTGACGCAAAATGGGAGGAGCTGCTGGTTACAAGAAGTATTTTTCTCCAGTAGAGAATAAAAAGTAAAAGATTTGTGAGTCATTTTAGAAGAAGGCAAAAAAAAGAAAGAAATTGTAATATTCTTGCATTTATTCTTTCTAATTCTTCTTTTTTCGCTTATACCATTTTGTCTTCCATAAACTGCCTGGATATTTATTATATTTTTATATTTATCATGTTTTCATCTCAAATTAACACTGTGTTTGTAGGAAAGGGAAACATAAAAGAACAGGACTATTCCTCCGGTCATCTTCCTAATGCTCCGCCGCGGGTCGTTGGTTTCAGAGCTCAGTATTGATCAGGTGGTCAGTCTGTTCACGCCATCTGCTCCGGAATACGCCACTGCTGCTATAATGGAGTAAAGATGCTCCCTGTGCATTTTTAATGAGTCAACCTGGCAGCGCGGCCTTTAGACACATAATGAGAGCCGTTATTAGACATAGTTTACCTCGCTTCAGTCTGTGTGGAGGCATCTAACAACCCTGTGTTCCAAAAGTAAATAAATAAATAAAATAAAATAAAATAAAACTAAAAAAAATACACAAAAAAAATACTCAAAAAGCGATTTTTTTTCTGCTTTAGTCACGGCTATCAATGGCATCCA
>JAFBJU010026047.1:45937-74388 GCA_016785305.1 Colistium nudipinnis | reverse complement strand
CACACACACATACATGTATTTTTTAGTTTTTTCATGCTCTTCAGGTACTGTATTGACCAGCTCAGTTCTTGGTCCTCAAAATATTTAATTATCTTCCAGCTGTTTGTTGGGCTCCTGTATATTTCATCCCTATTGATTCGTGTGCAATAAAAACATCACAGAGCCGATGTTTAAAGGCCTCCAGGCCGTGGGAATTATTTATGACTCTGTCCACGCTGTCGCGCTGCAGAATGGCAGCGTCTTTGTAATGCCAGCATGAAATAATCATGACAAGTCGTCCATTGACTGGATCGCTCATGTGTCCAGGTTTGGAAGAGTCCTTTTGTGAACTATAAAACAAAATAAAAACTCCAGGATCTAGGGAGAAATGTGAAGATTTTTATGAAAATTTATTTTATGGTCAATTGGCTCATAGTGTCCATTTTGATAATCAGATGATTGAAAACATAATAGCAGCTCGAAATAGGTTTTAAATGTCTCATTAAAAGATTGTACATAATAAATAAACTGATTTAATCTCATATTTAATAATTACTTTGTCTAGAACAGGTTTCCTTGGTTCTCTCTCTCTCCACAGCTTTGAGGCAGAGCCTGGACAGATTGTCATTTATTGTTCAGGATGCATCTTGATTGTTTCACTTCCTTGTTTTTAACCGATGAGATTTAAGGTTATTATACAATGGTATCACGTACCTACTTCCCCCTTTGTGTCCTTCTTTAGTTTCAGTGCTCTGCTCCTTCACGGTCCACAGTGGTTATTTCGGCCACTTTCTTTATATTCCAGTGTGATGTGCAGGGATTTTATCATTTACTACATTTTCAGCTTAGTTAGAACACGGCAATAACAGCTTTGAGGTTGTTAAAAGTATTTTGGATGAAGGCGTCCACCATTGATTTCCTCTGTGCGCTTTATTACATCCCGCTTAAATCCAGCACCAGATTACTCACAGTTCTTCCTCTCTCTTCCTCCGTCAGATGGTGTCTTCGTCCGAGTCGCCCGTCTACACCAACCTGCAGGAGCTGAAGATATCCCAGACGCACCAGCCGCCTCTGCCCTCAGGCTCCCCCCTCCACGCTCTGGGTGACTGGGAGACCCACCGGGACCAGAGCGGCCGGCACTTCTACTACAACCGCTCCACCCAGGAGAGGACCTGGAAGCCTCCCAGAGCCCGGGACAGCACCTCCGGCAGCTCCAGAGGAGAAAACCACAGCACGGGAGAGAGCTCCGAGGTACCAGGGGGGAAAAAAAGACACACTTTATTTTTTTTATCTGTCTTTATGAGGACATGCTGTGTATAAACGCAGTGAATGGGTGTGAGTGAAATGACTCACAACTTACACACTCTCTGTGTCAAAGCATCATGAGTCAGAATCCGATATTAAATAAATATAAAAAAATGGTGGTGTAGTTGTTGTAGTGTCTTGCTTATAAATGGCAATTCTATACATGTAGGCATCTACAGAGTTGTTCTATTGGCAATGACACTTTATTATGGGGAAATTTGAATTGTCAGATAAAATACATCCCAGAGAAAATGAAAGTTTTTATTTTCTCTCTATGAAGAGCAACTTTGTTAAATTTCAATTTCAATGCCAGACTCGATTGTTCTTGGACATTTTGGACATTTTTTTAAAAATTTGGAGACAGTGAGTGACTATGATGACCACGATAATAATTTTACAGTCCACTCTCACACAAAAAAAGCACAAACCCAGACACACACCACACTTCATCAGGTCTAATCCACAGTGCCTCCTACAGATGAAAAGCAGTCACTGTTCCTTTATGATTTTATTCCCCTCTCTGATTGGGTGTCTCGTTTCCTGTACTCTATTTAATTGGTGATGGTTCTGGGTGCATGGCTGATTTTTTTTCGCCTTTTGTAACCTTGTGGTGATGGATATCGCTCTCTCTCTCTCTCTCTCTCTCTCACGAAAGACTACTCCGCTTTCCCTCTCGCCGTCCTTCCTCCCCTTCCTCTCTCTCTCCATCGGGCGCCTTCCGCCTCTGTTGTCGGAGGACACCTGCTTCAGTGCGTACTCCAGCCAGTCGGACAGCCAGTATGGCTCGCCGCCGCGCGGCTGGTCCGAGGAGATGGACGAGCATGGCCACACGCTGTACGTCAGCGACTTTACTAACGAGAAGGTACCCGGCTGACTTCCTGCCTCTTTACTGTGGTGCTTTCATGGGGGTTGAGTGGTGGTGGTGATTTTCTTCCTATATTGGCCCATAATATATCCCGTGTTTCCTCCACACTGATTGCACACTGAGACCGAAAAATGTTTTAAACATTAATAGCCATTAAATGCATATAAAGCCACCAAAAATGTAAGTAAAATGCCAAAAATACCAGTTGGTTATTACGTATGACAGTGATTGAGATGCCAGGGCCTCTCCTGTCTGTCCATGTGTTTGCACCATCAGTGGTTAAAACACGTCGATGACCAGGGCAGACCTTATTACTACAGTGCCGACGGCTCCAGGTCAGAGTGGGAGCTGCCGAAGGTAAGAATCTGTAGCCCCGACATATCTCAGAAGACAGAAACACCATGAAAAGCTTCCCCATCCAAGCCGATCTACGATCAGGGAAATTAAACTCGAGATGCCACAACAATCCATATCGCGTATTTTATCTGACAATTAGCCCAGAAGAAACAGGAGACAATTCATATAAGATGCTTTGTACCAAAATTATTAATAGAATTATATATTTTTTTGAGAGAGAGGTGTACATGATAGTAATTAAACCTACCATTATGTATGTATACTGTATATTTAGTGTTCACCCAATTTGTGTAAATGATTTATAAGATAGTTATTTAAAGTACAGTATGCTGGTACCGTATAATTCCCTGTCCCCCTCCCTCCAGTTTCACCTCCCCGTCCCTCAGCCATCTGGAGATGCTACAAAAAGTCGCAGCCTGGACAGGAAAAACATGGAGCCCATCGTCCTGACCAAATGGAGACACAGCACATACGTCCAGGACCCTAACGACAAGGTCTGACTCCCAAAGCTGCTAAAAACACACTAGAGCAGAAAACTTTTCCACTTAACACTCATTTTTAGAATCCATTTCTGTACAGTGCAGCTGTTGTGTGTTGTCGGTTTCTTTTAAGACGTCTCAGTTGTAGAACTTGTTGCATTGCAGCGGCTGTTAAAAACCAGACGTTTCCGTGCGGGCTCCGCACGGCCACACCCGTACAAACACAAAGTCAGTGGCCTGTCGCGCCCCCCCCCGCAAATCACAGCGTGGCCCCAAAATCACACCAACACAATCAGATTGCATGAAGGCAATCGCTAAAGAGGAATAATAATGATAATTTCATCCTCATTTCAAATTCACCTATTCTTCTGGCTTGATTGAGCCTTTTTCATTTAACCCCTTCCAATTATTGCCATACCAGTACACTAAAATGCAAAATACAACAAAACAATAATTGTGGACACCCGAGGAATATTCTACCTCTATCCATGTTGACTTAATATTCTGCCTGTTCCAGCTACTCCACTCTCTTATAATCTCACTGTTAATTGCCATCACACTGTTTCTTCTTCTTCTTAACCTCGCATCATCATCATCATCATCATCATCATCATCATCATCTCATTAACATTCTGTTGTGTGTGTGTCAGGTCATGTGACTTTTTTTATTTTATTTTTTTTTAATCTCCCCATTCCTGTCTCCATACCAGGACGCTCCTTTGGGGCCCATGCCCTCTTCTCCTGACTCTGACTCCTGCCCTTCGTCTCCCAAGCCCCCAGCCTCTGTTAGTACTCACCCCTCCTCACCTTCACTCTCACCCTCACACTCACCTCACCCTCAGCTCAATGATTACAGAACATTCGAGTGTTTGGTCCATGAACAAAGTGACAAGTAGAGAAGAGATTTGAACCTTTTGAGCCTGTGTCGAAACACTGATGGTTGGTGATGCTATATTTTCTCATATGTTGTTGAGACATTTAAGCATGTTTTGTGCGTTTATTTTCTCCCGGTTGGGTTGATTCTCTATGTTTCCATGAAGCCAAATTAGAACACGCAAAATACTTCTGGCTAAACGCAGTTTTGCAGAGAATAATTGACTTTATTGTTCTCTGCTTTCTTTGCGCACTGGTACACATTGTGTAGTCACTCACCCTTTCCTGGATTGTGAAGTATCAGCTGTGATTGTTCAGGTGGCGGGCTGTTTTGTGGTGGAGGTTGTTTTACAATGGATCCCCCGCTGTCGAGCAGAGTTTGTGACACATGGCTTTTTTTTTTCCCTCCATCCAGCCGTCTGAAAAGTGCGGGGTCCTGAATGTGACAAAGATCACGGAGAATGGCAAGAAAGTGCGGTGGGTAGCTCTGACGCTGAAGATCATTTGATTTGAATCGCTTTTTTCTTTCAGTTTTCCTTTCATGGAATAATTGATGTGAAAACAATAAGTCATTTTTTGACAGTAAAGGCCATTCGCAGCTTCACGGCCTTTGACCGTTTATGATGCCTGTGCCGGCATGAGCCCTCATTTTTCAAGTCTGAGAAAAATTGATTTCTTTTTGGTACCTCAGAATGTGACACTTTAACTGTTTAGTCTGCAGACATGCTCTACCTAGACAGGTTAAGTGCACATATACATTAACATGTACAAAGACTCCTGGTGTGTGTGCGTGTGCGTGCGCGGAGTGTTTGTACATGTTAATGTATACAGTAGGTGCACTTAACCGGTCTAGGTAGCGCAGGTATATATATATATATATATATATAATATATATAATATATAATCCACTGCAGGAAGAACTGGACTTCCTCCTGGACTGTGCTCCTAGGATCCAAGCTGCTGTTTGCCAAAGGACAGGGGGGTGGAACCAGCTGGGTGAGAGATGGAAAACAGGACAAAAACAAAAGAATGTTTTTCATCACGTCTGCTGGATTAAACATGAAAAACCAATATTTTTAGACAGCCACACAGACTGCATTCTCGATTAGCTGAATCAGTTACATCCCGACAACCTTCATGACGGAGGGCTTTATTACAGGTGCATAAGACACTGTTGGTTTAGGCGTTAGGTGTTCCCAATAAACTGCCTTAGTGTTTATACTTTCAGGAACGTATCACTTGCAGTTAGTTTTTCTTAATTTTCCTAAATTTAGAGTAAGAGGCGTTTTTAAATAAAAAGTATAAATTAAAGCTTTTCTCACAGTGCGCATATTGTTGCAATGTTCAGGACTTGAACACACGCAATAAAAGTGTGTTAATTTGGATTTTCTTCTTCTCTCGCTCCAGTTTGGAGGCAGCCAGTCCAAACCGGAGTTCACCGTAGATCTGCGGGGTGGCTCGGTGGAATGGGCTTCCAAGGACAAATCCAGCAAGAAGCATGTACTAGAGGTGTGGTAGAGCCCCACTTGGTGTTTTGATAGATTTTTTTTTCTCCATATTGTTTTGATTCAGATTTTAATTTTTTTTTATATTAACTTCAAGGTGCCGAAAGGTCTTGAAAAGAAACAAACCAATCTTTCAGAAATGGTCTGAAGGGGTTTGTTTTTGTGTCTGCGTTTTTTTTTTCAATCCAGCCTCTTTACAAACTGAAGCTGCATATATTTCACATATTTTCTTTATGATGCCGTGTGCACGGAGAACACGTGAAAAATCAATAAACATGATAGATTTATTTTTTTTAGCTTTTCTGGAAGCTGAATCTTTTGTGTGTCTCTCCTGGTGGCAGCTGAAGACTCGGCAGGGCACAGAGCTGCTGATCCAGTCCGATCATGAATCACTCGTCTCAGACTGGTTCGGAACGCTGCAGGACACCATCAGCACACATGTGAGAACCAGCGCTGCTCCACTAGTAGTCATATTTTTTTTTTTTTTTTTTTTTACATTTATTGATCAGAAATTCTTGAAACATTTTGGGGCCTGGGACTAAACGTTCAGGTATTGATGGGAGAAACACATAGTTTTTTCAGCTCTGGCAGTCCAAAGGCAGGTAAGAATTTTGACTTATTTGGCTTATTTGCGCGTGTGTCTTTCAGGCCTGGGAGTCTGATGAGGCCATTGAAGAGGACATGGCGCCCGACTCTCCTGGGTTTGAGGGGCAGGAGAAGGAGAAAGAACAGAGAGACTCCAAGAAAAGCAGAGGTCAGTGAGCACACGACCATTTTGGGGTTCTTTCTTTTTAAACTACGACATAAAGGTTTCGCTAAAGTGGATAATAAGTCGTTAACTGTCAGCAAAAAAAGAAATGTATTGGAACGACTGCAAGAAGAGAATAACAGGCAGAACAGTGGACTGAAAATAAAAGTACAAAAACAACCCGATGAATCCTCAGTGTCGCGGCGTCCTGGCACACTCGTACGTCTTTTCCACCCCATAAAACCACCGGCTATCGGTTCTACTCCTCCACGACGCGCTGAGACGAGTGGTGGACAACACTGTGCTGTCTCATCTGTCCTCCGCAGCCATGAAGACGTCCAGCAGCATGGACGAGGCGTCCAATAAGAAGACCCGACACAAGCTGAAGAAGTTCCTCACGCGCCGGCCCACGCTGCAGTCTGTCAGAGACAAGGGATACATCAAAGGTGACGTACGCACGCACACAAAACACACACACACGTGCACACACGCCTCCTACACAACTCATAAATCTCCAGTTTTTCATCCAGCAGACATTTTTGTGACTTTAGTGACTTGCACTTAGAACGCCCATATTATATATATATACATATACATTTATATTTATATAATTTGCTCACCAGTCACTTATTGTATATTTGTTCACTCATTGTACATTAATTTGCCGACTTGTATACAATACAGTCTACGTGTAGACACACTTCTTACACTTGTGCGCTATATGCCCTCTGCTGTTCATTGGCTTTGAACCTGTACAATGAAAAGAAAGTTGAATCTAATCTAATAATCTGATCTAATGAGGGAGGTTTTGGAATCTAAAGATCTGACACTGTGGAATGAGGACACGTGCGAAGTTCCATTGACGTTTGTCTGTTTTTTTATGTGTCTTCAGATCAGGTGTTTGGCTGCAGTCTGTCCTGTTTATGTCAACGGGAGAACAGCACGGTGCCAGAATTTGTAACCATGTGCATTGACCACGTGGAGAACAAAGGTGTTTATTTTTTATAGTCTCTTTGACAGATCTGTGATTGTAAAATAGTAGTTTTGATTCATCATTAAAGAGGGTTGCGGCTTACCAGCCACTGATAAGTGTTATATACATTTTGAATACGCTGCTGTAACACCTGAATTTCCCCTTTGGGATCAAAGAAGGAAGGTAAATTATATTGTAATCTATACTTAAAAAAATGTGACTGCTTCGTTTTGAGGATTCTAATACTCTCATACTTGTTCTATTCAAAAATAAATAAATAACCACCGGAACAATTAGCTGATATGGCCGAGTTATTTTCGTCCCCTGCAGGTCTGTGTGTAGACGGGCTGTACAGAGTGAGTGGAAACCTGGCCATCATACAGAAACTCCGCTTCGCCGTAAATCACGGTGAGTCACTGAAACGGCTTCTCTCCATTTGATGAGAATATTGTGCAGAGACTTGCAGTATGTGGCCAGTTGTGTGTTGTTTTTTTTTCTGGTGTAAACAGTGCTTTGACTTAGAGGAGTGTGTGTGTGTGTGTGTGTGTGTGTGTCCAGATGAGAAGGTGAACCTGGCGGAGGAGAAGTGGGAGGACATCCACGTGACCGCAGGAGCTTTGAAGATGTACTTCAGAGAGCTGCCCGAGCCTCTCTTCACCTACACGCACTTCCATGACTTTGTCAGCGCCATCAGTGCGTTTATTTGTTCTTTATTTTTTATTGAATCAGTGTGTGTTAGTGTGTTATTAGTGGAATGTTTTTTTTCTGTAAGAAAACCAGCTTTTCATTGAAGTTCTCCCTTCCATATACATATCAGTTCATTAAGAAATGTGTAAAAAAATGTCAAAGTAAATGCATATTGCTCAGCTCGTTGACACGGGCGTTACGGTATGTTGATTTTTTTTATTTATTATCTCGGCAGAGATGTCCGACTACAAGCAGCGGCTCCATTCCATCAAAGATCTGGTCAAACAGCTGCCCAAGCCCAACCATGACACCATGCAGGTCCTTTTCAAACACCTCAGGAGGTAAAAAAACAAACTCACAAATCAACCTGAAGAATTTTAATACAGACTCACGATTGGGGGGACAAAAAAACGAACAAACATCTAGTGTTTAAATATATGTCACTTTAATGTTTTGAGTTGTACCGATTGTATCTGTGATGGTCATTTCTATTCATCGTAAAACAAGGGTACCACCATCTGATAACTGTGGAGTTATAGAAATACAAATAAGAAAATTATGGCATTTTTAATGCTTTATTTCATTACATTTTAAAATGTTACTTCACTTTTAAAAGAACACGTAGAAAATAGAAAATCATTTTGGCAACTTACTTTTCGTATATAGACAGTACGTTCCCATGGAAACTCATTTCTGGTTTTAAGACTTGGGTGTGTCTACATCCATGTTATAACTTATCATTGACCACTACAGAGATTCACATTTTATTTAGCCAAATGTTAAACTACATTTTAAGAACATAATATGAAGTTTTGGTTGTTTGGATATAAGGGATTTGTTTACATGTTTTGTCCCTAATTATAAATTCATTTGTTTTCCTACCTCTCCAGGGTGATCGACCACGGAGAGGAGAACCGCATGAACACCCAGAGCGTGGCCATCGTGTTCGGCCCCACGCTGCTGCGGCCCGAGACCGAGACCTGGAACATTGCGGTGCACATGGTCTACCAGAACCAGATCGTCGAGCTCATTCTGTTGGAGTACGAGAAGATTTTTGGCAGGTAGACAGAAATGCCAGAGGATAGGCAATATTTTTTTCTCTCTCTCTCTCTCCCTCTCTCCCTCTCTCCCTCTCTCCCTCTCTCCCCCTCTCTCTCTCCAAATGCAGAGCTCTTACTCACCAAGCAGGGCCCTGCCAAAAAATAAATAAAAAATGCCCGGGCCGTGGCTTAATTTTAATCAAAAAAAAAAAAACACATCCCGCAGTCACTGGCTGCTCCAGTCTAAACCAAAACGTAGGTGTTACTAACTAGTGACCAAAAAACTTTGCACTTTTTTTTTTTCATCAGTATCTTATTTTTATCCCGACGCTGCTTTTTTTTTTGCCACTACTTGACTGCAAAGGTGAAGTCCTGACACTGGAATTTTTTTTTCCTGAAAGCTGATGATAGATGGAACAAACAGGAAACAGCGCAGAGAGAAGAATGAGCCTCAGTGATGGAGGTTCGTGATCACTTTATAGACTGGAGACTGGAACCCGCAGAAGAAGAACTCTGCACTCCTTCCTTTTAGATGTTTAGACACTAAGAGGTGAAATAAATCCAAGCTAGAACAAGGAGAAGAAGGGATATGGAGGCTTTTTTTTATTTTTATGTTTTGTTTTGTTTTTTTCGCTCCTCATTCCTCCTGAAAGAAACTGGAAGGTGGTAGGGTGGTGTCCCCCCCCCCCCTCGAACACACTCTGTATTATACCCGCACGCCACCTTCTCCACTCTTAGAACAAATATCTTTTCGCAGCGGTCGAAACAACAAACAATGGTACTCGACCAATAAGACATAAAACAATAAGTAAAAAAAAAAAGGACCTTAAACGCGTCTCCGTTGATTTGTACAGTATATATGTGTGTGCATGTGGAGCAGGGGTGGGTGGATGGATGAATGGATTTGCTGACAATATAATATTGTACAAATAGTAAATATAAGTACATATGCCTGGAGTGTTAAGAATAAGAGGGCGTGATCTTTTTGTGAGGAATAAAGCGATGATCTGGGGAAGTGGAGGTTTACCTGGGACTCAGGTAGATGAGTGTGAACGTAACGTTTAATGAAAGTAAATGCTGTTGGCTTTATCAAACTGGAATAAAGACCTGTCATAACAGTGGGTATCATTGTCTGGTTTTATTTCATTCATGATGCTTACATTTTCCCGCTTTAACAAAATGGATATTGCTCCATATTGTCCAGGATCATTTTTATTTATTTTTTATTTTTTTTAAAAGCTTCAAGTGAGTCGCACTATAGAGTCACCAAATCAACATTGATGATAAAACCTTAGGTAAGTAAAATTCTTGAACTTTATGAATTGAATTAATGAACATTTGGCATATCAGTCCCAAATCTGTCATCTGACTTGACGGATATTCATTTTAATAAAATATTTCACCTTATATCACACTTTCGGAGATATTTTTCTGTCATCCTGCCCGTGAATTGTGTTGCTGCCATTGTGATGATTTATTTGCTGTGAAACAGGAATTGAATCTGATGTCTGGACAGTTCTCAGCAGCTCTCACTCTTTCACCTGGATTTAGGAACTTTGGTGAGCACCCATATCACAATGTATATATTAAACGAAATAATTACAAAACAATATTCTTCACAAACAATGTTCCCTTCACTAGGAAGAAACGTATGCTTGTGTTTAAAGTCCATCTAAATTCTAGATCAGCAGTAAGTTTTGGAATCAGCTTGGCCCAGAAAATCCATCATTTATCTACCATTCTAAAAATATATATAATGAATGATAATGAATTCATTAATTATAATTATATAAATACATTATAATTAATGAATTCATTATACTTAAAAGTTTGATCTATATGTAGACACATAATTGTATTGAAATAAAATCTATCATTTCTTTCTTTCACACACAGGGCAATAAAACATGCGTATCAGTCCGTCAGGTGGATGGTTAAAAAAAGAAGTGATTATAAGACAAAGTGAATGTAATTTTACATTTTCAACTTATATGAGAAAGATAAAGGCGAAAACCAGCAAACGCAATAAACCACTGAGAAAATAGCAGATCGTGAGAGGAGAGAGTCAGTGGTGTAGTGCAGACAGGTGGATAATGAATGAGTGAATGAATAAAGTGTGACAGTTGTACCTCTACTTCCAATTTGTTTCAATTTAATGGGCGAGCGTTTTTTTTTTTTTTTTCCATCAAGATGTTGGACTGCCTCTTACATTAATTAACACATTTCCACTTTCATTTATCTTTCATGATACAGGTGGCCTCAGAGGACGGAGAGACAATGCCAGACGAGGACTAATGGAGGGACAGGACGCCGATCAGAGGTCAGCGTGCGCGCGCACACACACACACACACACACACACACACACTTCCTCTCACTCACTCCTACATCTGTGTGACCGAAACGGGGGATCTCCCCCTTTCCATTTACACATGCAAATCTAGTTTTGCATGTAAATTACATTCTCCTTTGCATTTTGAGCGCACACACATACACACACTCACACACACTCACACCCACATACACACACACACACTTTGATCGGCTGCCTCCTTCCGCCTCTGATTCCTTTTAGCAGCTCTGCATGATGATTACGTTCCCTGCAGACATTCATGTGGCCAACAACTCTCTGCTCCTAACGCACACTGAATTCCAGAACAGGTGTGTGTCTGTGTTTGTCTGTGTGGCTGTGAATGTGTGCGCTCAGCGTATTGACATGAACCTCACTTCATTAAAGCTTAAAATATATATATATATATATATATTTATATATATTTTTTTTACCAAACATTAAACTCTGGTTCCTCTCTGGAACCTCGTTGCCATCATATAAACCAACCTGTGTTTCCACCGGTTTTAAAACCAGCTTCTCGACACTCTAGGAATATTTTCCCCAATATTGAACTATGATTTAGATATTTGTATTATAGCCACAGATCAGCTAAACAATGTATGGATGTTTCCGTACCCCGTTGGCACATAGTGGGATTTCAGTTAGGAATTAAAAGTAAATAGGACACATGATTATTGATTTCCCAATGAATTGATATTTGTTGACGTTTTTTTGTTTCATTTCAAAAAAGGATATCTCTCTTAAGGCTTGGTACAGTGGAAAGCTGCTGTATGCATTGGAGCAGTATGGATGGAAATGGAAACTCAAGCATTGATTGGCTGCTAAGTGTTTAATTGGCCAGTTTGAATTCCCTCCCCACTTTTCTCTTGACATTTTGGTTTGACGGCTGCCGAGTTAATGAGGTTTATCCAGAAAGGCCAATCTGACATTTTCTGATGCTTCAGATAAATCGATACCAGACCGTCCCCACAGACTGTGTGTCTAAACAAAAAATGGACAAGTGACTTGAAATGAATTTGAAATGACTGTGTTGCCATTATGTTAAATCATCATAGATTTAAACTAAAAAGGAGCTCTGCATATATCAAGTTTTAGTCTTTAAGTTGCATCCACAAATGCTCCAATTTCAATATTATTATTTTTATTGAAATTGTTGCTTTCATACCATTTGTACTTTTAGCCAATCAAAAACCTTAACTATATATATTTTTAAGAATCTGTAGATTAGTTGACATACAAACTCAGATGATGGCATCATGAGCATTATTCCTCGCTTCTAACACATGCACACACACACACACACACACACACACAAGTAAATTTGAGGCTGAATTTGGGGATTTTTCTCCACAGGGACGCGGTGTAATAAAAAGAGAACCACACGATGTGATTTTACACGCTCAGTTAAGTTGTCTCGCCTGATTACGCCCAACAAGTTCCTCCTCCTCTCCAGGCATTCCCCGTCAACATGTTTCCCAGTGGAAAATATCCCACGCTGTGATTTCCGGAGTGGTTTAAACATATTACCTGCCTCTCGGCTGCCATATTAGCTGCTTCTCATATTAGCTGCCTCTCGGCTCCTTCATCTGTAATTATGAATACCTTCATGAACTTGTAACGATATCAAATTGTTTATTCTATTCTCATATTCATCAAGAGTTGTGGGGATAAAGTCTAAGTAGGTGGATTATCAGTATTGCTTAACTCGGATGCAAAAAGGACAAATGATCTCTAAATATCCCCCAAGCTGAATGACATGACATGACATATGGATTTTATGAATAAAAACCCTTATGACACAGAAATGTACCCGAGGCTTCATATTTTTGACGCTTTTTCTCTCAGCAATAACTAGAAATAACAAGTAAACACAATTACCACAAAAAAGTATAGACCCTGATTTAAGATTATGTAGATCATGAATACTTTTTAATGGGGAGAGTGATTTGCAGTGATTGAGTCGTCTGTGAACTTTAAACAGCTCCGAACAGACGCGTTGTTGCCGTGGCTGGGTTTCTCTCAGAGGACTTTCTGTCTCTGCTGCAGCTGAATGTTGATGAAAAAAAAAAATCCTCACATACAACTCCAAGGTCACTTTACTACGGCAACAACAACAACAACAACAACAACAGCAACAGCACCAGTGTGTGTGTGTGTCTGTGTATGTGTCTGTGTGTGTGTCTCTGTGTGTGTGTGTGTGTGTCTCTGTCTGTCCACCGGGAGTCGGACCGGCTCGCGGACGAGATTAGCTCAGAGAGGAGAGAAGCTGACAGATTTAGAGTCTCCAAAGAGTCACTCGGTATTAACTCCACACATATTCAGTGTAGAAGTTCACTTTAATCTATATTTAGTGCATTATCTAAACTTTAGCTGTCACCCACAGCTTTTTTTTTTTTTTTTATGTGCAGCAGAATGACTCTCCCATACCTGCGTCTAAAGCCTAGAGGAGGCTTCGGGTCTGTTACTGCTCACTGCGGCGGACAATCGTGAAGTGATTGCATGAACACTGTCTAACACCAACACAACTGTGTGCATTTAAAACGCGCAAATGTTAATGTCCTTGAAAAGACGGAGAGAAAAAAAGTGTCCAGTTTATGGGTTTCATCATTTAAAAAAAAAAAGGAATTGAGGATAAATTAAATATAAAATCAAGATTTTCATGGACAGAATAAAAAAGAAATTGGAGCTAAAGCGAAGCGGCGTTCCGAATTAGTTCAAGTTAAATGCGTTTGACAACCCACAGCTCTTTAATTCGTGGCCAGTGGATCCTTTAGAAAAATGCAGAATAGGAGATTTTTCCACAGAAAAAGTGAACAAATCAGCATATATGAATAATCTATGAATAAATAGGGTGATAGGGTCAATCGTTTGTAGCCAACGCTCAACTAGATATGTCCTATGCATCTGTTTGGGATCTGACACTTCAGGAGTGCCAGATTCCAAACAGATGCTCTCTCTCTCTGCCAGGAAACACACGGACAAAGAGGATT
Source organism: Colistium nudipinnis (assembly GCA_016785305.1). NCBI lineage: Eukaryota > Metazoa > Chordata > Actinopteri > Pleuronectiformes > Rhombosoleidae > Colistium > Colistium nudipinnis. Next base: position 60,236 of record JAFBJU010026047.1, on the reverse strand, counting down.
CCTGTGGGTCATGCAGGAGGATTATCGAGGATCAGGACTCTGGGATCACATGGTCGGGCTTTAGAGGTGAGTCAAGCATGTGATTGGTCCTTGTTTTGTTTTTTTTGTTTTTTTTTTACTTCCACCTCTCTGATTGGTCGGTGTGGGTAAATGTCGAGGGACGTTGGACGTCCAGTGTCACCTTCCTGCCACCTGCGACTGGCTGTTTGTGTATTTGGCAAACAAATGCAAACGTATAAGCTCCTGTTGTAGAAGACAAAGCGTTTTAATCTGGAATTTATTCTTCTGATTCGTCCTCAATGACCTTTTTTTAAAAATGTGATGTGAAATTTCAGAAGCTCAGCGTGTTGTGTTTCAAACAATCGGCAGTGGGATTTATTTCCGACTGGGAATTCTTGTTCTCCAAAATCTGTACAGTCCCAGTATAAACAGGGAACCTTTTGGATGAAAACAATCACTTAGCAGTTTTAAATGTGGGAGAAAAGCTTTATTTCTCCTTTGAGGCCATATTTTTGTATGCAATTTGTCAGTTTTCGCCCTCCTTTAAACATTAAAAAATATATATAAGAAATATGAAAGAACATGAAAAGAAAAAGGGAGGGGCTGTGGAAGAAAAGGGGGGTGAAAAATAAATCAAGGGAAAGAAAAATAAATAGGAGCAAAAGACAAAAGAGCAGAGAATTAGTTCACAGCAGGAGGAGAGGAGGAGGAGGTGAATATTGAGTCTCATTATAAAGGTCATTAGTGGATCCTCTCCTCTGGGTGCTGATTAATAACATCATTTGGATCAAAAGGGCGCTTAACTCAAGACCTCTGAATTATGGTTTAGAGAAAATAAGGTCATTGGAGGGAGAAACTTTCTGACCTTCATTTTTTTTTTTTAAATCTTTGCTCCCAAAACAAATCAGCAGCTGAACTAAACCAATATTTGATATGAGCAATATCAAAAAATATATATTTTATTCTCTGTATCATCACCGCTGCTAATCCCCAGGCACTGATGAAAATAAATTACAACTATATTACATTTAAATGAGTTTGATTATTCATCCTCTCTCACCTTTCACTCTAATTTCATAATGCCTTGCAGCAAGTTTTGATTCTCTCTCTCTCTCTCTCTCTCTCTCTCTCTCTCTCTCTCTCTCTCTCTCTCTCTCTCTCTCTCTCCCTCTCTCCCATTCAGCACCTGGCTCAGTTATAATTAAAATTCCGCCTCTCAGCAGTATTCATTATGTGCGTGTGCGTGCGTTTGCGTGTGCATGCCTGTGTGTAATATTTTCCCCTGCTGCAGTCTGGTCACAGCCCCGACATACGACCAACGTCTCATATATCCGTTCTTCTCTAACCTTTTCTTCCACCATGTGTACGGAGGCCGGTGTCTGTGTGGGCGTGAAACTCAGCAGCAGCTGTTATCTGCTTCTCTTTCCACGGTTTATTTCTGATACACAACCTAAATGCACCAGTGGAAATATATAAAAATGTTGGGTTAATGCAGATTTTTTGCTATTCGCTATATTTGCAAATTTAGTTTAATTGGTGAACATCTACTGTGCATTCCACTTTCTGGATATTGTGGATTGTGTGTTTGAGATATAGTGGGAATCATTATGGAAAAGCCAGAGTGATATAAGCTAGTTTTTATTGTGTCTGCAGGTGGTTAAATCAGTGGATCACAGAGCATGGATTTAAACCTGGGTCGATAAGTGAAGCTTCCCTGCAGAAAAGTTAAAACTGAAACACACACTTGAGACTGAACATGTTCTTCCAAAATAACAAGCTGACTTTTTCCTTTGGGACCAACTCAAAGACCATTTTATTACCAATTTGACTCAGTCCAGGTAGAAAAAAAATCAACCAGCTCAGCTTTGCTTTCTCTCCTGGAAATCGCTACCAAATTAAACACAACAGGGATCCTGCATATGCACAATGAACTAATACTCGATATATTTCTGTTACTTCAGTCAAGTTTTAGTCTTGGATAAATGTCCAGGATGTGACAAGTTCCTTTGCGGAAAAAGTATAAAAAATTCAGTTCATAAAAAAAAAGTAGAGTGACGTTTGGTGGTAGTTTTGAAGATGAAGTCTCCTGACTCAACAAAGTCTAAATTTTTAGACTGATTATTTAGTGTGAACAAATGTGGTGGATTGCGTTTTCTTTCTTCTCCGTTTGTTACAAAACAAAAAAAGAAGACATCACTTAGCAACAGCAGGAGCAGAAATAGACATCGCCATACAAAGTGTCTTTGTTGGCTGAGACCAAAGCGTGAAACAATCACTGAACTATATTCTGAAATGGCCAGAAACAACTTCTCAGACTAGACTGCGGAACATAGATGCTTCGCGGAAAATGTGGCATTTATTCATGTGTTGTTAATTATTATTATTATTATTATTATTATGATTATTATTATTATTATTATTATTATTATTATTATTATTATTATTATTATTATTATTATTATTATTATTATTATATATTACTGAGGTGAACTAAATAAGCTGAGTTATAATGAAGTGGAATGGAATATGATGTAATGCATATCTGTCTGAAACTCTGAAACATGAAATTGTTTCACAGAGTCAAAAGAAGCTAAAAGCTTTTAAATGGACCTTTGAGTTGTATAAAGAGAAACAAGAGAGAGTAAAATGACCCCCTGCGCTTTTCTACTAATGTTCTTTTTTTTTTTTGGTTTTCTCAAAGGAGTCTGGACCAAGCCAGGGTCAGATCTCTTCTTTTCACCCCTCACACAATGGCTGCCGAGCTGGTGGGCTCCAGAGAAGCTCATGGGACGGGTGAGTCTGTGTGTGTGTGTGTGTGTTCTCCCTTTCTCTCTCCTGTTACCTCGCTCTCTGGCCTCTGCAGAAACCCATTACTGAACACCTGAAAGCACTTTGATTTCTATGCCCCTCTTTTTTGAGGTCACTGATATCCTGAGCGGAGCCATTATAACCTTGAAATTGTATTCACCGAGATACTGCCTGATGTATGAGATATACAGACAAAAGAATCATCATTTTTATACATATGAGAAAATACATATTTCTTCAGTTTCTTTTGAACACATATCAGCCTTCGAAGGCAGCTGAAACAAAGGAGTGGATTTCATTTAGCCCGGATGTCGTTATGCGTCTCTGGACAAGTGTAGACAGACATTGAGACAAGTCTTTCAAAGCTCTGCTTAATGTTCTTTGCTTTAAAACGTTTATTCAAATTCTATTTCGAATGATTGCTTTTCATCTTTTACTTTTTCCCACGTGGTCGAGGCTCACGAGGCTGTTGGAAAGGTTCGTTTTAGCCGAGGTCAGTAAACAGGAGGTGGACGACAAACTTTGAAATCTCAGCATTAAAACACACACACACAAACACACACACAAATCATGACCCTAACCCAATCCTAACACGACCCTAACTTAATCCCCCCATCCCCTAACCCTAAACCTTAACCCTATTCCTAACCCTTAACCCCTGAACCAATAAAAAAATATTTAAAAATTGAGTTTCTTTCTGATAAGTTCTACGTTCAGAGAAATGAGATAATCATCGTTTCAGGATATGTGACCAGGTGAAACCATTAGAACCACCAGAACCACCAGAACCATCAGAACCACCAGAACCACCAGAACCATCAGAACCACCAGAACCATCAGAACCATCAGAGCCACCAGCACCAGCAGAACCATCACCCGGATACACAGAATAGACACACAACCTGATAGTTTCCACCTCTCACAGGAAGTCAATTTCCAGCCTGAAGGTGCGAGGAAGGAGGTAATTGTTAGCGAGGACACTGATGGCCATCAAGGCGATGATCATTGTCTCAGTCACAAGGATTTTTATTATTTTTCCTTTATTTTTTTTATCTTCCTCATTTGTATTCCATACGAGAAGCTCTCACCGTGTCCATTGTGTGATTATTACATAGAGCTGAAAGACTCGCACTCACACAGTGATTTGACTGAGTCCAGATTAGGAGATGAGAAGCTCGGTCGGACTCCGCTGACACACAATCCTTTGCTCTGCGTTGTCTAAATAAAGCAAACAATTTTTATTTTTTTAAATGCAATGCTTACATGCAAGAATAATAAACCTAAAGCTTTACAAGCTGTCTTGTTCAATTATTTATCCTCTGTTTAATGAGTTAATAAGTTATTAAGTTACGCAAAAAAAAAAACAGGACCTAACAAACAAAGTAGCTTCTGAATGAGTGAATGTCAACACAACGGCCTCAGTTCACTTTAATAATATTTATTCAAGAGAAGAAAAAAATGAAGATAGACGATGACATGTGAGATATTTTTTTCTTCTTTGGTCGGGTCCGGGCAGTAATTAATTCTGCTGTGACAAAAAGAGAATTTTAAGTAGCTAATTAGTCTTTTCAGGACATAAGTGAGTGTAACTATAAATAAATGACCTGCTGAGTCACAACACTGTCATTTTAAAATGTGTTTGCAGGTCGCATGTAAAAAATATATAAAGGAAAAGGACCAAATGAAAGTAATCAGAGCTCTCAGTTCCAATATCAACACTTTATCTGCTTTCCTGCCCCTAAAGTAGAAATAATCAATGAACCTTTTTTAACCTGCAGCGGCTGAGGCACACACACACACACACACACACACACACAAATAGAACCCTAACCCAGTGTGTCATTTCCTCTAAACAATCAGAGAGACACACTATCCAATGCTGGGTCAGATACTGAATCACCATATGATGGAAGACATACCTGACCTTTGGTGTGAAATGAGGTGTTTTCATGATCTTGTGTCAGTCCGAGCTTTTGTTGTGAAGTGTAGACTGAGTCTGAGCTTTGACAAGCAGGGATCTGACTCAGACTTTAAGGATCTGGCGGTTTTGTGCTCTTCATGTTCCTGGAGCCATTTAGTTTTGATTGTGCAGCGATTTCCTGATGTTGTGTGGAATATCATTTATATAGATATTTACATATCTAACCATGCAGGAGAAGACACCCAGAGGATGCTGGACCCAGTGAGTGTATCGGAGGCGGATGGAAAAAAATGTACAGGAGGAGCCGAACCTTCTTCTAAATGGAGAACGTAGCCCGAGGCGGAGCTGAATGTATTCAGAGTTAGTGTAGAGCAGGAAATAACGTTATCACCAAGTGAAGTGTGAAGCCAGTTATGCAAAATGAATCATTGTTTGAATAGATAAGTGGATCATTTCCTTCATATTGAGCCAGTATGCTGTTATTATATTACTAATCCTGGGGATTTCTTTGTGAACTTGTGGAAACATTACAATAAGCGTGTGATGTTTTTTTCTCGGGCACTTGGAGGAGCTTTGTTAAATCTGGAATAAATGTGTGAATGCTATTTTATGGAGTCTTTTATGGATTAGCAATGACGTTTACATTTCATTGTTTTTTATTGTTCATAACTCTAAGTGATGAGAAATAAGTGAAGCTTGAACGGGTTGGTTTTGCTCATGAGGAGAGAAAACGACGTCATGGAATGTGGGATAAACCCACAGGATGGTGCAGGACCTGCCCGTTTATCCTTTAACTCCTTTATCTGACCCTGCACCTGCACGTCCTGGCACCATGTCGACCTTTGACCTTTGCTTAGGTCTCTGTCCTACTAGCCGGTTCCCTGCGTGTTCTCAGTCATCTGCAGATCTGAAGTCTCACCGTCCTAACAGCAGGTTTCGGTCCAGTTCCAGCTGACCTACACCTGGTGGTTTCTCGCCCTCTCTCTGGGTGACTTCCTGTCCTCTGAGTGGAGTTTTTGTCGTGGATGGGGGCGTCTGTCTGTCACAGGTGATGGAGTGGAGGCTGTGGGGACTCTGAGGCCTCCCGCTGTCTAATATCACGCTCCGCAGCCTCAGCTGTAAACAGGAGTCACACTGTGGATGCTGCAGCCTGGTGTTTGGAGTCAGAAAGCACAGATAAAGAAATAAGACCAAACAAACGGCCACATGTGACTTGTGTTTATTTGTGCAATTGTTTTAGGTGCTTTTTTTTGTGTGTTTTTAAGTGATGGCTTTCTTTTAAAAGTCTTTTCTCCTCCGCTTGGCTGTGAGTGTTAAATCACTGTTTCTCACTCTTTACCTCTTTCCGCTCCAGGTGATTCTCACATTTCTGGCAGACGCCTTCATTTCAACAGTCTTTTGCTTCATTCATGAATGAGCACTGACTGCACTCCTCTGAGAACACGCCCACTTTAAAAGACAGGAAGTGTAAACTTTGACTTTGAATGTTGGAACTACTAAAATCTCACTATTACATCTGTTACTAGTGCCTTTTCTGCACTGTATAGCCCAACTGAAAGCAATATTGATATTTAAAAGTTTAGTCTTATAATAGCATAACCAGATGTTCCCGTTAAATCTAATGAAACATACTGGGCATGCCGGACATTATATATATGTATATATATATATATACATATATATAATTTTTTTCCCATTTTTCTAGTTCATTTTAATGTTATTTATTGGTTTCTATTTACTGGATACTCATTTATGTTCATATGATTAATCAGCAGGGTTTACAGTGGTTCTATTAAGGGTTGCCAGGTCCTGGAGGTTCATGGCTTCAGGTTAAACTGGTTTTGTCATCCCACATTCTCATTAACCAGCCGCTCTGCTCACAGTTCAGGTTTTTTTTCTCTCTTTACTTCCAAGTATTCTGCCCAAAATAGTTTGGAGTCAAATAATTCAGTTTTGGCAGGAAATTAAACCACAGTAGAAAAAAAGAAGGAATGTCATCCTCTCCTGGCTTCTCCTCTGCACATTAACCAGATAATACTTTGGCCAATTGAGATATTTTTGGACAAAGTCTCTCTTCTTATTCTGTCAATCTGCTCTGACTGAAAATGAATTTGCATTTCATACAATCAAATGAAAAAAAAGAGAAAAGCAATCCATGTAAAATCCATAATAATTTTTTGCGCATAGGTAGCTCGTGGACGACTTGATTAATTCCCTCGGCATAATTGAACAGCTGATTTGGGCTCGGACAAATTTCCTCTTCAAAACATTTTTAATGAAGGAGTTGAATTGAAAAGGCTATTTTCAGGTTTCATGAAGGCCCGCTGTCCTCGGCTCCTTTAATGAGACTATTAATGCACAAAAAATAGTGACGCTCTGTTTGGAACCCCCACATCTGATTGACAGGCTAATTTATGCCATCTCTGCACTCCTCATAATTAAAATGTGTCTGCTTTACACTTCACAATATCCAGATTCCTGGACTACATGTCTGCACGAAGACTTCTGCATGTGTTTCCACTCGAGGTAAATGCACACGGGTGCCAGTAACGGCTGATCAATGGATTTATCTGTGAGGAGATCATCTTGCGCTACTAAATGGATGGTATGTGCATGAAAACGCCGGTTAGGTTTCACAAGTGTAATAAATAGCTGCAAAATCAAAAAGAGAGATTTATTTGTAATATTTAACCCTGAGATTCCTCGGAAATGGTTATTTAACACGGGTGGTTTATACATTTTCCGTTTTTGCATCAGACCCTCACACCTGAAATAAATAAAAAAAAAGGCAGAGGAATGGATGAAGAATTGTTCAGGGTTCAGATTATCCCTGTGTTTTTTTGTTTTTTTTTGTTTTTGACTTGGCAACCCAAAACCCAATTTCTCTGGCTGGCTAAACGAGTTCCACTTTTCATTAGTGCCTCCAGTTTAATTAAAGTATAACTACGATAGCTGTGATGGTGTTTGCTGCTTCACGTAATCATCTCTGGGGCTTATTTTTGTATTTTAATTTTAATGTGTAATTGAGTTTTGAGAGCGGAGGGTAAGTGAAGCGGGGATGCACTAAACGTGTTCATAACTGGACTGATTGAGGTGTCTGTAGTTCAGCGGATCAGCTGTGTTCCTCTGAAAAAAAACAAAACACAAGCTGCTGTCTGAACCTGTTAAACATCGGTCTAACATAGAGGAAAACTGAGCTGACTTTTAATTCCATTTAGATCTTTTTTTCCCCTTACTTTGTTGTTTTCAGAGATCCAGGAGTGTAAAGCACCTTCAGGCTTTTTCTTATTTTTTTTTTTTCAACCTTTACTGAGAAAAAAAAATAAAAATCTTTTCACCTGACCAGAAAAGCTGATTTTAACTCAATTTCAGATAGCTATTCAGTGGCCTAACTCGTGGAACGTTTTATCATTTCGAGAGGGACTCGAACCCCTGACCTTCCATCGGCAGCAGGTGAGATTATACCCCAAATTCCAATATGAAATGTTTATTTTATCATATTTGAATAGAGGCTAATTGCTGATTAACGACCTTCATTTCTCACCACCTTCATCCTCAAGTCTCTCTGGACCTTGGTAGGTATACCTTCAATGTTTCATCAATATTTAAATCTCTTAGTTATATGAATTATTGATATATTTGTTCTCAATAACTCAGTGAGTCTTAAACTCAAGTAACATTACATACAGTATATGTCTTTTGCAGGAGCCCAGTAGAAATAATGACGCGCAGCCACAGGCCGACATGAACCTGGAGCCTGAAGAAAATCTCATTTATTGCGTGTCTCAGATCATATGAGGAGCGACTCACCTGTGGTCCAGCAGAGGACCTTCCTCTGTGAGCCCCGGGGCCTTTTCATCACCACCTGTCAGCTGTGGATTAAACCACCCCGACCTCAGGCTCTCTGATGCTTCACCTCTTCACCCAGCACCACACACAAGGTGATGATCCACTCGGCTCCAGAGATTTATTCTTTCAGCCTTTAATGCTCAGTGTCCAGACAGCAGAGGCTGAGTTTTTTTTTTTTGTTTTTTTTTTATCAATACCTGATTGATTTACCATATTCTTAGATTCCTAATGTGTTCATATGGGGACTCCATTGATCATTGATCTTCAAGGGATCTAGATCACAATAAGATGAAGATGATTTATTTGTTTGTTTTCAACATGTAATGGACTCCATCTAATTAACATACAAACTAATCACACAGTGCAGATAATTATGATGATATGGTCAGACTTGGCACATGTTTTTCCGTTTTTTTATCCTTCTGTGATCAATGTCTAATTCATCAGAAAAAGATTTAACATCAAACTCCAAATAGACTTTATCTGCATGAATGTCGACACAGACCATCGACTGTGGAGTTTTTGGTTTATTTTTTGGAGGACAATGTTGTCGTGATGTTGTCTTTTTGTTTATTTTCTTACGTCCTCCTGGTGTGAACGCGAGCCAGGTTTGGTTGGAGACCCCGGGGTTTGTTCTGCTCTTGGCAGCTGGTCGTGGCCTCGGGCGAAGAAGAGGAGCGTCTGTGCGGTTCTGGTGAGTTGAATTCTTTTTTGACTACACAACCCCATCCTCCATCTTTACAATTTGCAGACTGAACCTCCACCAACATGACTGGAGGCGATATGTTCCGGCTTTACACAACTTCCCTCCCGAGCGACAATATCCTTTATCCAACCTGGTTTAGATATTCAACTGTAATCCTCCCTAATAACAGCTTTATATACACTTTGGAGGGAAAGAGTGAAATATTTATCCTAGTATAACAGAATACATGCTATAATAATAATAATAATAATAATAATAATAATAATAATAATAATAATAATAATAATAATAATAATAATAATAATAATAATAATAATAATAATAATAATAATAATAATAATAATAATAATAATAATAATAATAATAATAATAATAATAATAATAATAATAATAATAATAATAATAATAATAATAATAATAATAATAATAATAATAATAATAATAATAATAATAATAATAATAATAATAATAATAATAATAATAATAATAATAATAATAATAATAATAATAATAATAATAATAATAATAATAATAATAATAATAATAATAATAATAATAATAATAATAATAATAATAATAATAATAATAATAATAATAATAATAATAATAATAATAATAATAATAATAATAATAATAATAATAATAATAATAATAATAATAATAATAATAATAATAATAATAATAATAATAATAATAATAATAATAATAATAATAATAATAATAATAATAATAATAATAATAATAATAATAATAATAATAATAATAATAATAATAATAATAATAATAATAATAATAATAATAATAATAATAATAATAATAATAATAATAATAATAATAATAATAATAATAATAATAATAATAATAATAATAATAATAATAATAATAATAATAATAATAATAATAATAATAATAATAATAATAAAATCATACAAATATAGCTCCATCCTCCTTTTTACCGCTGAACCCTAAACCATTCCATCCCATTTCATTAGTTGTGATTTGTTGAGATATTCCTGAGAAGCAAACCCTTATTTTTATTTGTATTTTTTTCCTAACCTTCACTTCTCAAACTGTAAATGCGTCACGATACATTTTGCGCTGATTTCTCTCCATCCGCCACGGCTTCCAGCAGCTCGGTCTCTGCTCCGACTGTCTAAGAAACTCTGAGAGTCTTTTGCTGTTTCAGTCCGGGGGCAGTACGCCTCCTGCAGCCTGGAGCTGCTGCTGGGAATTTAAAGCAGAGTCAGAGTGCATCCACTCCATCTCCTATTCAACATAATGTAGAAACAGATGATGCAACAACAACAAAAAAAACACTTGCATCAAACTGCTTCATCGTGTTTCGACACCTTTGGTTTGGTTCTTCATCATCCTCATTGCAACTCTGCAAATAATACATTTTTCCTCCTTTGGCCCGGCTCATTTCAATGGGTTAAAGTTGTAAATGTGCAAATGCATTTTTACAGAGTTGTGAATGAGAGGATTAAAATGTATGAGAATGTCAGATAATATATTACCCTCTCATTTTATGATGTATGAAAACATATTCTTAAATGTGCCGTTAAATAATAATAAACAATATCTAGGATATGAAAATGAGCAGAGCAGATGAAACTTTCTATTTAATCCACCCCTGAATCGGCCTCATTCTCATGCGTCTCTCCTCTCTGTTTCTCTAAAGTCCATTCAGCATCTGATAAGATGTTTTGGATGTTGCCATGGTGATGTAAAACAAAAAAAAAACACACTCCACTGATGGCTGTTTGCGCGTTGCTTCTTCACAGGGGGACGGCTGGGTTGAAAGTTGGCAGGTCAGAGGAGGGGTGGTACTCCAATAAAGGAACGCTTTGAACATTTCATTCAATCTGTGAACCCTTTACCACTTTAGAGCCGTCGGCTTTTTTGGGGGGCCGAGAAGCAGTGAAGCCATCTGGGCTGGAGGAGGATCACAAATTCACAAATATGAATGAATCAACATTCATCGCACTTTCAACAACAACAACACGTCACATGAGCAAAGTGTGAGGATAAATCAACCCCACGTGCCGAGGTGTGGAGAAACCACATGAAGTCCACATGTGCAAAAAAATAAAAAATAAAAAAAACACGTCATCAGAAGATGTTACATTCGACATGAGCAATGTGTGAAGCCTGTTTATATGGGGCGATGAAGTCAGGCTGGGCTCATATTATGGTTGTGTTGTTATGTGATTATATTTCAGTTGTGTAGTTCCAGTTCTAGGATACATCTCGGTTTAACATCCAATTAAGCTGCCAGCTGGCGTAGTGCGTGTGTGCGCGCGTGTACAGTCCAGCTAGGTGTGTAGTGTGATTCCATGTGTCTCATCAGTCGTGTGCGATTCCCCTGCAGAGTTTATTTTTTAATAGCAGACTTCCAGCTGACTGTGTTTTCAGGCCATTTTTTTTCTTCTTCTTCTTCTTGCTTCATCTGCTGAATGAATCCAAAAATCCCTCCTCCCTCATAAAAAGCATTTGGTTAATATTCAGCACTGTGACTTCATCCTCAGGTGTTTTTTTTTTTTTTTTGTGATACTCAGATTGGTCCGAAACTCCTGCTGTGTGTTGCAATCTCAGTTTGCTGTGATAATGACTGGCTGACTTTGGTAGAAGCAGCAGCAGATTGATTTCATTCAAACATAGTGAACATTTGGACAGTACTTTAATAAAATTAGCCGGCAAAACAATATCCATAGGAAATTCAAATTCTCAGTTCAAAAGTCAAAGTTATACCTTTTAACTAAAACAAGAATAAGTATCTAAAATAATTTCAATAATAGTAATGTCGACAGATTTTAGCGTTCATTACCTAGGCTAATTTTTAATTTATTATTATTATTATTTTTTTACATTCTTCTCTCAGGAATGATCTTCCAGACCCAGAAACCACATGTGTGAGAGGATTTTACGCACAGTGATTATGGGCACATAGTGAACAGCAGGTCTTCATCCATCAACCGGGACACGGAGGAGGTTCCACCCCTCTCCCATTTTCACCCCTCCCTCCCTGGGTGTGTGAGGAGGAGATCTCTCCCGGCGCTGGAGAGGAGCAGTCGGCCGGCGTTCTCTCCTCCTCGCACCGGGCTCCTCGGCAGCCTCTCTGCAGCCTCGTCATGGATGTGTGGATTAGGCGAGTCGCTGGGATTATGGCCCAGATTGCGCTGCTTCTCTCCGGCTCGCGCGGGACACGCGGTGAAGGTGAGCGGTGAGATGTGTCTGACTTTGTCCGGAGGAGACGCGGCTGAGTCCGGGCTGCGCAGCCCCGCGGAGCCTCCGTGCACGTGTCTGTGTGGAGATGAATAATCCACAGGTTATTCTGAATCTTTCTGAGATGTTGGCGCGTGAGTTGAAAAGGGTTGGTGATGATCTGTTGATGGGAATTGAATCAGTTTTAACATTTTCATTCATTTTATAAATATTTCTTTTGTTTTGGGAGTTGACTTTTATACAGAATAATTCCCATGAATAATAACTGTATATATTTGCAGTATTTTATTAAAGTGATTATCGTTATGAGGTGGTTTGAGAAAGTCTCGGGTATGTTTAGCTGACATATTCAAATTGTTTTAATCCAGTTTATTCTCATGTGTGTGAACACCAATCCAGATTATGTATATTTTTGGTGGATTTGGTGCTTGGTGCTGCACCAGGAGCCTCCAGGGGTCGAGCCGCAGAGTTTAGGGAGGTGGTTCTTGGGATGGGGAGGTTGCAGGTTGTAATCTGTGATGTAGAGGTGAAGGAGAAATTGGAGCTGGTTTGTGAGGGAGAGGGGGGGGGATGTCACCTCCTCCTGTTCAGGAGAGGAGGAGACGCATGGAGAGATCATTTCTTTGTGGAGAGTTGGGGAAAGGAAAGAGGAAGTAGACTAGGAGGACAAGGAAGAGAGCTTGTTGTTGTCCTTCCTCCTGATTGAAGGAGCCGCTCCTCCTCCTCCTTCTCTCCTCCTCTGGTTTCCTGCTGTTTCTCTGTCCTCCTCTCTCCAACTCCTCTTTCTGTTCCCGGCTCTTTTCTCTTCCTGCTGTTTCCTGCCAGCTCCTTTCTCTCCTCCTCTGCAGCACATCACTCCAGTTGTTCTTTCTCTCTTCTTCTCCTTCGATTTTCTCTCCGTACTTGTTTTCTCCTTCTTCTACCTGGATGTCAGGCCTCCTGCCGGATGTGGAATCAAAGAGCTGCTGCTCGGCTGTCCACTCTGTCTTCCACACTCCTTTGTTTCTTTTGCTCGTTTTTTTCATCTCTCTCTCTCTCTCTCTCTCTCTCTCGCTCTCTCTCCCTCTCTCTCATCATGCACGGCCCACAAGCCACTGCAGCATAATAACTAAAGTCTTGTCTTCTGCTCTCACACAGAGCTCCGCATCTCCATCGCCACCGGAGAGCATTCAGTGTTCATTGCGGAGGCGGTACAAAATGACAACAAAGCAGAGACACACGCGTTTATCCAGCTGTGACTGGTTCACCAGAGCTAACTTGATGAGATTCAAGGAAGTCGGTGTCACTGTGCATTTAATCGCCTCCCGGTGTCACCACATGAAAGAGCAGCTCAGAGAATCGCAGCCAAATGACGAGTGTGTAGATGAAAACGCGTCTTTAAGCTGCCACAAAGTGTGAGATGCTCTTTAGTCGTTTGTGGTGCAGGTTAGTTTAAGGGAGATGTTTGCACGACTTTTCTCAGAGGAAAAAAAGAATCAACACACTCATTACTTTACCTTTTATTATAGTTTTTTTTGTTTTGTTTTTACAATTTGTGTTGTCGTTTTAGTGGTTTTGTGCTTTGTTTGATTGTTTATTCCCCTTTTCATGTAGATTTTATTTAAGCAGGTTCACTAAGTGTCAGGAGTTTCTAAGTGCCCTTGAACAAGATTGCGAAATGTAAATTCAGACCAACACAAACTGTAGACATACAAATATGAGTCTGCAATGCTTTGTCTTCAGGCGAAATGATGGATTTGTGAGCGTTACCATGCCAACATTCGATAATGAGCGGGGGGGGGGGGGGGGGT
>JAFBJU010026047.1:4000-45931 GCA_016785305.1 Colistium nudipinnis | reverse complement strand
GGGGGGGGGGGGGGGATAAAGGGAGCATCGCTATCTTTGATACTTGACCTGATGTTTGGCGCTCGGTGGAAAAATCAGAATCACCAAAGTTATTCAAATTCATCTGTTCAACAGTTGTCAGGATATTGTAGAATGAGGCAAAAAAGCAACGATCTATTGAGGTATTGAATAATGCAGGCGGCCATGTAAAAAAAAAGAAGAAACAAAACCAGAAAAAACAAGTGTCCTTGATAAAGACCCAGAGTGAATCCACTTGTGTTTGCTTGAGGAATAAACTCATAATATTATGTCACCTGCAGACAAAGTTCCTTATGGTGTTTGTTTTGTTTTCCGTCCACGGTCGTCTGCATTGTTCAACAAATGAGACTCCTGGGATCTTATTAGTTAAATGTAAAGACTACCGGTTTTTCTGGCTTATTGTTGTTTTTGTGTCTTTCTGAAAGATTTTTTTTTTTTTTTTTGCAGACATTAGCAAATACATTGCCTCTTGTTTGTGGTCTGCGCTAATCTCTCTAATTCTAATGCCCTTGCAAGCGCTGTGCTTCACTGAATTATTTGTGCATTCGTTTTTTATCACATTTTGGGCTTTTACCCTTTGCATCATTCAGCTGCTTTATGCTGCCGTACAAAAGTTCAGGATTGAGGGCAGTTGAGTGGACATCATTTGTCTCCGCGCATTGTAATTTGGTGTAGCGTCTCTGGTTGTGAGCGTCATCAAGCTGCAGGACGTTTTAACTGAACTGTTTGGCACAGGCTATAAATGATCAAAGATCCTAGTCCCGATTTACTTTACATTTTCAATAAGAAGTAGCGATTTTCCCCAGGAGCCTGTTTTCTTTGATGCATTTGTGTGTAGGTGGATGTAGAGCTTGTGATGCAGTCGTGATCTTCTACTCGAGAAAAACAAAGAGAGAGAGAGAGAGAGAGAGAGAGAGAGAGAGTGAACAGTGTCACGACTCGCTGATCCTAGCTGTTTGGATGATAATGATTCTCCTGAAGAGGAGGTTTTTGGCTGGGCCATGGGTCTCCTGTCTCTTCTATGGTGAATCTAAATCACAGCGTTATTCGCACGTTTATGGAGTGTTTTTACTTCTTTGAAGTTATTTCAAAGTTAGGAACTTCACCACGATGAAAGGTGATATCAGTTATGGGACATGAATGCAAACGTGTCTCCTTAGGGGGGGGAAAAACGAAAAAAAACGAAAAAAGAATCCTGGGTGTACTCAAAAAATACTCCACAAAACCGCAGTCAAAAATGACTGTGTATCTTGAGATGGGGCATAACTGATCTGTTTAGCATCTGCGCTGATGACAAAATTAAATTTAAGCATCTTCCACTGGTTTAGAGAGTTTAGTTGAGAGATTTGTGAGCTCATCGTTATCTGTGAAGATTCAGACCAACGGTTCATATAAAAGTGCCGAGAAGTGCAGCTGTAAAAAGTTATCGTAAAAAAATAAATATAAAAAACGTCGACTTCACATTTCTTCTTTTTTTGGGGGGTCTTTCGGTCCTAAACGCGGCACACTCAGCTGTACCCAGGAGAGAGGAAACCCTTCATTCACTTTATTGATCTTCACAGGGAAGCCATCATATCATGCTGTCAATTGAGTTTGTGAAATAAGTCATGAAGTCAATATTACACATGTAAGGAGTTCAGGGTATGTCACTGATAATAAAGAAAAAAAGAAAAAAAAACTTCAGGGTATATAGACAAAGAAGGATCCAGGGTGGATCAATAAGGAGAAGAACCAGTCAGCTCCCAGGTAGGATTCAGATGAGATGAGAAGAGATGAAACTTTAATGTTCCTTATGGGGGAAGTGGGTCACGGCAAAAAAAAAAAAAGAGAAAAAGAGAACTGACAGATAGAATAAATATGAATCAGTAGGAATATTCAGTGGCAGGAGAAGGCACATCAAATCCTCTCCCTGAACCAGGTTTCAGCTTTTAACTACATACAAGAGAGCATAAATCACATTTTTAATGTTGCCTCATCAATTCAGGCAAGAATAAAATAGACATATAGGCTTGTCTTGTATTTCATATTTATGTATTTAATATAAAGAAATCATCACCTGCCACGGAAAGGTCAATATTGGGCATTTACTTTTCTTCCATCCTCAGCCGCTGATGAAATGATTATCAAGCTGGTTGAGACACATCTAAACTGAGGACGAATCGATAGTCGGCAGATTAATAAAAGGCACCTCTTCAAAAATAATGATACCCTTCAGATCACAGACAGACCTTTTTTTTTTCACAAAATTCCAGAAAATCAATTAGAGTGGAGGGGTTTGGATTGAAAGCTCAGTCGTTGTCACTAGAAAGCTGCACAGAGCCAAATAAAAAAAAAAGATATATATATATATATATTTTTTTTTTTCATTTGGATACAGTAGCCTCTGGACCCAGAGGCATGTCTTACGTTTAAAATCCATAAACACAAGCAAAGATATAAACCACAGCTCCCTGGAACCAATAAGTCGTCCTTCAGCCGTCCGCTCCCCAGCGAGCCCACAGAGAGAGAGAGAGAGAACATCATTCACTTAATAATCCACAACTCCAACTTTTCTCTCCACATTTCATTCGCCTCAGAGCCCGGGGGGCGAGGTCACACTTAAAGCTGTTTATCACCGGGGATTTAAAGAGCTCACACTGGTCCCGACAGGTTTCATATTTGTTTCTCTTCTCTCGATGTAATTCCGCATCTGAGTCCAAAACAGCAGCCTTTTCTTCTCGGTTTTAATAGAGAGCCGCTATCATCTCAGAATTCTCGTATCATATGTGAAATAAAAACACAAACTTTCATCACAACTCCATTTATGACAGTAAAATAAGACAAACTAACACAAATACCTCTTAATACGAGGCTCTGACTCTCGTGGAGGTTTGGTTTGTTGAGGAACTGTTGTGATTTACCAAGAGTGGATTTGACCAGTCCTCTGTTTATAATGCGTTCCCTCAAAAACCCTATTTATTTGTTTTAAGCATAACTTGGTGGGATTTAGCCACAGGGTTCACGTTGGGAGCTGATAGGTCAAAGGTCAAGGACGAGAAAAGTATGGTGGATCAAAGAATCTCAAAATGTCCCCAAAAAATATCATCAAGAAACCATCTAAAGATGAATGAATTTCCATCATGTGATATTTGTCTAAATAAGAAGTAAAAATATAAGAAAATCGTATTTTTTTTAGGCAAAACAAATATTTTGAAAAATGTTTCAAGTTCCAACAATAATTCATAATTATTTATTATACTCATGACGTGTTGATGACAGGACTCTGAGTGGAGGATACAGTGTACGTTTTATAATCAATCTGAGACTTGGCATTTTAAGGGGATCCTTTCATTTATTTTGAGCTCAAAGTGCCGAAGCGCGAAAGCCTGAGAAAAAGGAAAATGTTCAAACATTTATACTCTGGACTGTGTGTCATTCACTGTATTTTGTGCAAGCAGTGTTTAATTGTGTGCACTTTAGCTGCCATCTTCATGTCGTTAACCCGAATCAAAGTCTAACCGCAGACTTCATTCATTCATCTGAACAGGTTTTTTTTGTGTTTCAGCTTAATCACCTGCTGCATCTCAGTCTTTTCTTCTTCTTCATCACCTCCACACGCCGACATGTTTCCACTCACTGCTCTATCCTTTTTTTTTCTAGATTTTCATTACTGGTTTCTCTTTTATTTTTCGTCTGAGACCTGTATCTCGGCCTCTATCTCCACTCTAATGGTTATACCTGTATTTTCCACTCCTTCCATTTTAACCTATTGACAAATGGACCACTAGTCTACAAAGCCCATTACCACAGTGAGAACAGGAGCTGTCCTGGCCTGACTGGCTTTGTTTACAGCCTGTAATGGATTTTTTCACAATTTCCTGAGCTTTAGTTCCGCTGGTTGAGAGCAGCCACCGCACACAGACGATATATATATAGATATATATCATCATCTATATATATATATATATATATATATAAAACTGTAAATGCCGTAAACGGTCGATTTATCTCCAAGTTTGTCATATTGACTACCCTAGAGGTGAAATTTAAGATTCAGACTTGCCCAGTTTTTCTTTGATAATTAAATTTTACAGGTTCTGCCATAAGAGAGAGGCGATGGTGTTTTTTTTTTGCCTTGAACTCGGTGACCAGTGTCTCGGTTAATAAGGCTGTGAGATCCACTCGCTTTGGTTATTCATGAGGTCCACGTGGAAGGAGGTGGTTTGATTATTAGGTGCCTGTGGGCTGAGGGATTTAATATGAGTTACAGTGAATAACTGTGATGCTGGAGGCTGAACGTCAAAGCCGGGCTGTGTAAATATGTGCCTGTAAAAAAATCTATAAAAAAGCTGGTGTTTTTAAGCTGTGGCTGCTCCAGGTGAATAGAAGGGCCACTTGTGTAAACATCAGAGCTCATGAAGATTTCTCAGAATAATTTGGTAAAAAAAACAAAAAAACGTTTTCAAGTTTTCAAGTGGAAATGTATTTGCCTCTTTTGTGAGCTGGTTGTGAGAATAAAGCCGTTGACATTGGGTGTCAGCATATGGTGAAACTTCCTGAACTTCCAGCTCTCTTTATGATTCATGATTGGAGAGCCAGGATAAGGAAAACATAAATAAAAATAGCAGGGGATAATCATCTTTCTTCTTTAGTGTCATTTATGGAAATGTGTGCAGGCAAAGTGGAGCCATGAATGGGATCTGATGAAGCCAAGGTTACGGCAGAACCATGTGGAGTCAGTCGTGAATCTCTGTTTATGAAATCCAGGGACAGGTGGTTAGGTGAGGAGCAGACTGCTGTGTTTCCATTAGACGTTGCCTTAGGCCACGCCCACAGGAAGTAAAAAATGTAGACATCTATCATGCGCCACTGCCGTCATCGTGGATGACACGTTGCCTCTTCAGATTTCAGCAGAGGTCGTGATACTCCATCACTTTGAGACAGTAGGCCAATAAATGGACTTTTACACGTACAGCTCTATTTGCAGCAGCTAGTTACGACTCCCATAATTCCAGATTATACCGTGGACATTAAACACACCACACTGAAGCTGTGTTACTTATCAAGGTCACCGTGCTCTTAAATTGCATCACAGTGTAATATTTAATCTGGAATGATTTTTCCTACACTGGAAAGTTGTTGTTTTTTTTGTTTTAATCCGGACTAGAATTATGGGATGTCACACGCACTTAGTTGTGTTCTGTAGTTGTGTAGTATTAGAATTGTAGTTTAAATATACTTCTTTGCTCGTTCTGGCCAATTGGCAGCTCCATATCATCAATAATATGAAAATCGTCTTAAAGCGTAAATGTTAATGTGGTCAGACTCAGTACTTTCCTTCGTTTTCCGTTTCCCCTGCTCTGTTAATTCCAGTCATTAGCATAATAAACCAGACATTCACATGCCATAGTCCGGACTCGGTGGTGTCATCTTTACGCGCTGAGATATACGCTGATCACACTTTAATGTTTTGCTTTTTATCAACCTGGAGGCCACAGCTGTGCAGCCCGGCTGCTGCGGCGCTGATGAGGGGCAGCGGAGGCCCCGGGCCCGGCCCTGGTTAGAGAGGAGCCAGTGGCCATTAAAGACCAGGGAAGGAGGGGGAGAGGGGCGGAGCTAAATCGCCAGAGAAGCACTTTGAGGTGAAACAGAGGGAGAGGAGGAGGAGGAAGAATATGAAGTAAACTTCAGGGGTCACGAGCCAGCAGGATGTCTCCTCATGTCCCTCCTCACAACTGCAGTGACATTTTCAACTTCCATCCCCATTTTACCCTTCAGCAGCTCTGCTGTGTGTGTGTGTGTGTGTGTGTGTGTGTGTGTGTGTGTGTGTGTGTGTGTGTGTGTGTGTGTGTGTGTGTGTGTGGGTGTAAAAGTTGGGTCTCTGAAGTTGACAGAGTGTGTGGGTGTGTGTGTGTATGTGTGTGTGTGTGCGTGAGGCAGAGGACGAGTGCGGGAGGGCCCAGTTGGATTGAATAGCCAGAAACGTAGAGTAGGACAAAAAATGTGCAAGAGAGGAAGGAAGAAAAAAAAAATAGGTGCAGGAAAGTGATATACAGGTGGAAGAGGAGGATTAAGGAAGGAGGAGGAGTGATAAGAAAGTGTTTCTTTAATACTTCCCGTTCACACTCACCTCCCCCCCGCTGTAAAGAAACTGTGAATGTGTTCATGTATAATATGAGTACAAAAAAATGGGTTTGTGCAAGAATGCTCTGGCATAAATATGAATGTCTGTCCCAAAAATAGAATAGCATAAAGTTTAAGGAAGAGATTTCTCACATTTGACTTAATGAGCGTCGAGTCGTGATGATGCTGCGGGTTTTTTTTTTTTTTTTTTTCTATTTTATTATTTGAGCCTGTTGTTGGTCAGTTTTGTTTCCAGGTCACATCACAGCAGTGGGATTAATTATAGCCTTGGCAACCACACGAAAGCAACAAAAAAGGTCATTTCTGGGAGGTGCATTATCACCACAGAGATAAAAACACTCCACATTTTTCCAACTGAAAGGTCTTAAAGGCAGACAGGATTCTGGCTATTATATTATTATCTAATCGTCTTTGATTTACATAAAGGGTTTTGTGTATCTTACACTTGGTCGGTGTGCAACCTTTTAAATCGCTGTTTCTTTTTATAGAGTAATTCCATCATGTGAAGAAGGCTTTCTTTCCTCTGAGATTCGTGCGTTAATATGGCTCGGTTTGGATTTTTACCCTTTTTTTATTTTTTTATTGACCTATGACGGTTCAGTATTTCAGGCCAGACGTTCCGTGTCAGCTCTCTTCTTAACGCATGTTTTAATGGCCACAATATGACGTGTGAGCAGCTGTTTGGGTTTCCAGCCCCGGGAAAGCTGAGCTCTGAGTGTGTGTGTGTGTGTGTGTGTGTGTGTGTGTGTGTGTGTGTGTGTGTGTGTGTGTGTGTGTGTGTGTGTGTGTGTGTGTGTGTGTGTGTATGTGTGTGTGTGAGAGAGAGGAAGATGGAGAAGATCACACTCACTGCAGAGAAGTTTCTTTTAAAGAGCAATTTATCTTCTAATGTGTCCTGAGGGAGGGCGGCTCTAAAGTAGATGCTTCAACTGAGGCTCCTGTTGTGGTTTAGCCGAGGTGTACACACACACACACCTACACACACCCACACACACACACACCCACACCCATGCCCACACCCACACCCACAACCTCACACACACACAAACACACACACACACACACACAGAAAGAGATTGCCTTTGGTCACAACATCCAATTTCTATCTTTAGAGTTGATGCGCAATGTAATGTGTATGGTGTGTCTGTAGCGTGCCTGTGTGTGTGTGTGTGTGTGTGTGGAATTGCGACCTCCGTGGACCAGCTGTTGTAGTGATGGTGTCAGGATGTCTGTGGTGCAGGTGGGATTTTCACAGCGTGGCTGTTCCTTCACTTCGATAATAATAATAAATAATATTACATGGATATATCTGTTCAGGAACCTTCAGGTTAGGAGCTGTTTTTTTTTTTTTTTAAGAACTGTTCATCATCTGATAAACATTGAAATACAGGAAATAAAGTGTGTATATACAGTAGATGTGCTCTATACAGCATCCACCTTAATATGGATTGTTCATTTGCATTTGGATGCTTAATAGCAGAAAATACTACAAGTTATTTCTCGGGTATTTCCAGGAGATGGTGAACCGCAAAGAATGTTAGAAATCGGATTGGATTTGGATTTGGTGTGAAAGCATCTTCATTTTAAGAAAATCTCCTCAGACAATCTCTGAGACAATAATCTTACGCCACCACATACAATACGTCTCATATTGATCGATTGCTCCCACAGCTCCTTTAAAATAAAGAGGCAGAAGGCTCACTGTGTTCTTCTGGCTGCCTCTTCTCTTACGCATGACACAAAAAACAAACATTTGTGGTATGAGCTCCTCCGCTGCTGCAATGCAGAGTTTTGGAGTTTTATGAATCCCCACTGTCCGCTTCATTTTATGGAATAAATGAGAATGGCAGAGGATGGAGGAAGCTAAAATCCTTGCGCCTTGGTTTTTATTACAAAATGATGTTTTGTGGCTTTATTTTCCCTTCTGTGGAGACGTAGTGTCCGAATAAGACAAATAAAACAAAAGGATTAACATAATGCAGCTCTGGTGATGTTTCTTTACGATACCCCCCCCTCCCCCCGTGGAGCCCTTGATCAGAGTGATGCAGTGTCCCGTGTGTAAATTGTGTTGTGCCGCTGTTATGACTCAGAGTGAATGTGATGAGATTTAACTGAAGGTCTCGGTTCAACTCTGTGCAGACTCGACTCCAATGTGACAGTTTTAGAGATGAAGAGATTTTAAATGCTGAGGTTTGATGGCTGGTACCCGCTCAGACACCCACACCGTAGCCGAGGAGGATTGTTCTCGCCTTGGAAAGTCCATTACTGTCGCGCACTACAGTGCGCATCAGGATGCTGTGTGTGTGTGTTTGTGGTGGGGGGGGGGGGGGCTGTATTCTTGCCTGCACATAATGAGCTTCTTATCTGGTGTTTTCTTGCTGGATAATGTTTGAAGGCCCCCCCGAGGAATCGCAGACCCCAGGGAGGGTGTTTGACGGTCTGTTCAAGACGTGGAACCTTTTTGGTTGCTTTCCGCAGCTGCAGATGAAGCTGTCGGATTGTTTTTCAGCTGAATTAGTTCTGCAAAACACTGACAAAAACACCAATTCATAGATTCAAAACATCCTTGTGTGATAACGAGCCATAATTGTTAATAATTAAAAGAACATATGAGCACTCATTTGGAGGCTGATAAGCATGGTG
Organism: Colistium nudipinnis; assembly: GCA_016785305.1. Lineage (NCBI taxonomy): Eukaryota > Metazoa > Chordata > Actinopteri > Pleuronectiformes > Rhombosoleidae > Colistium > Colistium nudipinnis. The sequence goes on along the minus strand of JAFBJU010026047.1, from coordinate 37,147 downwards.
AGGGTCAAAGTTGTGGTATTTCATTTAAGAAAATACAGCAAAGAGATACTTTTCAAATTATAAGATGAACACAAGAGTCACATACTGTATATTACTCATATTCCCTTCAACATTTTGTTATGCAATCACTCACAGCTCGACGTTTATCTCAGTGATTCAACAACAAAAAACAGATCATCAGATTCCAAGTAAAGCCGCGGTAGATATTTGCGAAAAAGAATTTTGCTGAGTTAAAGTCAAAATCTGAAATCTGTATTTTTAAACCTCTGCGAGTAACACTGGAGTCAGAGGTGGTGCAGATGAGTCAAATGGAGGTTGATTGTAAAAACAGGAGCTGATGGCCATTCGGTATGACAGGCAGGAAGTGGACATGATTAAATACGTTTGACTCACTGGACGTGGATGTTTTGTCTGGAGGATGACCGATGTGTGTCCACGAGGACATTTTGGGCTGAAAATGAAAAGATATTTGCTGTCACTCAGATGTCAACCTAATGGCTTCCTGCCCTCCCCTGCTGAGGTTTTGAGGGACCTGCCTCATCTTTCATTATTTCACCTGAGGCGGTTGTTTTGGTTGACCAGGAATCTTAAAAAAAAAAATCTAAAATAAAAGAAAATTTACATTTTAACAGTGTTTTTTTGAATTAAGTGTTTTTGTATAAAGTAGTTGGTGCAGTAGGTCCTGCAGGTATTCAGCGTTTAGCTCCGTTTGCTTGAAGCTCTCTCAATCTCACACCATAATTAAAACAAAGTTGTTTTTTTTCACGCCAACAGCGGCAACTTTATCTTTAGTATTCTACTTTATAATAATGCGACATGACAGCGATACTCTCAACAGGCTGCTTCCTCTTTCTTCACTTTGTCTAAATAAAAATGTTGGACCATTTTGAACCTCAGTGGAAGACTCTCTTGTTATCTAGTCATTAATAAATATAATAAAATAAACATAAATAGGAAACATCATATCAAAGGCACGCTGTCGTCCTCAGTCTTTATAATGGTATTTGTAAAACCAGCATTTTATTATTTTTATCATAATCGTTATTGTTATTAGTATTATTAGTATTATTATTATGTGGTGGATGAAGACCTGCTGTTGTTGAGATTGAAGCACACTGATGTTGACAGAGTAATCGAAGCCGGAGCCTGTTTGTCAGAGTTGTGTGTCTGTTGTGCGTGAATCACAGTAATTGGCTCTTGTCTCCGCGGTGGAGAACAACATCCATTAACAGAGAGGCTTTGGACGGAGGCAGCGTTGGTTTAGCTTCGGTTTAAAGTTCAGAGTTGGAAATAAATATGGTGAATATTTATTGAGCTGATATTTATGAATCTGCGTTTCTGTGTGGGATATAGAATGACACAGTGAAGAGCAGCTCACAAAATAATAATTCTCTTCTATTATCACTCTTCACTGTTTGGTGTATTATCCCAGTATGATAGAAATGATAATATAATATAATAAATTGCTGTAATTTATGTCATGTGTGCGCGTTAATGGGGAGAGAATGCGGTGGAGAATTGAAAACAAGCTCCGTTAATGTTAATTATGGCGTTATGTCGAAAATATTTATGATGCTTTAATTACACTCGATCATTTATAAACCATTAAAGCGTGTGAACTTGTGAAGGTGATCCGTTAGGAAACCAGTCAGGATCCCGTTCATCTCCACGGCGCGTTCAACAACCTTCATTTCTCCATCGAGGCGCGGTGACATCATCGTTCATTCATCAAGCGGCACACGATCACACGTTCATTCGTTCAATGTGGCGCCATGAGAGCTGAAAGACGCGTTTACACCTGGGACGCTAAACCTCCTTCTCACCGACTCCTCTCTGACACCGTGATCATAGTCAGACAGGGAGTTTTATTTATTAATATCAATTACAGAGTTTAGGAAACGGCAGCCTCATGAAACTGAATTCAACTCTGGAAACGTGTTTTCCAGATGATCTGGATAATATGAAGATACGAGACTTTAAACTAGTTCTGCTGTTTCCCACAATCCAACAGTTTTTCCGAGACGGAGAATAATCTCCTGCTGCGTCCCATATCCTCTCTGTGTTTTTTTTTAACATCTCCACTCCACCCCGGTGAAGAGTTTGGATGCTTCCATCCAATTGCTTTTTATGATTTACGATTTCCTCTCCCACTGAGAGAGGAGACGCTCCTGAATCGACCTGCTGAGGTGAACTCACTCAGGGACTCAAACGTCAAAAGTCCAAATCCATCATGGTCGGCTTCGAAAATTTAAAGACAAACTCCAACTGTGATAATTTTTTGTATTTTTTTTGACAGAGGTGTGTGATGGTGCTCTGGTGTCCACCCTGCCTCCCTCATCATCCTTCAGGAGCTCCTCCCAGCTGTCCAGCAGTCACGCGCCGGGCTTCGCCAAACTCAACCGCAGAGAAGGTGAGGATTTATTTCTGTTCCGCAGCCTGACTCGGAGAAACCCCATACTGTTGATGTGTGTCAGTGAAAGAGGGAAATAAAGAGGCGGCTCCTGTCACAACACAAACCAACAACAAACAGGAACGTTTTTTATTAATTTTTTTTAAACCGGCTTTTACAAAGACTGACAGATAACTCACTGGTGGCTAGTTTAGAAAGAGAGCCGAGGAGACAGATGATCAAAATGATCTAAAAGACAATCTAAAAAAGAGAGATTCAGCACAAAAAAAAAAAAGCTGCTTTGTGCCATTTGAATTCTCCGCCGGCTCTATTTGTTTTGAGGGTTTTGGATGAATGTGAATTTGTCATCCGGCTCAGCAGGGAGCGCTGAGCCGGATGACGATGTGCGGCGGAGACAAAATGAAGATCAGGGTTTGTTGTAGAGGTTCCTGCGGGGAACAGGAAGTGCCGTTTTATCCCGATATCTGAGGACACAACCAGACGGGAATGAATTTCTCGCCACCCGGGAGAAACTAAAAGAAGCCGAGCCTGCTGGGAAACGCCGTTTTAGTGGTTGATTCTCTTTGTTTCCATGTATCACCGTATACGCAGCATATGGTGCATTGTGTGCCTTTTTCTGCACATTACAAGCATCAAATGAAATAAGTGCTGGAGGATCATTTTCCGTATATTTAAAAAGGGGGTCAAAGGTCACAGTGATACAGAATCAGAGATTTCAGGGAAAATGTGCTCGTGACCTTTCATGAACTGAAGGGAGATGAGAGCAGTCAACAATATATGAAGATATATGCGGTTATCTATATATATCTTTATATGAATTATTCTAGAAGAATGGCTGATTATTATTAATACCTTTAAAACTGGCTTTTTTGAATATATCGATAAGCAGAAATCCACACGGATTTTTTCTTTTTTTTGAAGGTTTGCGTTGTGGCTTCCGCATTTGTGTTTTGTGCGCGAGACGCCTCAGACTCAGACGCGCATTTCCTCCTCCATGAAACTCGTTTGGTCGGATCCCAGCTGCTTGCTGAGGAAACGGACCAAATGAACGCGTTCCGTCTCCTGCCGCGGTCTCTCGGCCTCCTCCCGTTGTTCTCCCAGGAGCAACTCTGCTCTCGATTCATTTAAACAGCGAGCGCACAGAAATGAACCGACTGTGGGAATACAACCACGCAACAACATTACAAGGCATTTCATGCAGACAGTCTTTCATCCTTAATCTGATTTATGATTTTATAAATGCCTGTACTTTGCTTTTATTGGCATCTAGTGAAATATTCACTTCATATGGGCTGTAATAATATCAAATCACTTGACATTAAACATGCCGATGTGTATTCTGTGTCTGAGAAAATAGACTTTTATGCTGCTTACGTTCATTTTCATTTTGCAAACAAGGTAATCTTTTGGAGAGGGGAGCATGTATGAAATGTAAAATTCATCCTCGGGGGTTTCATGAGTGTCTGTGCAGTTTCATTTAAAACCATCACGTAGCTGGAAAAAAGAAAAAAAAATTCAATCCAAAATATTTTGCAGAAAGACAAATGAGAACCTCTTTTACCGCATTTTCACTTTAGAAAACCAGTGGAGAGATAATAGTCGTTCACACTTTGACCTGATGAAGCGGATGGTGGTGAACGTGTGATGGCTGGGAGTGAATGGATGAGGAGCTGTCACATGAATGGGCCTTTTATCACAGACCTTGAAATATTTCAATGGTCTCTTTTATTCTTCTGTTAAATTGTTATCTTTCCCTATTAAATCTCTCACTCACGTCCCATTTCCATTGGTAAGAACTAATTTAGCCTTTTGCTAAATGTATGCTATAGTTGTTCCGGAGTTATGCACATTTCCTTATTCCCCATCGGAGATTTGGATGAGGAATTAAACTTTGGGTGGAGCTGATCATTTGGAACTGTGTGTGAGATAATGACTCGTTAATCGAAAACAAATCCTGAAAATGCAAAGTTAATTTCAGATATAGTCAAGTTCCCTTTCGATTAAAAGTATTAAACCTCTCCGGACCATCTGTCTGTGTGGAATGTGATTGTAGTGGATTGGCCATTTCCAATTCCATCTAGGTAAATGCAATAAACAACAAAAATGTATTTATCTGAAATGATATCTCTTGTTTTTCCTGCTGGAAAATAGCTTTAATGTACTGCCGAGGCATATGAGGAACACTTTTAAAATTCTATCATTTATTATGCAAATACTTATTGAAATGATGCTTTGTCTTGAATATAAAAAAACCTGACAAAAGATATTTTTTGACATTTCTCTAAGTGCAGCCATATTGAAAAATAGAAAATCTCTCCTGCAGAGCCGCTGCATTGATTTCTGACCCGCTGCACTGAGCCCATTTACGTCCTGTTGGCTCCTCTGTCCCACTGAACACGTTATCAGGCCTCAGAAAAATTACCCAGCAGACTTTGCATTCTCATGCAAATGACCAGCGCACATTCTGGGATGTCTGTCTCTCTTGTGTAAGCTGTCTCTCTGTTTCCACCTGTCTCCCTGTCTGATGGAATATCAGTGTAGTATTGATGATGATGAATGCTCATTTTTATTTCGTTTTATTTGAACGTATTTTTTTACGACTTTAACCTGAGACCAATTCGACATAAACACTCATGAATTGTTTCTCACTGTTCCCCCTGATTCGTGAGTCTAAAATGAGCATTTCATCCTCCGCTCCTCTCTCAAAGCAGTGATGTTAAAACTCTCGACCTCCATTAACCTGATGCTCACTTCCTGCGGGAGCGCCAGCACGGAGGCGAGCGGGGGAGAGAGCCGCGAGATCTCTTTGATTCAAAGTGACAGCCGTGACAAAAAGTATTGAGGCCGTCAGCCATGGCTTCACCTCCGTTCTATTAGCTTCACCTATTCTGACGGGCTGGACACAGTGAATCTCCTCTCCCTCTGCAGGCTAATCTTCGGGAGTAAATGTCAGAGCTCTCATTTTTTTTTTTTTTTTTGCACGTCTGTTAGTCAAGAGCTTATTACCTCTGTGGCCTTCAGCTCTTTAAAGATCATGTTCCAGCAGCCACCGCCACACCGACACTGATTCATTTCTCCTCCGTGACAGTGGACGTTGGGGAAATTTTAGAGTTAACACTGAGTTCAGGAAAAAAAAAAACAATTCAGGGAAACAGGGAAATCATGTTGTTGCCTCCATTTTCATTGTTTATGAATATAAAAAAACATAAAAATGACCCTGCAGTGTAATTCATCCAGATATTTAATTTGTCAAAAGATGTAAGTTTGTGTCACAGTAATAATAATAATTATTATTATTACAAAAAAAAAAACAATTCAGGGAAACAGGGAAATCATGTTGTTGCCTCCATTTTCATTGTTTATGAATATAAAAAAACATAAAAATGACCCTGCAGTGTAATTCATCCAGATATTTAATTCGCCAAAAGATGTAAGTTTGTGTCACAGTAATTATTATTATTATTATTATTATTATTATTATTATTATTATTATTATTATTATTATTATTATTATTATTATTATTATTATTATTATTATTTCATTCATTCCTTGATTTATTGATTTATTTCTCTCTCTTTCATTATTATTATTATTATTATTATTATTATTATTATTATTATTATTATTATTATTATTATTATTATTATTATCATTCATTCATTCATTCCTTGATTTATTGATTTATTGATTTATTTCTCTTTCTCTCTATGGCCCCCTGCAGGAGCCGGAGGTTGGTCTCCGCTCACCTCGGACAGGTATCAGTGGCTGGAGGTCGACCTCGGCCAGCGAACCAGGATCACTGCCGTGGCCACGCAGGGCCGATACGGCAGCTCTGATTGGCTGACGTCGTACCTGCTGATGTTCAGCGACACGGGACACAACTGGAAGCAGTACAGACAGGAGGACAGCATCGGGGTGAGTGCAATGCAAGGATGCAACTGTGGTGCGACACAAAACCACACAAAAAACCTTCATGAGTAATTAACGTTTTGTATTTATTTGTCCTCGTGGATTTATAATTTATAAAACCGGATGCTTGTTTTCGTGTGTCTCGTATAAGATGATTGATTGTTGAGCTGAGCTGGTTGATGCAGCTTTGTGTTTGTCGTGCAGATAAACTCTATTATCATAAGTTCACGGCTTCATTTATGAGCAATAAAGCTGGAGCTCTGCTGAACGCACAAACTCAAAGCCAAATATTTAAGCTGCTGTTGTTCTGAACGAGTGTCTTTACTCCATTTTTTCTTTTGTAATCTCGTCTTGTTTTTCTCTCCGACTGCCTCCACTGTTTGACTTTTCAAAGAGGCTAAACTCGGTTTTATAGTCCACACCATGTTTCTTACTTGAGGTGTAAAAGAGCGGGACGGAATATAAAACAGACATGCGTAGCTTTTACACATCTGGAGCGGAGGGATGGAATGGTAATAGTTCATAACCATGGCCACTAATATCAAAGCAAATAAACGACTGGTTTTATTATAAAAGTTGCAGTAGTTTAAATGATTAATAAAGTAGATTAGGAATAAAATAGATACACTTTAAAACGTAAGAGACAGAGGGTCATTGTTTATATAAATCTTCATTTGCTAATCTCTAAAATCCCTATGGCGGGATGACTCAAGATTATTTGGACTTAAATTCAAAATAATTGCAACCCACATTCAAGCAAGAAGGCTTTAAATCATTTCATCTGCCATTTTCTTGTCTGTAGCCGCATATTTCAAGGACAATGAAAATAAAGGTGCGTTACAGGCAGACTAAACCTTATATGGATCCCAGTCGGCACACCGTGTGTTCACTGAACACTTTCTTTTTTTTCCCCACTCCCCTCTCTTTGCACTTTCACATCACAATGAGTTAACGCTGCCTCGGCTGGAGTGTGCCTGTACGCCGAGTGGAAACATGGCAGGAACATGGCAGAGCGGAGCCAGAAGGAGACACAGAGCTCAGCTGGCAGCTGGAAAAACTCCATAATGAAGAAATTAGTGGCAGCGAGGCGTCGCCTCCTCCTCTTCCTCCTCCTCCACCGCCTCCACCCCCTGCTGGACTTTCCCCACCCCCCGCATGCCGTGTCAGGATGGACTAGTTATTGATTCGGTGCGGTGAAGCCGGGTGGCTTCACTCGCACAGAGGCTGGAATGCAAAGCAGTAAAAAAAAAAAAAAAAAAAAAAATCTGTGTAGAGTCCAAACAGAAACACATCGAAAGGTGCAGAATGCTCCATTCTCTATGCACTGACATTTATTCCTGGAAAAACTCCATAATGAAGAAATTAGTGGCAGCGAGGCGTCGCCTCCTCCTCTTCCTCCTCCTCCACCGCCTCCACCCCCTGCTGGACTTTCCCCACCCCCTGCATGCCGTGTCAGGATGGACTAGTTATTGATTCGGTGCGGTGATGCCGGGTGGCTTCACTCGCACAGAGGCTGGAATGCAAAGCAGTAAAAAAAAAAAAAAAAAAAAAAAATCTGTGTAGAGTCCAAACAGAAACACATCGAAAGGTGCAGAATGCTCCATTCTCTATGCACTGACATTTATTCGTGTTGGATCCAGATTTAGTTTGAAACTTATTTACATGAGGTGAGTTTCCTCATGTGGAGAGGATCCAGCTAATCTCATCCTGGGTAGGAGCAGAGAGGAGCTGCTCGTAGCTCGGCAACACGCTCTGAATAAACCCGAGAACAATCCCACACATGTTTTTTGAACTTCTGCCTGGATTAGAGCGGCTGTCAGATGCCAGACCTGCTGGATTAACCACAACATGTCACCTGCAGAGCGCGCGCGTGTGTGTGGGTCGAGCCGAAGAACTGGGGGGATGTAGCTTATCTTTTCCTCTCCTCTTCTTGTTTTGTCTTGGAACCTGTTTGTTCTTGGCAATATCAAATCTCTCCTTTTACTTTTCTTTCTCGTTTTACTCTTTTTGCAATCCCCCTTTATTCATCCTCCTCTCTTCATCCCTTTAGGGGGTGAGGAACAGACACAACTAGTGTTTTGTTCCAGGTTGTTCCTCCGTCCTTTCATTTCTTTATTCCAGTGTGTGCAGAGCAGAACAAGACACCTGTCTCAACAAAGACTATTGTCCACAAGGAGAAAAGGTGGAATTAGGGTGACATCGGTTCAATAATAGAGAAAAGGCCTTTTGTGCACATACTATGTGCAACTTTGAGGTGTGTCTGATGTGTGTTTGTGTGTCCGCGTGCAGTTTTTTCCAGGTAACACTAACGCAGACAGTGTGGTTCAGCACAAGCTGCAGCGGCCGGCCGTCGCTCGCTTCCTGCGCCTCCTCCCCCTGGACTGGAACCAGAGCGGACGGATCGGACTCCGGCTGGAGACGTACGGGTGTCCTTATTGTGAGTCTTTATTTCTGGTATACAACTGAGAGAAAAACACTTTACACAGGTTTTATTCCAAAACAACCTGCTGAGCATTGAGTTGTATTAATGATTGTATGATGATTTATATAAGCTGGAAAAAAAAATACTCTGATAAATCAAATATTATCAAACAAATCAACATCTTAACATTCAATTCAAATATTTTCCTTGAATGAAATGAATCCATTTTCTTTTTCCCATTCATTTTTGGTGATCTCCTGGCAATCTTTTACAATTTCATGTTTGGCAGTAAATTTCTCTTTTTTTCTAAAATATGCGTTTATTTCCTTACACATGGCATGTGGTGTTTCCTATTACAGAACACATTGGCAATACGACAAACTGATGACATGTGACTGACGACCAGAACGGATAAATGCGCGCAGTTTTTAATGTCAGAACAGACCCATCACTGGAAGACAAAAATCAGATCTAACGCAGTATGAAACTAGAAAACATACTGCCTGCTGTTCAGGCCAATGGCCAGTTCAATCTATCGATATAACAAATTATTATCTCACATTATTTACTTTTTATTTCTAGAAGACTCCAATCTCAAAGACTGAACATAACCTTCCTGTCATTAGACAGGAAGAGGATGGAAATAGAAATGTAGCTTTCGAAAGACTCACGGTAAACTAATGTGGCAGAGTTTGCCTTTTGTTTTTCTTTTCTTTTTTTTACAAAAAAAAATTGAAATAAAAATAGATATGGAATAAAATGTCACACATTTGAACCAGCACGGTGTCACCACTTGTTTGCGCAGATAGCATCAGGAGACTTAGAGCTTTTAAAATAATGCAGTTTGTAACGGTCACGATAAAAACACGCTACTGAGACGAAAGTAATATTTTAAACTGTTAAAACAACTGTGAGACGTTAATAACTGCTGAAAGTAAAAGCTCACCAAATTATTATTGTAGTAGTCATTTTCATGTCATATAATCGATAGTACAAAGAAAATGACTGCTCTGCCCTGTTTCCCTCTCATGTTATGGGCCATAAACAACCTTATGAATGTGTTTTTAATAAAAAATCATTAGTCCCCAATCCAATCTTGATATCATCAGGATAATTGGAATTATAATTGGATTCCAATAATACATACTTGTGTGGGATGTAAACGGGGGATTTAGGCAGGGATGTAGTGAATGTTTAATAGATGAGTGTAGTAGTTTTTCAGCTCATCAGTTCATTTAAAAAATAAAATAAATCATCTGGAAATCAGTTATTGCCGTTTCTGCTATTTCCAAAGTCTTAACAGTTCATTCTTGTCTCACTTGATATCTGAGTGTAACGTCCTGTGACTCCTGCGCCCTCTCAGCCTCTGATGTGGTGAGTCTGGATGGAAACGGCAGCGCACTGGTGCGCAGGTCGAGTCCCGGGTCGAGACCCGGGTCCCGAGATTACGTCTCTCTGAAGTTTAAAACCCTGAGGAATTCTGGGACGTTGCTGCACGCCATGGGAGACGGAGGACGTGGCGTCAGTCTGGAGTTAGAGAGAGGAGAGCTGCTACTGCTGCTGCTCAGACAAGGTAATGCATAACATTCAGTATATACATACTTATACACAGCATACATACATGCTCATTGTGATACTGTTAGACAAATAGACCTGATCAGGATTATTCATTCAAGTACATAAGATATCTGGTAAACTAAATGTTTTATAGAGTAAGCACAGGCCACATGATACATTTCCAGCTGGTATTTACTCCTAGTATGAAAACAATATAATATAATTTATAATTAAATATCAATTATATTATATTGACTTGTAGTCGTTACTAAAAGGGAATATATATATATATATATAACCCTTTTAGCAACGACTACAAGTCATTATTTAAAATAAAATAAAAAACGGGCTTGTAAAAAGTGGATCACCTTAAAAACAATGTCTCCTTATATATACAAAATGTTTTTATTAAAACTCATCCACCGCCTGCGCTCAGAGGACAAACAGAGACAGTGACGTTTTATGAAGATTAAGACGTTTTCGCCTCAAAAGACAAGAGTGAGTAAGACTCTCTGTCATCATAAAGAAAGAGAGAGAGAGAGAGAGTGGAGTGAGGGAGAGGAAATGAAAGCTACCCATTGAAATGATAAAGAAGAGAGGGGCCTTTATTTCCTTTTTGTCTCTTTCATCTTCATCTCTTTCTCCTCCTCTTTGTTTCCATCCAGGACTCTGACTCTCCTTCTCCTCTAGTTACAGCTGTTTGTCTCCTCGGAACAATAAGGCCTTTGATTTTTACCCATCTGAAAGGACCATTTTCCTCTTTTTTGTTGTTCTGTCCTCATCAAGTCATCCCTCTTAACTATGTATCTGTCCCTGACACACATACACACACTTCTTTTCATATTCCTTCATCATCTCCCTTGATCGTCATTTATTTCTTCTTTAATGGCCTTTTATGTTTTTCTTAATATGGCCATTGTTTTTTTGTTGTAGTGTCTTTGGTCTCTTTTGCATTCTTCCTGTCTCATTTCCTCTTTGTGGGTGCGAAAGAGTTTTTTCTGACTTGTAATGTTAAGTTGAATTCGGTTCAAATGTCTCACACTTTGCCGTCCACTGTGCCAACGCTTTTTTTATTTTGTTCTATTTCATTTTGAAACCTACTCTACCTTTTGAATACATTTATATCGAATTTTTAGATAATTACTCTCTAAAAACTTTTGGACATTTTCCCACCTGTTAGGAAACTTCTAAAGTGTGTTGTATAATTCATGCTGCCACCTTTATCAGCTTGTTAGTAATATCCTCTGGTTCCCTTTTGACTTTCAGGTTAGTCCTTTTTTGCTGTTGTTATTATTGATACACAAAAATGATTTGCATTGGTTTATCAGAAATTCAATATATATTTGGGCCCAGTGGGGAACTTATGCCATCAGTGAACAGGATACCAAGTGCAGCCCTGGTAGAAAAAAAAGTGACTAATGTGGAAACACAAAAGGAAAGTTAGAGTGAGGCAGCAGAGCTTCAAACCACCCCTCACTCTGTGACCCAGGTTTGGAATCATTACCGAGCTTCTGCTTCACGCTAACTTTATACTCAAAAATAAAATATACTGGCCTGTTTTCAGATCGGAGCCGCTTCAACAGGCAATGGTGTCTCTGTGACAGCCTAATGCAGCTTAATAATCATGATGTTTTGTTTTATACGTATAACTTAGTAACAATAATTTAGTTTGTCGTTCAAAAGAAGCAGAAAATCATATCATTAATATAAAACCCACTTTTTTTTTCTCAGTATGTAGAAAATAAGATCTGAGATATCGTCTGGATTTAATAGTCTAATACTCTTTGTCTCTCCCATTTTCTCAAAAAAAAAAAGAATCATCAAACATGCATCTTAATTGTGGCTTGTGTCAAAAGCATCAAAGATAATAGTCCTTTAATAGAGGCATCAGTGGCAGCTACATAAAGCAAAAAAAAAGTGTCATGTGAAGTCATTATATTTTTACAGTTTGAATTTATAATAATTACCATGCGGTTTTTAAAGCCCGTCTCGATAATGACATAACAAGTCTCTCCTCCAATTGTCATTTTCCACCGAGTCTGAGCTCTGCTGAGCAAATTAAACTCGGAGAGAAAAGAATAAGTGTGACATTTAAAGTCAAGTAAACCATCGAGTTAAAATTGTCACCGCTTGGTGGAAAAAAAAACTTAAATAATAAATGATTAGATAAATAAATAATAAAAAATAAAGGGCAGTGATGAAACGTGATTATTTATTTATTATTAATTATGTATTTGTTGTTGTTGATGTTATTACACACATGTACTTTTTTTCAGTCTGTATATGTTTGATCTATGTACACATTTTTATAAACGGCATGTCGAATGGCTTTAGAAGACATGGAGTGATCAGAACATTGCAAAGCCACTACTAGACTAAAAAAATGAATTCACTGTGTCAAGTGAGGTGAACATCCCTCACAACCAACAGGGCCACAAAGGCCACACAACACTAGCTCGTCATGACCCGCAGTAAGCACGGGGCCTGCTGACAGGCCTTAGAGGAAGTTGAGTTGTAACACACACAGAGCACCCATAATTCTTTCATTCTGATCAAATGAAGTTGAAGTGGCTCTTAAGAAGGGACCACGCTGACAACCGATCCTAGCGGAGTGACCACTGCTATTCCTGTGAAACAACCCGAGAAAGAGACGTGCAGCAGAGAGGGATCTGCCTGAGCGTCAGAGAGACAGCCTGCAGAGGAAGCAGCGTTGCCAGGCGGCCAGCAGAGAAGTGCCAAGTCGCCAACCCGCAGGGATCGCCGACAGCGAGTGGGAAAAGGAGCAGCCGTCGAGGGACAGAGCATCTCACCCAACGACGGAGCTGAGTAGCCAAGCAGTCTACAACTCATCCCAACTCATCGTACAACGAGAGGCTTTGAGAAGCAGACAGAAACAAAGACCAAGACAAAAGGAAGAAAAGTAGAAGAGGACCCCCAACGAAGTTCGACCCGAACATGGCGGACACACATCAAGACGACACCTCCGACATTTCCGAGGATGTAAACGACCGGCAGACAATGGTCAACCAAGGACCGGCAGCACGAGAAAACCAGCAGGCGTTCCACCAAAGGTGAGTATCAAGAATACAAAAAACTTGAGGAGCTGGTGCCAGTGAGGAAAGAAAAGGAAGAGCTGTCGGGCTATCTTAAGTCAGTTTGGGCCCTGGTTGGAGAGCCCACTGAGAGTGAGGAAGCTAAGAGACTGTGGATGATGCATATAACCGGCGAAGTTGTAAAAAAGGGAGAGTCTGTACAAGACCACTATGAGAGACTTGTGATCGAAGACAGCGATGACGAAGAAAGCCACATCGAGAAGGCCGAATGCAATTGACACGCAGCCTAATGCTGACTCAGGTATGGCACACCTTGCAGGGAGAAGTGGTCCCGGAACGATACGTGCAGGTCATGAGGAAAGTAACAAAAGGCTTCCCTGGGGAAATACGGTTTGTGGGCTTACCAGTTTACAGCACAACAACACAACACCTAAATACTGAGGTGAAAAAGTGGGACCTGTTACGTCAGCACTACGAAGACAAGAGAAAGAAACGGGCCGAGCAGTCTACAAGACCATCAGAGAAGGCGGAGCACAGACCGCCCCCAGAACAGTCGCAACAGCAACCTCAGCGGCCACAGTTTCAACCAAGGCAGCAATACCAGAGGTCACAATCAAATCCCAGACGACAGAACAGGGCAAGAAGGATGAAACAACTGGCTGTCAAAGAAATTGTCAAGAAATGGAATAAGAAAAAAAAAAAAGTGAACGAAAAACCACATACATCATACCTCTACGCCCACAAGATCGCGGAGGCTTAAGCAAGGTTTCCTGATGAGCGGCAAAGGAAACACAGCACAGCCATCTGCCTTCCCCTCGGTCTCTTGCTCTTTCAACAAGGACCATTGGATTGAACAGCCTTATCACAATCAAACTGTTTTTTTTTTATCTTTTGATCATTTTTATCATTTTATCCTTTTATCCTTTTATCCTTTTTATCATTTATCTTTAATCAACAAACTAAAAATTGGAAATAATCAATAATCAATCCATAATCATCGGCTGTATGCTTTGCACTACTTAGAAGTAACATAGAATAACCATTTGCAGTTAAAGATCAAGCATCAGTTCTATTACATCATAAGAGCTGTATAGTGTGTGTATCATCTTTTACGGTTCCTATAGGTCGCTCTAGCCAACTAAAAACTAAACAGACCCTTGGGACTAGTTTTTCAAGTCACTAAAACATTTCCTAGCAATTACCAAGTGCACAGATCGTTTAGAGAAGAGCTGCCATTAACGGGCGCGGCTGGTAATAGCATCAGGTCCAGGCTACTCGACCGAGGTGCTATCTCAGAGCAAGCAGGGTAGACGTCCGGACGTAAGGCAGTGAGAGACTAGGCGAGTCTCCTCGACACCAGCTTAAATAACTTTTGCATATCCTGACTTGGCTAATACCCAGGTGGCTCGAGAGTTCGGACCCTTTAACCGAAGAGCTGGAAGATACCTCCTGAGAAGGGGTTATCTACAGGGGATCGAACAACTGTGAAAACGAGAGATAACAGACGCCAAGACTAGGAGAAAAACGGTGATAGTTCAAAATATTAATATCAATCCAGTCATGTTCTATTTGTTTACCCTTGGACCTCTCATATTGATTCCTGAGTCCATTTCCAGTCAGGCAATAATGAAATCATCCATCCAACAAAACACTCACTCATAAAGTCCTCTCCACCTCCATCAACGTAATAATACTTTTGACATGAATCAATGTCACTGAAATGGTGTCATGTGTTTTAAAGTCCCGGCCGTCCCCTCATCTCTTATTGATCTCTTTCCATTTGTCCAGACTGTGATCTAAATAAGTGATGCCAGCGGGGGTTCACATCTCAACTCTCCCTGTGTGTGTGTGTGTGCGTGCGAGTGTGGAAGAAATCATTTTCCACTTCTGCGTCATCTTCAGATCCTGAATATCTCATAAACTTGGCAGAAATATCAGAGACTCATTTGTCCATCATCTTCCAAACCGCTCTCTGTTTGTCTCTCCGAGGCGGCGGAGTGTCTCTCCCCAAAGAAAGCCGGATACATTTTTAATGAGAGACTCTATTGAGCTTTTTTTTTATCTTATTTAAAATTGTTTTAACTTTCTTCTCTCTCAGCAAAAAAAAACCCAAACTTACTCCTCCTCCCCTCCTTTTGGGGGGACGGGGGGAGAGGGGGATTGAGGATCCACATATTGCTCATCCATCATTAATAATGTCTCACTGTGTTTCTTCTGCAGTTTTCCAGATTTAAGCTTCATCACATATTTGTCCTGAGTTCTCTCTGCGTATATGAGAGTGCAGTTACTAATGAGCAGAGGGAGGGTGACATCCCTCTGCCCCTCTCTGTGGGATACTGAGGAGAAAATGAAATATTTGGACGCGGTTCGGGGGGCTGGCGCCTCGCCGCTGTCAGCCCGCTGTCGTTTCAGCAGGCAGGTCGCGTGGTGCGAAAGAATCAGAGTAGCAGGTCAGACAGTGAGAAGACAACACGCAAACAGGTCAGCCAACAAACAACAAAGTGTGTGCTCCCAAAAAACGAATTACACAACTCCCAAAAATCTGCTGTCACAGGAATTTACGCCTCACCCAACGTCAAGTTGCCATTTGCATCTTTGTCTGTTTTATCACAAATTATTGTGTTGTCAAAATAAGTGTATAAAGGCCGGAGCCCTTTCTTTTTTTTATCTGATTTCATTAATTGAAAAGTGAAGGTTTTTTCTAAATTTGTAGATTTTGCCTTAAAGCGTTCCTGTGTGTATTGTGAGGTCACCTTGACCTTGGCCTTTCTCTGCTCCTCCTGCTCCTCCTTCTCCTCCTCCTCCCTGTTCCTGCACCATCTTTGATTTCCTCTTTTTTATTTGTTATCACTTGTTTTGTCCTGTTATTCTTCCTCCCGACCTTCACTTTTTCCTCTCCTCTCTCCATCTCCTCCTCCACCGTCACCAATTCAGGACCTTAATCCTTGTCCCCATCTCTCTTTCTTTCTCCTTTTTCTCCTTTTTCACCTCCTTTCTTCTTCCTCTTCATCTGCTCTTTTCCAGGTGGGACTCCTGAACCCCAGCGCCTGTCTTCCCTGGGCAGCCTGTTGGATGACCAGCATTGGCATCACGTCGCGTTGGAGCGACAAGGCGCACAACTCAACCTCACTGTGGACAAACACAGTGAGAGGATTCTACTGCCTGCAGACTTCGGCCTCTGGAACATTCAGCAGGTGGGATAGAAAAAAAAATCTAATACAATGTGTACACCTCAAAACTGCAAATAATTTAAAAAATGTTGACCTTTTGTGTGTTTTTTTTTCCAGTTGAGTGTAGGAGCAACGCTGAGCCTCCACTCTCAGAAAGCAGTCGTCTCCAGGGGGAACTTTCATGGCTGCCTGGAGAATCTGCTGCACAACGGCTTCAACGTGATAGAACGAGCCAAACACAACGACCACCAAGTTTCCCTGATGGTAAATACACTGCATTAACACAAATGTTTTCTTTCCCGAAAAATAGATAATTGATAAACTACATTAAGCATCTATTTAGATGCATATTGTCTTTGGAGGTGGTGGAGAACAAACCAGAGTAAAAATGAATGAGAGTGAAATTTGGACTTAATTGGACCTAAATAGTTTAATGTGACATGATACATGGTATATAATGAAAGGTGTTGCCTGGGACAATATATTAATAATAATTAATGCTGGCACAATATGCTCAGGGTAGTGTATTGGCTAATTTCTGTATCAATAAAAATCAATAAATGTAGCTTGAACCCGACTTAATGAAAAAATATAGTCAATATTCTTGTAGAACACCACTCTTTATCTCACATTTCAGATTTCATCTATCCATGAAATAATTTTTCCCTCCCTGACCGGGAAATCATGGAGTCCAGGCAGATAACTCCTGAGGACTTAGCTTTATAAATATGTGACACACTTAACTAACCTCAAAATGTATCTGAAGGTCCCATTACTTTAATCTAACTGATCCAGTTCACTGCTCCCTCTCATATTTCACCCTTTCTTTTGTGGCTCATTTAAAGTACTGCTGCTGGTCTTGCAAAGTCCCCGTAGGACCTGAGAACCTAGTGCGTTCAGTTTGATTGTTGTTTCCATTTTGCTTTCTTGGGAGTGAAGAGATCAGATTTTCAGATATTCAGTATTAAATAGATTAAAGTGGTTTGTAAGAAAGAGCAAATGTAGTTACGTACATACGTTTCCCTTTTTCATATACCCTGCCAACTTGTGTTCCACTCTTCCAATCTGATGATGGCAAACCTCTGAGGGGAAAAAGTTTTGTCAGAGCTTCAAGTCATTTTATTTCTGAGAGAGCAGAGAGCATTAACAGCTGAAAAAATGTTTCTCCTCATGAGACACACACAAAACACTGCTGCTGTGATTATAAAAATATCCATCAGACGCGTAAATATCTGCAGATTTCCATCCAAGATTAAAATGACATTGTGTACATCCAACACGCAAGTTGACATCTATAGCGCGCTGCTGGGAAATCAGGTGCAAACGAGCTGCTAACGTGCCTAATGAAGTTAACGAGTGGGGACACTGAGTGACGAACGGACAGAGATGATTGTTTTCCTCCTTCAGATGTTCTCAGGGAGACGGCTCATTTCTGAAAAATGGCTCGTTACCGTCGGCGACCACCGAGCAGAGACGCATGGAGCTCTGAGGCACGGGCCGTTTAAGGAGAGCACTTAAAAGTAGTGAAGTTTTAACACAGTCATGGTCCCTTTTTGTTAGAGAGGCCACATTTTTGCCATTCATAAAAGTGCACTAACAAAAAAAGAAGTAGAGCCTTCAATGATGTGTGTGTGTGTGTGTGTGTGTGTGTGTGTGTGTGTGTGTGTGTGTGTGTGTGTGTGTGTGTGTGTGTGTGTGAGATTTTTCGAAGGGATTTTATAGCTCACTTTTTGTTTGCAGTTCTTCTGCCTCATCCTCTCTGCACTTTCATATATCACTTAAACAGCTCCACAAAGGGCTTCCAGATGTCACCTGTGTTTCCGGAGCATTATAAAGATAGCAGGGCCGATATTCCCAGCTGGGACACTGTCCTGTTATATATTTCCACTGTAGCCTCAGCAACAGCCTCGGTCTCATTATTACCACCACTCCAAATAATGGAGCGCAGCGGGAAAAAAAGGACCCGTTCACATACTTATCCGCACACCTCTGTGCTGGGTGACATTGTTCTTTCTCACGGCTCTTATTCTCAAGGAGACTCGCTGATGAGATCACCGTGACATCAGGTCACATCTGCACGCCCTCCTTAACTGATTAATATTCATGTTTTTATGTTGCTTTAATTTTGCAGTAATCTTTTTTTGGTCTCTCCGCATCCCTCTATCTCAGGGCAATGTGACCTTTTCTTGCGGCGAGCCAGTTTCCGTCGCCCTGACGTTTCCCGGCCCCCAGAGTTTCCTCCAGTTGCCGGGGGCGACCGCACCCGTTTCGGGGGCCATGTCCGTGGGGTTTCAGTTCAGGACGTGGAACAGGGCGGGGCTTCTGCTGACCTTTGACCTTCCTCGGGAAGGAGGAGTGGTGTGGTTGTACCTGAGTGAGACCAGACTCCAGCTGCAGATCCAGAAGGCTGCCAAGGCTCTGCTGGAGCTCAGTGCCGGTAAATCTAATGACCTATAAATGTGATTCTGAGCCTCTCTTACAAGTTCTAGTTACTTACTGTGAAATAACCTAATAAAGGGGTCCTATATTTGTTGAGTAAAGTTCACATGATTTTTTTTTTTGTCTTAGATTGGTTTAGACTGATTCTCTTTTTTCTAAGTGGCACCAGCTTTGTTTATGGACCCTTTGACAAAATGTCCATAAACATGACAAAACAAATTTTAGCTATTTCTCAGTCATCGTTGTCGTTGATTTACAGTCCTCACCAGGCTAATCCATCCATGGGCAGTTTTATAGCATATTGTGGCATTGTTTTAAATATGTATTTTTATATGGATCATAGATAGTATTATTTTTGGCCCTGGAATGTTGATCTTCAGGTTGGGATCTAAATGACGGTCAGTGGCATTCAGTGGATTTAACCTCAAGACGAGGTCATCTGACCGTCACTCTAGATGGAGGAGCAGTCGTCGCTCATGGCAACCCCTCGTTTCCTGTCACCATAGGACGTCACATCTTCTTTGGTGGTAAGTGTGGGCAACGTCCTATTAATATGAATTTATATTCTGTATAAGGTATAGATCATATATGTCTTGATTTTAAATTAATTATTGGTAGCCAAATTAAATTATGATTTCCAATGACTGAATTATAATTTCCAGGCATTGAATGTCCCTTTACTATATTCTTTTATTTCACATTTTCTCCTTTACTTGTCCTGATGTTTTCCAGGGACCAGACTTTCACACTAAAAGCCACTTCTAACTCACTTTCTGTGCTGTTATTACTTTGTGTTCTGGCGTAATAGTAGTTTAATTGTGTAGCTGGATACAGTTGTTCTCGCCTACACTGTGTGTGCACTGAATTTACCTTGTGGCTATTTTATAATGAATTTTATGTTTCTCCTTTTATTTCTCTCTTTAATCACGCCATTCTCTTCATCCTTACTTCCTCCCTCCTCCTTCTTTTACACTCTGTTTCTTCAATGGCTTCCTCGCTGCCCCCTTTTTTTCTCCCTTTAATCTAATTTCTTTTGTCTTCTTTTGGCTCAGCAATATTGCATCCCAGGCCTGTTGTTTAACAGCTCAAGGCTTTTTATCATCCGCCACACACATACACACAGAGCCACACTCGCAATCTCCTGTTTCGCAATGAATGGTCTACAAAGAAATTTGACCTAGGCCAGACCCATATTTGCATTATTCCATACACTCGGTCGTATCTCCTCTACCCTCCATGAACACAGTACATTTTAAAACCAATAGAATTGTGTACACCGTGACCTCATATTGCTGGAACACAGTTTATTATCTATCTGTTCTCTAACATTTCTCATCCAGGTTGTCCGGCTGAAGACGACAATCAGGAATGCAGAAACCCCTTTGACATCTTCCAGGGCTGCATGCGTCTCCTCACTGTGGACAGCCAGCCGATGGATCTGATCCTGGTGCAGCAAAGGTTGTTGGGAAACTACAGCCACCTGCAGATCGACATGTGCGGCATCATTGACAGGTCAGAATCAACCAATTTAAGACATAATTTTAAGTCAATAATAATCATGATCATTTGTATTTTAGTCCTGCAGTAGTAGTTTTTCCATGTTTTATCAGTGGGGATTTGAGGATTACGCACCCTAATCTAATATGATGTTAGCTTAAGTTCAACACCTTAACCACTCGGCCATCCTGGTCCTTGTCACTGCTTTCAATGGCATAGTTTACAAATCTATATTGACCTGATTATAGTCAAATTTGAGTATTTTTCCTTTGATTCTTAGCTTAAGGTGCGCATCCCCTGTAAAGATAAATCAGATGATATTATGGTAGGATAGATTATAATCTTATTATGTCTTAACTTGAAGACCTATTGAGTTAAATAGGCATTAGGCCTACAGCAGCAAGCATATTACAAGGAGTGGGTGTTGAACCAATGTGGGTATTTGCCCATTGGATCTTAAGTCCAAAACCTTAACCTCTCGGCCATCCTGGTCATAATCTGTGTTCTTAATGGTGTTATGATAAATCAGATGATAATGTGGAAGGATAAACAATAATCTTATCATGTCTAAACATCATATTCAGTTAAATAGACCCCACATTAGTCCTGAGGAAGTTAACACAATACCAGGAGTGGGGATCGAACCCACGAGGGCATTTGCCCATTGGATCTTAAGTCCAACGCCTTAACCTCTCGGCCATCCTGGTCATGAATGGGCTCTTCATTGGCATTGTCATAACTCATATGTTAATGTGGGGGTATGAATCAATATCTTATAATCTCTTAAATTGGCAACCTATTCAGTTAGGTAGAACTATCACTGGGCCTGTGGAAGTCCACACAATACCAGGAGTGGGGGTCGAACCCACGAGGGCATTTGCCCATTGGATCTTAAGTCCAACGCCTTAACCTCTCGGCCATCCTGGTCATGAATGGGCCCTTCATTGGCGTTTTCAAAACTCATATGTTAATGTGGGGGTATGAATCAAAATCTTATAATCTCTTAAATTGGCAACCTATTCAGTTAGGTAGAACTATCACTGGGCCTGTGGAAGTCCACACAATACCAGGAGTGGGGGTCGAACCCACGAGGGCATTTGCCCATTGGATCTTAAGTCCAACGCCTTAACCTCTCGGCCATCCTGGTCATGAATGGGCTCTTCATTGGCGTTGTCATAACTCAAATGTTAATGTGGGGGTATGAATCAAAATCTTATAATCTCTTAAATTGGCAACCTATTCAGTTAAATAGACCAATCACTGGGCCTGTGGAAGTCCACACAATACCAGGAGTGGGGGTCGAACCCACGAGGGCATTTGCCCATTGGATCTTAAGTCCAACGCCTTAACCTCTCGGCCATCCTGGTCATGAAAGGGCATTTTCAATGGCGTTATCATAAATTATATGTTAATGTGGAGGGATGAATCAGAATCTTATCATGTAGTCTCGTTTATATGGTCTTTGGTAGAATCCATGTATCTCTTTGGTGTGAGATTACAGCAGATTGAAGCATGGAAGGTTAAAATCACAGTATAGGAGGCTGACAAGTTGCTGAGTCATGGCTTTTATCTAAATAAAATCAAGGCTGCAGATTTGCTACAGTCATCCCTTTTCTCTTCAGTACTTCGCACACTGTCATATATAGGTAAAATATGTAAACATACTTATTGAAACACAAATATAAGTAAAAACGTGTATAAAGCTGCGTTTGTGGGTCTGTCTGAGCCAAAACCTCCTGGAGGTGCCAGCCGGTCCTGAAACAGATAATAATAGATTTTATTTTATTTTAGATCATTTCCACAACATGCGCTGATCTTCATTCTTTTTTCAGGAGATTTTTTTCTGACATCAACCAGCCACAATATTGAAACTTTTTTGCTTGGGTTTAAGCCATTAAACCATGGAAAATAATTGAATCTGCAAAATATGTTTCATATGATATTCCTGATGGTTCGGATAATATATATTTTAACAGGCCGCAGATAAACAAAAATCTTCCAACACAAGGCAACGGTATTATTGTTGTGGCTGATTGATGTAGATCTAAATGCATATATTTTATATAAATATATGCAGTACAACACAGTGTCTAATTTACTGATTTAAGTTTCAAATCAGATTCTCCTCCTTCCGTTCCTCTCTTCCAACCTTTACAAATGTGATTGATGCAATGATGGTCACAGCTCTATGATATTTATCTATAAATACACAGAGTTTCATTAGAGTCTCCCGGGGGCAAGATTTATTTAAAAAAACTTGGCAGGAGTGAAGATCTGCTGCTGAGGTGACTGGATACCCTCTATTCAGAAGAAAACTTTTCCCCTTTTATGTTGAATGAAAGAAAAAATCTTTGGAGAGAGATCTGTGAAGTTAAGAAATTATTCTTTTCATCTCCCAGAGGAAAGGTGTGAAGATATTCTTCAAATGTCATCTTTCAATTTAATGGCAGATTATTATTTTTTTTTTCAAACCAACCTCCCACAACTTTACCCAGATACAAAAATCTATATCAAAAATGAAAGATGTTTATTTGAGGTTCTCCCACCCTGCAGTTTACCAGTAAATTTGGGACTGATGGTGGCCATCAAATAAATGACCCTCAGGAGCTCTCACTAAAAGGTTTCATTCATATTAGTAATATTACATGTTTATGGACATTTTACAATGAATTTGCAAACTTAATTTCTTCATGGAAAATGCTCCCCTAGTTTTCATATAAAGTACTTTTTATACATATATATATATATATATATATATATGTCTGTGGTCCAATCCCTCCTGTGTCTCTGGGTCAAGGTGAATTACTTGAATTCCTCCGTCTCAGGTGTTCTCCCAGTCACTGTGAACACGGAGGACGCTGCAGTCAGTCCTGGACCGTCTTCCACTGCAACTGCTCCGAGAGCGGCTACAGCGGAGCCACCTGCCACAGCTGTGAGTCCCCCGTCAGATAAAAACACCACGCAACATAAATCTGGGACCAGACTTATAGATAGTGAGGGGTGACAGGTGAAATACAAATGAGGAACGAGGCCTGTGTGTCCGACCTAATAATGAAGAGGGATGCTGTATAATTTTCGGCTTAAATTAAACCCAAAGGCAGCGCAAAAAAGGACAAGAATCTGATAAAATGAGATTAGATTAAATCTCCCACAGCCCCATTGAAACTCATTAACACATTATCACCTTTAATAAGGGGAATAACATTCAAGGTTACTTGTTTGGTATTTTTTAAACAGCAACTCAGTGGGCTGCAGGAATTGCAGAAAGGAAAAAAATTAAAAACTTTAACAGCATGCATTTTTTAATAGCCAAAGTTTCTCAAAAAAAGGAAAAACTCCTATTAGTGAAACCTTAGGTCTTTTATTTGTCATTTTGTCACGGCAGCAATTTCTATGTCACAACAGGAATGTCAAAGTTGTAAATATTCTATAATCTATAATCCTGGGCTAGGAGGCTTTGAGGTGAGTGTGACAGCCTAATCACGCTGCTGTGACAACATTCATCCTATAAACTGTTTACATCCCCAGAGCCTTTAAATCATAGTGAAGTTATACTTCCTAAAGTTAGAATAATCTTCCCCAGGCAATTTAAAACGTTTATATTTCAACTATAAATATATTTTTTTACATTATTAAATCTCAGTCCCATCAAATATATTTCTGGAAACTCTCCCCTCTTTATTATCTGAGTGACTACCATGTTCTTATAAGTAGTAAAGATGGCAGCCAGAGCTATAAAAACAACATCCTGGCTGTAATAAAGCGGAACCATCATTTTTTACCTGCTGCCAGGAGCTGTATTTAATGCCAGCACAACCTTTCTGTGTCTCGCTGTTTTTTTTTTATATCTTTTTTTAAGCTGGTCTTTTGATGGAGGTTAATGAGTGTGTAGCTGTGAATAATCTGACAAATGCGAGATAAATAACAGAAACCACAGAAAGTGCGCTGAGATTTCCGATCTTTGTTCCAGTTTCCCTTGAAGCCAAATCCTGGAGACTCAAACTCTACACCTCTGCTCCAGGTTTTATTTGAATATGTCTGATATATGTGTGGAAGAAAAAAAATACTCTAAGAACACCGAGGCACTGTGGTGGATAAAAGGCCTCTGGCTGTGGGGAGGAGGAGAGATAAACAGGTGAGAGAGTGTGGGAACCTTTAGATATGGATTTGACTGGATTCTCTGGGACTGCAGAGGAAACACTGGTGCGTGTGTGTGTGTGTTAGTGGAAGAGGCAGGACTGATAAAGCTTTTATTTATGGACTGTTGGTATTCCCATCCGTCTCTGATGGATTCCGTGACACGTGCAGCATGACGAGCCGTGGTCTCCCCCCAGATCCCGTGTGCTGACGTGATCTCATTGTTTCTCCCTCACAGCTGTCTATGAACGGTCCTGCGAGGCGTACAAACACAAAGGCAACACCTCGGGACACTTTCACATCGACGTGGACGGCAGCGGGCCAATCAAACCACAGCTGGTCTACTGCAACATGACAGGTGACACACACACACGCTCTCCATCCAACTTATTTTTTTCTATACTTCCTGTGTCTCCCCACATCATGTTATGAATATTATCATATAAAAGTGAATTGCGATGGCATGTATCCCATGTCTATCAAATTGCCTCATATAATTTATATATAGTGGTGATAGTCTGTTTTTGTTTTTTCAGTTTTTGATCTCCCTCACTTTCCGTTGTAAAGTTCATGGCTCAAGATATGAGCTGAGGGAACAGCTGTGATTGCAGTGACCAATATAAAACTCACAGTAAATAAGGTATATTTTCATAAAGATGAGGAAGAACATAAAGAATATCAAACAAAAGTTGATAAAACCTTTTGAAACTTGTTTATACTGCTTTTACTAGTTTTTTCGTTTTTACATATCTTAATATCATAGTGAGACAAACCAATCCAAAAAATAAATTAGGACTGTTCAGAGTTTTTAAGACAGCTGGCTATGGAACACAATACCAGGAGAGGGGATCGAACCCACAAGGGTATTCACCCATTGGATCTGAAGTCCAACACCTTAACCACTCTGCCATCTTGGTTGTGAGTACTTGTTTGACATCTTATTTTATTAATCCATAATGATCTGGATATAGTCTGAAGGTTGGTGGGATTGGACCCCATGAGGGTTTATGGTCTTTGTTGGGAGTGTATACAAATTATACTATTAAGTCTTTAGACCTGTGTTGGCAACACATACCAGGGGTGGAAATCAAACCCATGAAGGCATTCACCCATTGGATATTAAGTCCAAAGCCTTAACCAATCGGCCATCCCAGTACTTTTTACATCGAAGTTATTTGCGTTTATTTTTTTACATTACTTCAAAACTTAGTATTTGGGTACACATAACATCCACAAGGATCTCAGGAATAAGCTTTAAACTTTATTTACTGAAAGGAGATCTGGATGTGTTTATTCCCCTCAGAGGAGCACACGTGGATGGTGATCCACCACAACAACACGGAGCTGACCAGAGTCCGGCCTTCTCCAGGTGTCCACCAGCATCTAGTCCACTTTGACTACTCCTCCCTGGAGGAGCAGCTGTTGGCCGTTACCACTCAGTCACAGCACTGTGAGCAGGAGCTGACCTACCACTGCAAAAAGTCTCGCCTCCTCAACACTCCCGGTTAGTTTATCATATTTACTCTCATATCTTGGCCTTTTTAGTGTACTGGAAATATTAATTATTATTTGTATATGTTGTTTATCCTAGGGTGTATTGATAGAAAGACATGTAGTCAGTGTATGTATGCACAGTATGAAGCAGATAAATAATGTTTTTTTTTTTAATACTACGAATTTTACATAATAGGGGGCAGAGCAATGATGGTTGACTGTTCTTTAGTCAATGGAAAAGTCTGTTGGTCACTGGTTGGCTTCACACCTGAGCTCTTTTATTCCTCCTGTCAGACACTAAGCCAGAGAGTTTCTAATTTCACACCGTGTTGTTTTTATTGTATTGTGCTTAATTTTGTCAGTGACTACCTCAGAAACATGTGCAGAATATCCAGTTAAACCATGAAATCCTCTTGTCTTATGTTTTTTTTTCATTCTGTTTGTAATTATACTTATAATTCAAAAGATCTCACTTTGAAAGAAGAAATAAATCTCAATTAAAGTTAATCCCATTAAGCTTTTAATCTTGTACCATCCTATCTCTGAGAGATTTTGTCTTTTCATCAATGTTTACTTTAATTCTCTAAATTCTTTAATTCTTCTTAATTGACTTGTTGGGTAAAGTAAAAGTTAATGAAAGCTTTAAACGGACTCTGCAAATGTGTGTCTCACTCTCAGCCTGAAAATATAAAATCATTGTTCGATGCCTCAAACTTCCCCAAATGATTCACACAATTCAGGATTTGTTTAATGGAATGAACTGGATTTCTGCTCTCTTTGTGTCATCGTGTGTTTTCTTGTGTTTGTATCGAGGTTTTTTGAGTGTGAGTGAAAGCATAGAAATCAAATCAGTCTCTAGCAGTGAATCTATTGTACGTATCATAATTCTAAATATTCACCAACCACAGAGTGCTGTGTGGTTATGTGTCTGGGATCATCACACACAAATCAGAGTAACTCACTTTACTCTGTGAGCTCTGGGAAAACACTACTTCATGGCGCAGTTTCCATTTAAATTGATTTAAAGTAATATTTCTGTTATATTTTGTGAAAGTTATGGCTGAAATATACCATTTCTATTAGTTAAAATGTTGCCCACGCACCCCTGATGTCCCAGGACACCCACAAATGCCATGTCAATCCATCCCAGAGTTGTCAAAATAATCTCCATCTGGACTAATTGACATATTTCCATCCCTGGGGCCGTACAGCCAGCATGGCTGAAATCAATCAACTGCGTCAGCTGAGTTGACATTTAAAGTCGCGTGCCAAGCACTGACTGATTTAATTGTTAGATAGATCCCCAGTGTACACGTGTTCAGAGTGTCTCACTCCTGTGGACCTACAAAGACTATATAGGAGAAATATGCGAGTGGTGAGGAAACCTTTTTTTCAGGGGGGGGGGCATAAAATGATGGAAATGGTGAAAGTGGCAAAAAGGGCAGATGGTCAGAGAAACAGATTTTCCATTATAAACTCTCTGGGGGATAAAAAAGAAGAGCTGAGTCAGCAGAGAACTTTCAAATCACCTTCCCTCCATGCTCTCCACCTACACACGCTCAGCATGTGAAATCCACTTTTTACGATATACCATCTTCCACCCAAAATAATGTATTCAGTGCTAGGGGGAGGAGCCTGGAAACATCCCTCTTCTGAAACTGATTCTTAGAGAGATGAGGTGTTTCCGAAGAGATCGGTGGAATAATTATGGACCAATGCAAGAGGTTGCAGATATTTGTGGTTTCGTGAGACGAGATTTCGCAAAGCATGAAGCATAAAAAAAGTATGATCTGCATCCCTTGTAAGTTTTTGTTGCGTTTTTTTTTATATATATATATAACTTTTATCATTACTATTAAAGCACAACTGCAACAGCAACAATCAATGTAGCCGTTTTGACCCCGTCATCACTTTTGGGGGCTAAGATCTTTATAGAGACGTAGAGTATCTGTGAAACTTCTTCCTGGAGCAATATGAAGATTTAATATTCCATAAAAAAAGAGCTGATGGTGCAGTTTGGTTCAACTCACTTTCGTTTGGCTCACATTTTTTGACCCCAAGCTTTTTGGCTCATCTTTGAAGGAAATATTTGATGATAATTTGTCAGTTTTGTGATTTAACTGAACTCTGTGTGCGTGCTTGCGTGCGTGTTTGTGGGTTTTTCAGAGGGTTCTCCTTTCAGCTGGTGGCTGGCTGGTCCAGGATCAAATGGTGTCCAGACGTACTGGGGTGGAGCTCAGCCGGGCAGTCAGCAGTGTGCCTGCGGCCTGCGGGGCGACTGCGTGGACCCACAACACTACTGCAACTGTGACGCCGACCGCACACACTGGTACTGGGCCTTTAGAAATTCCCATTGGTTTAGATGAATGTCTGTTACTGTCATTGAGGAGGAAAAAGTATTTTATATCATTGTACGATCCAATACCGCAATCCTGCACCTCGGTTTGGTGGTTTTGTGAAAGTTAAGTCTGCAGGTTTTCACTGACTGAGTGGGTGGACCATTTGCATCAACTTCATTTATTTTAATAATCATTTTGGAGCATCAGCAGAAGTATGGCCTCTCTTTAACCTAATTTTCTCGTTTTCATTATTTATTTGTATTTTTTAACTGCAGTGCTTTAACACAGAATAAATGAGAATTTATTGCCTTTAATGGTAGTTTTTTATCTGAAGGCATTACGCTGAAACTCAGTGTGCTTTGTATTTAAATGCAAACAGAATAAAAACACATGCACACATGAATTTTGAAGTGCAGCAGCAGAAAAAGAACAATAGCACAATTAACATGAAAGAGAGAAAAATAAATAATTACTGATCCACTGTTCTCCTCCTCCTCCTCCTCCTGCAGGGCTGAAGACTCTGGCCTGCTCACCCATAAGGACAGACTCCCAGTGAGGTCTCTGGTGCTGGGTGACATCCAGAGACCAGGGTCAGAGGCCGCCTACAGGGTGGGGCCGCTCCGTTGTCGTGGAGACAGTAAGTCCGGCTCTGGTTGCCTGGTTACACTTGATGGAGAGAGGAGAGAGATGCTTCTGTCGTGGAAAATGCTGTTTTTCTTCATCCAACTTCTCTATGTTATAGTTAAATCCACATCCAGCCAATAAGGAAGCAGTTTTTAATTGATTCCTTTTTTCTCTCAGGAAATGTAGTATTAGGTTTTAATATTTTATCCTACCTGCCAATCATGAATCGCATGATTCACATCTTGAAGCTTATTATCATATGCAGAACTATTGCAAATTATTTTTTTCCTTTTAGGTTTTCACACTACAATAATTGCTTGTCATGAAATGCTTTGCAAAGCAAAACAGGGACGCAATGCTTCTTTTTCCTTATTTCAATTAATTATAATAACAGCCATTCATTTCTACCCATGTAGAAAGAAAGACATTTGTTGTGATTAATCAAACAAGACCGTGTAACAGAAATAATATCCTCCTTTGAGTGTATTATTTGAACATTTTGGCCCATTTGTTTTTTTTCTACGTGATTTACACTTTGTGTTTTTTGGTTTTTTTTAAGAGAATTTCTGGAATGCGGCGTTTTTCGACAAAGAGACGTCCTACCTCCATTTCCCCACCTTCCACGCAGAGCTGAGTGCAGACATCTCCTTCCTGTTTAAAACCACAAGCTCGTCCGGCGTGTTCCTGGAGAACCTGGGCATCAGGGATTTCATCCGCATCGAGTTGAGGTGTAAGTAGGAGCTCGAGGGGCTGAAGATTTAAATCCGGATTAGAGTGACGTGTTTCAGTGAAACCTGGAAGTCAAAGTGTTAATCTGGATCTATAACCCCGAGGTTCAGACTTAATCTGTATCCGTCTACCCTTCAGGAGAATAATGTTTATTTTTAGATTCATTAAACTCTACCTGTCCCCTGGTTTTAAACTTTAACTGCACCAGATCTAATGATGGCGATGACACCATAACATATATAACATATAACATAAGTATTGAAATATATATATATATATATATATTTCAATACTTATAAGATCCCTCATCAACCGTACTACATTACTGAGTGCTGCTGCTCTCAGCTGGTTCTTGCCAAAACAAAAAAAATATATAATTTTCAAACCACGGGCCTGAGAAAAATAAAAAAATACACAAATCTTTTTATGTGATAGGATTAAACTCAACAACTTCTGCAGAAATGTGTTGATGTAGAAACTCATTAACCACAAGAGGATGGTGATTGAGAAAATAGGCTTTAAGAACCATACAGATTTGGTCTACATTAGAAGTGCCACCCAATATTCTCCAAATATTTTCGTATGCTACATAGAATATGTATTAAAAGTATAATTCATCATTTTAAAAATGAACCTGCTTTGTGTCCTTCAGATAAATCAGATTAACATCAATGTTAATCTCTTATATCGTATCATATGTTTATGCCACTCTGAAAAAAGACACTGATTTGTATTTGCTGAGAGCAGATAGAGCCACTCCTCTTTGTTTTAATCTTCTGCTTTCATTGCTTGAAATATATTTTGTGATTCAGCACTTTTATGACACCGTTGTGTCTGTGTAGGTGTTTACATGCTGTTTATGCGCATTTGCAGCCCTCTCTGATGCAGTGTCATTGCAAATATGACATAAATATCCCCAGGGCGCTTTTCAGTACTGTTTATTGTTCGGACAGAGATGCGGTGAGCGATGAGACGCACTTTTATGAGCTGAGGGGATATTTTAACTGTGTAGAGTCTTGAATTGGTAGCCATTTGTTGAGCCTGTTTTTTGTATCGCGTCAAAGTTTTGTGTTTTTGTTCTTATTCTTATTCTTGTTCTTATTTTTCATGTTGTTATAGATGATATGTTATGGTACACACACACACACACACACACACACACACACACACACACACACACATCCTCTCTCCTCGGGGAAATCACTGTGGGTGGTTTTGGATGTTCCTGCTTCGAATAGGGCTGCCTCAGATCGCTCCTGAGAACATTTTTTTTTTGTAATTTTCTAAAGTTACTGTGGCCTGGATACTGTTTTCATCTCATTCTGTGCTCTTGGAGAAATACATCTCGTCCTTCTGAAGGACGAGCACTTTTTTTTTTGGTAAGGAGTACCATCAGAGCTGGGCCATAATATGATCTGCGCTTACATGTATGTACATGTGGGCAATTATATTTATCACTTATAAGAATTTCTAGCTGGACTTTTTATGTTATTTATATTATCAATTCATTTTCTTTAAAACATATATTGCTTGTTAATTGACTGCCCTCACAGGCCCACCGTCTTGGGATTGCTTTTAGTAATGATTATTATTATTATTATTATTATTATCTCTCTCTCTCTCTCTCTCTCCTGCTATTTATTACTTAAATCTGCAGAGAACAGCAGATTCACAAAACACTCAGTCATAACATTTAGATTTGAACTTTGTCGTGACTTTCTTTCTCCGTTTGTTTGCAGTTACACATGTATAACATTTTGTAATTAGAATATTTCGATTTTTAAATTCATTGCAATTTTTTTTTTAAGTTTTCACGGTTTTCTTTTGATGATCAATCCAAAAAAAAACGTCACTCACACCGGACTTTATAAATCTTTCTGTGTTGTTTTTTTTTTTCTTCTCCACTGTCTATATCAGGCTTCCGAATTTCTCCCTGCAATTCAATTCTTTTTTCCTCTTCCCTTTCCTCCCGAACCCATCCAGCCTCCACTCGGGTGCTCTTCTCCTTCGACGTGGGCAACGGGCCTCTGGAGGTTCTGGTGGAGTCCGACGTCCCGCTGAACGACAACCGGTGGCATCGGGTCCGCGCCGAGCGGAACGTGAAGGAGGCGTCGCTTCGCCTGGACCAGCTTCCTGCTTCCACACAGGAAGCTCCTGCTGACGGACACTTCCACCTGCAGCTCAACAGCCAACTCTTCATAGGTGAGAGGACGTGACCTTTGACCCTCATTCGTAGTTTTGACAGTTTTATTTATGTTGAGCATTTGTCTGCACCTCTGTGTCTCACCCCCACGCCACACTTTGGTGTTTATATACATTATAGAGGATCTCAGTGTTCCTGTCTCTGCAGCCAGATTACTTTAACCTTTTAGTATTTTTTTTTCTTTGTCCAAGCAGTACTTATCCCTAACCTCCCACTTCAGTTCATATGAGCTGACAGTGTGTGAGACATTTTACTGTTCAGAGCTGTTTGTGGTTGCTTTGCTGTTAAATAGTGCATCTGCATATGAGCTAATTTAGCCATCTGTGCCTTCCCCTTAGGCTCAGATTTATTTTCCATCTGTTTGACCTTGAAAAGTAATGCAACATGAAACTCTTTGAGGGTATCTTATAATATGTGTAAGAGTGTAGATTTACTCCAGTGGGCATTTGTGCAGAGGTAGACGTCGGGTGCAGAATTACGTGGGAAAGAGTAAAAAGTACATCTGCAAACTGGAATAAAGCTCACCAAAACAAATGAAATATTTTGAACCATTTGAAAGTTCCAACATGACAAAGACTCAAAAAGTGCACAACTGCTTTGACGTTTCCTTTTTCAGCTTGTCATATAAACAGATGTTTGGATTTAAAGAGGACAATAGGTTGTAGGTAGAGATGAAACTTAAAACACGCTGCTGTTTTATACTTGCGCCTGAATGTTGATACATTTGACACCTTTATAAAAAGCCCAAATCTGAGCTAAAATATAACATCGACAGTTGAGCTGGTTCAGGACGTGAATCCCGGTCTGCGTGTGATTAAATGCTGAGAAAATGGGTCTAAATATATTGCCCTCTTTTTACTTAAATGCTAATCTCCTTTTGGGCCAAATCCTGTTGTCTTCTAAGCAGTATTGGATCTGAAAGGTGCTTAGTCTGCTAAACTGCTGGGTTGTCTGATCCAAGTCCCATGACGATAGCAAGTCTGACCTCCTTTCACAAGCCTGCATACGGAAAAGGAGAAATAAACTTGCTGGTGGCCTGATGCTGCCGTCTGCTTGGCACAGCTGGAGATAAAAAGTGCTGAGGCTATGGTTTATAACCACAGATTCTATTCAGTAAATAAACATGCAGCAGGGATCAGTGATTTATATATATATACAGGTTT
>JAFBJU010026045.1:221673-225064 GCA_016785305.1 Colistium nudipinnis | reverse complement strand
CACACACACACACACACACACACACACACACACACACACACACACACACACACACACACACACACACACACACACAAACACAGAAAGGTATTTAGCTCTGCCGTTCTCCCCGCCGTATAGAGGGGGCGCGCCGCTCCCTTGGTACCTTCGGGGTTGATCTGAGGCTCGAACTTCTCCGACGTGACCTCGCTCAGGTCCTCGGGGCTCAGGCTCCAGACGCTCACGCCCTCCGCCGCTCCGGCCGCCATGGCCGCGCCGAGCGCCGTGGTCTCGGGCATGGACGGCTTCACTGCGCGACACAACGGGCAGCGGTCATGCGGCGCTTTGCGATCACATCTGGTCACATTTTTTTATTTATTTATATTGTTTATTTCTGTAGCTCACATATTCTCATTTATTTTAATCTCTCCCCGTTCGGATTTTTTTTTTTTTTTATAATTTAAATTAACATCTTATTTTTTATTTTTTTGCCTTGCTTGCGTGAGACCCAAGAATTTCATGGCCAGCAACTCCACCCGAGAATTGTTTTGCATACGACCAATGAATTCTTGAAAAAATTAAAATATATTTTTATTTGGCTAAGTTTTTTTGTTTTTTTTTAACTTTCTTAACTTCGATTTTGAACCGAAGTCGTCATATCCAGGTGGGTCTTGCCCTCCTTGCTCACGTCTCCCCCCCTCCAGAACACTCGAACGTCTTTCACGCGGCAGACGAGGGCGGATTGTGGGTCAAGCGATGAAACCCGGGAGATCCACAGGCGTCCACCGCTCCAGCCGCCCCGCGTGCCCGAGGACACGCGGACGGGAAAGGAATGGGGGAAGCCGACTCACCGACGGGGATGCAGAGAATGTCGGCCTGCAGCTGCATCAGCAGCCGGTTGGACGTCATCCCTCCGTCCACCTGCAGCTGGGTGAGCGGGATGCCGCTGTCCTGATTCATGGCGTCCAGGATCTGCGCCCCGAAACATAAGAGGTCCCGTTAACCCACCCACGCGGCGCGACAACGCCATCCAACCACAGACGCGCGCGCGCGCGCACACACACTCCTCCATCCAACAACAAACGCGCGGCAGCAAGTGTTGTAAATAACACACACACACACAAACTCAGCAAGTGTTGTAAATAACATACACACACACACACGTACACAACTCCATCCAACAACAAACGCGCGGCAGCAAGTGTTGTTGTTGTTGTTGTTGTAAATAAATAAATAAATGACTAACTAACTAACTAACTAACTCACTCACACACACACAGCAAGTGTTGTAAATAACACACACACACACTCCTCCATCCAACAACAAACGCGCGGCAGCAAGTGTTGTAAATAACACACACACACACACACACACACACAGCAAGTGTTGGAAATAACACACACACAACTCCATCCAACAAGAAACGCGCGGCAGCAAGTGTTGTTTGTAAGACACACACACAACTCCATCCAACAACAAACGCACGCCAGCAAGTGTTGTTGTAAATAACTAACTAACTAACTCACACACAAACTCAGCAAGTGTTGTAAATAACATACACACACACACGTACGTACACAACTCCATCCAACAACAAACGCGCGGCAGCAAGTGTTGTTGTTGTTGTTGTTGTAAGTAAATAAATAAATGACTAACTAACTAACTCACTCACTCACTCACTCACTCACACACACACACAGCAAGTGTTGTAAATAACACACACACAAACAACTCCATCCAACAACAAACGTGCGGCAGCAAGTGTTGTTTGTAAGACACACACACACACACAACTCCATCCAACAACAAACGCGCGCCAGCAAGTGTTGTTGTAAATAACTAACTAACTAACTCACTCACACACAAACTCAGCAAGTGTTGTAAATAACATACACACACACACACACACGTAAGTACACAACTCCATCCAACAACAAACGCGCAGCAAGTGTTGTTGTAAATAAATAAATAAATTACTAACTAACTAACTCACTCACAACTCCATCAAACTACAAACGTGCGACACACCCGCACGCACACACACACGGGGGGGGCCCCACTTACCTCTCGCGTCTGGAAACAGACGGCCTCCAGCGCAGCGAAGGCGACGTGCCGCTTGTTTGTGAACTGCGTTAAGCCGCATATGATCCTGCGACACGGAGAGATCGTGAATCGCGTGTCGGCGCAGCTCAAGCGGACGCCGCGGAGTCGGCGCCGGGTCTTACCCTCTGGCGCTGGGCTCCCAGTACGGCGCGTAGAGGCCGGAAAACGCCGGCACGAAGTAGCAGCCGTAGGACGTCCCGACGGACGCGGCCAGCTTCTCTGCACGCGGGAGGAGAGGGGGGGGGGAGGAAGAGGATGAAATCGGCGGCGGCGACGACGAAGATGCCCCCGAGCAAGCTGAATTTATCTTTGGAAACAAAGTCGTGACGGGACCCACCGAGCTCCTCGGACGACTCGATGATCCCGAGATTGTCCTGCAGCCAACGGACTACGGCTCCCGCGATGGCCACGGAGCCCTGGGGCGGACGTAAACGCAAACAAACAAAAAAAAACGTTTTTTTTTTTTAATTACTGAACTGACACCCAACTGCAGAAAGATCGATCGCAAGGTAATGCGGTGAAAATCGAAACCAAAAAAACAAAAAAACAAAACAAAAAAAAACCACACACACACAAATAATGTGTTTTTTTTTTGTTGATGTTGTTGTTGTACCTCCAGCGCGTAACACGCCGGCTTGTCCCGACCGAGTTTGTACGCCACAGTGGTCAGGAGGCCGTGTTCAGACATCACGGGCTGCGGGGAAAAAAAAAGAAAAAGGACAGACGGACGTCAGACACGGCGTGCGCAGGCAGGGGCGTTCCGATGCTCAACGTTCGTGGTGCAGGTAGTGTGTTCGCAAAAACTTGGACTGAACTATTGTTATTAGGATTATGATTATTATTACTATTGTTGTTTTTATTCGTTTTATTTTATTATTATTTTAAATAGTCATCTTTCTCACTTTCGTAGCCTTTAAGTAATTTTATTTCAGGCTCTCTTTCCCATTATATATATATATATATATTATATATATATATATATAATATATATATACACACAAATATTATTATTATTTATATATATTTTTTTGGTCCTACACTTCCAGTTACGGTCCCTTTCTTTTCTTTTTTTTTTACTTCTTTTTCACTCCAGTTAATGTCACATACCTCCCCCCTCCCCTGAAGGGCTAAACGCTGGGCGGGTGCGATTGTGGAAAATTCAATGCAAACACGTGACAGGTGAAAAATGGGAAGGAAATCTTTCGCGGCGTACCTTGGTTCCGGTGTTCAGCAGGAGGAAGCAGCCAGTGCCGTACCTGAAAGAGGACGATGAATCGGGAATTCAGGTCGAGAGGACTCGCACATTTG
>JAFBJU010026045.1:181673-219173 GCA_016785305.1 Colistium nudipinnis | reverse complement strand
GGGGGGGGGGGGTCATTAGGTCGCGGGCACCTTCGCCAAACAGGACAAGGAGCCCGCGTCGCAAGAGTCCGGCGGCCGCGAACCTTTGATGTTGGAAACGTCTATGTTGAGCTGGGTGAGTTTCTCGCACGTGCGCTCCATGCACTCGTACACCGACTGCAGGATTTCCTTCGGGTCCTCCTCGACCCACCTGCAAAATGAGGGGAAAAAAATTGATAAAAAAAATCAAGCAGAGTGAGTCGGGGTTTTTTTTTTTAGATCCGACAGGAACTGAATTCCCCCTGGACACGTACCCTTCTTTGGGAAAGCTCTGTTTGATTTCCACCTGGTGATGGCTGAGGAGCTCGGCCGTTTTCGAATTAAACACCTGCACAGGAGAAAGGGGGGGAGAGAGAGAGAAAAAAAAAAGACACAAAAGAAAGAAAACGGTCTCCGTCTCGGTGTCTCACTGTGGAGGCCGGAGAGAGTTCTCCGTTAACGTATGGATTTTCTCAGCCAGTGACGGATCCGACGTGGCCCCAAACCAAAACCACGTTTTGTTTCGTTTTCCGGGGGAAATTAAAAATAAATTTAAAATTACAAAAAAGGCACTAGGACCAAGTACGTCAGCTCCAAGTGACTCATGCCAACAGATATGGCAAAAAAATATATAGCCAAAGTGGGTCACGATTCCTTTCATTTCCGATTAAAATGGAGATCGTCCTGATCTCAGTTAGGTGTAAAAAAAAAATAATAATAATAAAAAATAATAATAATAATAATAATAATAATAATAATAATAATAATAATAATAATAATAATAATAATAATATTGGGTCCAATCGGTTTCGTTGACTGCGAATTCCCCCTGGACACGTACCCTTCTTTGGGAAAGCTCTGTTTGATTTCCACCTGGTGATGGCTGAGGAGCTCGGCCGTTTTCGAATTAAACACCTGCACAGGAGAAAGGGGGGGAGAGAGAGAGAAAAAAAAAAGACACAAAAGAAAGAAAACGGTCTCCGTCTCGGTGTCTCACTGTGGAGGCCGGAGAGAGTTCTCCGTTAACGTATGGATTTTCTCAGCCAGTGACGGATCCCACGTGGCCCAAACCAAAACCATGTTTTGTTTTGTTTTCCGGGGGAAATATTTTTTTTTAATAAAAATTACAAAAAAAAGGCCCAAGGACCAAGTACGTCAGCTCCAAGTGACTCATGCCAACAGATATGGCCAAAAAATATATAGCCAAAGTGGGTCACGATTCCTTTCATTTCCGATTAAAATGGAGATCGTCCTGATCTCAGTTGTGTAAATAATAATAATAATAATAAAAAAAAATAATAATAATAATAATAATATTGGGTCCAATCGGTTTCGTTGACTGCCATTCAATTAAAACGATGATTTTAAATGTGTGTGTGTGTGTGTGTGTGTGTGTGTGTGTGTGTGTGTGTTTAAAGAGCGTAACGGTACCTCTGCTGCCTTCGAGGGGCCGTTTGTTTCGGGAAGAGACGTATGATGACGAAGTTATCATGTGCGACGATACAATATACGAGTTTCAACGTTGCATTGGCCTTCGCCGGGGGAGAAACGGAGGCGTGTGTGTCGGACGCGAAGGAGCTACAGCCCGAAGCCTCCGGGGGGGGGCGTGGGGGAGGGGGGCCACGTACGAAAAGGCCGTTAAGCTAATTATTCCAGGTGATTAAACCGGTCGCTGGCACACGCGCACGTGCACGCGGCCCGCTGGGAGTCAAAGCCAAGGGCGGCGAATGCGCGGCGGCTGGGTGTCTTACCAGGAAGCGGGTGGAGCTCGTCCCCTGGTCGATGGCCGCGACGAGCGGCCCCATCATGACCCGGTGAGAGAAGGCGGCCATGGCGCCGATCATGTGCGGGGCAGGAGACAGCTCGGCGTCCCCGGGCGAGCGGCTGCGACACCCCGACACCGGACGGACCGCGAGGCGCACGCTGATGGCGTCGCGTCAGGGTCGGCCGCCGGTGATGACGCGGTGTCCCAGCGACGTCGTTTGAGAAATATTAAAAGGATATTGAATGTATATTTGTATCACCACCATTCCGTTTGAACTAGCTTTGATATCTTCCCCATAAATATCAGCGTTTTTTTTTTGTTGTTTTTAATTGTACCAGGAAAAAGTTATTTATAATATTTCCAACGTACGAATTGTTCGAAAGCAACAGCGCCACACAAATATACGCAAATATAGGATATGACAATATTTCATAAAACTGTACCGGGAGGTGAATCCGGGACGTCCTGGCGAGATTGTAACATTGGCCGATTGAATTAAACCGGCAAAATGACGCTTTGTTTTTGTTTTTTTTTTTGTTTTTTTTGTTTAGTTTTTTTTTTTAATAAAATAAAAATGAATTGAATCATTGCATCTCGCACACATACGTGTGCCTTCGCTCACCGCTCATTTCGGCAAACGTTCGTCGGTGTCCGTCGATGGGCGGTGACGTCATCACCAACGGACGGTGTTGTTCTGGGAATGTGCAATTGTGCTGCTCCTTTTCATTTGTCGAATCTCCAAGCAATTCCTTCGCTTTGGTGACTCGCGACTCAACCACGATGTAAGTATGCGGACACGAAAGGGATGGCTTAAACCTGGCACCACAGAGAACGACCACCCGCAGGGGAGAATCTTACACTTTGGCTACGTTATCCGATCATGCTAATGTATACGTTCGTCTATATGTATATATATATATAGAGAGAGATAGATATGGCTAATTGTGTTGTTATTTTCTTGATTGTTCAGGGCTGATTACTGGAAATCACAGCCAAGGAAATTCTGCCAGTACTGCAAGTGTTGGATTGCGGACAACAAGCCTGTGAGTGGCACGAGGGAGGCTGGACATGTTGACGAAAGGCGGCGGCCTCACCCGTCGGGCTAATATGTAGAATAGAATAGCCTTTTATTGTCATTCTATCAGACACAATGAAATTCGGGGGGGCTACTCCTTACGGTGCCGTTTTCAGCAGCAGTGCAAGTACACAATAGTAAGTGGGGGGGAAAAATGGAAAGAAAGTAATCTAATAATAAAAATAGAATTTCAATTTAAAAGTAAGCTCTGGTATAAAAGATAACGGGCTTACACACACACACACACACACAGACTATATGAACGATATGGAACATTTGAGCGGCCGTACACGTCTATGTAAAACAATTTTTACAAAGAGTGGTTAAAGCGAAGAGCGCATGACCCGAGTAAATAAATATCGAAACGGGGGGGGGCATGAATATTGCACATTCAACGTTGTATATCTCTCCTCGTGTTTTTATTTTTATTTTTTTTCATTTTGATTTCCTCCGCAGAGCCGTGACTTCCACGAGAGAGGCAAGAATCACAAAGAAAATGTGGCCGCCAAATTTTCCGAGGTACGTATTCGGCTTCACGTCGAGCCGTGGAAGACGACGGTGATCTCCCGGGGGGGGGGGGGGGGGCGGGGGGGGGCGCGTCACTTCCACGGAATCAAATTTGCACACGCGTTGCACCACTACCGCCCCGTTTATCAGAAGGGGGTTTTCATGACATGCGCGCTCGCGGCCCAGGGGGGGGCCGGCCCTTGGGGCTGGCGATCAGAGATAAGGTGTGGACTTGGAAGACTTGACACCCCCCCCCCCGACTTGCCCCCCCCCCCCCCCCCCCGCCCCCCTTCTGATTGGCTACTCTGCCTGCAGATTAAAAAGAAGAGCATCGAGAAGGTAAAGCAAGAGGAGCGCGCGTCCAAAGAGTTTGCGGCGATGGAGGAGGCTGCGATGAAGGCGTACCAGGAAGACCTGAAGCGGATGGGGCGGGAGGCAGCAGGTGACCGGTGACGTTTCTTTTTTTTGTGGAAATAATGTGCAATGGAGTTTGTTGGCGGGGCTCGCATCTAAAATTGGCCTTTTTCGCGGGCGCGCGCAGGATTGGAGACACCGGTCCAACCCAAATCGACCAAACAGCCGCAGCCGCTGGTGGGACCCCCGCCGAAAACGCAACAAAAACAACAACAGCAACCCCAAAAGAAGTTCGGAAAAGGGGGCAAGAAATCCGGCAAGCCGCCGGGAAGACGGGCGTGGCTCGAGGGACAAGCGGAGGGCGGCGAGGCGTACTACTACAACACGGAAACCGGGGAATCGCGGTGGGAGAACCCGCAGGGGGCCCGGGCCGGGGGCCCCGCCTCTGCGCCCCAGCAGAGCGAGGTGAGCGCAACTGGGCTTTGAGCCGCGCTCCTCCGCAAACGCGCACTGAACGCCGCCGTTGTGTTCGTCCACAGGGGCCTTCGAGTCGCCATTGGATGGAAGCCGTCAGCCCAGATGGTTACACGTACTACTACAACACAGAAACTGGGGGTAGGATATTTATTTATTATTTCTTTTACACATTACGCTGCGTTTATTTTTTGTTGTTGTTGTATCGCAATGTAATCCAGTTACGTTGTGCGCTCCGCTCTCGTCGTCCCGGGGGTTTCCTTTTATCCCCCAGAGTCCAGCTGGGAGCGGCCGAGTGACTCCCCTCCAAACGAGCCACCCGGGTCGAGCGCCGCCGACGCGAGCCAGGAGGCGTCTTCGGCCCCCCAGCCCGAGCCCCCTTCGGGAGAGGAAGAGGAAAGGCGCGACGGGTCCCCGGCGCCGAAGCCGGAGGCCGGCGTTCCCGAGCGCACCAGCCAGCAGCCCCTCGTCGCCAAACTCAGCTTCGGGGTGAGTCGGGGTCCCGGGTGGTGGGGCGCGCGAGGATTAGTGAAAGGCTGCAAATAAAATGCGCGCATTTCCGCCCCCCCATTTTGTTTGTTTTTCGTTTTATTTCCCCAGAAAAGAAAAGCAGAGGCTGAGCCCTCGGAAACGGCTGCAGAAGATAAGGCGGGCGATGGCGCGCCTCCAGAGGAGACTGAAGCGAGGGGAAAAGAGGTAGGGGTCCCGAGCGCCGCGGCGGAACCCGCGGAGAAGCGGGAGCGGGACGGGGTCAAGGTGGCGGCGCCAGCCAAGAGGCCGAAAGCCGCCAATCCCTACGGGTCCTGGGAACGGATCCAGGAGGACAAGGAGGAGGAGGACCCATAGTAAGCGAAGGACGCTTCACCGCGGCCTAATCTGCTTGTCTAGTCTCTGTCATTTTAGGCGGCACCAAAAAGTTTCTAAAAATTCTTCCCTCCCACCCCCCCCAGTGCCAACGTGGACTTGCAGTTGCCCACGGTGGCGGGAATCGCAGCCAAAGCCACCGGCGACCTGCCCCCGGAGCCAGCCGCCAATCCCTACGGGTCCTGGGAACGGATCCAGGAGGACAAGGAGGAGGAGGACCCATAGTAAGCGAAGGACGCTTCACCGCGGCCTAATCTGCTTGTCTAGTCTCTGTCATTTTAGGCGGTACTAAAAAGTTTCTAAAAATTCTTCCCTCCCCCCCAGTGCCAACGTGGACTTGCAGTTGCCCCAGGTGGCGGGAATCGCAGCCAAAGCCACCGGCGACCTGCCCCCGGAGCCCAAACCCAAGTTCAGGGAGCGCATCATCACCTCGCTCGGCGACGACGGCGGCGGCGGGCCGGCCGCGTTCAGGAGAAACAAGGCGCCAAGCGGCAAGTCCAGGAGCCTTCGGCAGAGAGACGCCGACGACTGACCCGCCGCGGCGCCAACAGATTCCCGCCGCGGCGCGGGAGGCCTGGCGCTTGCGCGCGGGGATGTACACCTCTTTTTTTTTTGCGTTAGCATTTTCGCGGGACAAATTGGCCAGATAAATAATCAACAAAAAAACTATCAAATCAAGCTTTTTTTTTTTTTTTTTTTTTCTCCCTTTCCTGTTTTTCCCCAATCCTGAAAACGTCAACTGTCAACAAACGCAAATTGATTTCTTTCTTTTAGTTTTGCATGTTTGATTTAATTTTTTATACCAGTGTTAAGTTATGGAAAAACCGGTACGGCATCGGTGTGGCAAATGTGACCGCCGTGCTCGTCGGGGAAATCGAATTTCATACTTTCAGAAAATGGGCAAACGTGATCTCAATAAACGATGGGACCTCCGTGCAGTGAGCTTGGTCGGTATTTCGAGTAGGCGAAAAAGTCAACCTAAATGGCAACACATGGGTATAAAAAACGTTGGCGTGTCCTGACAGGTCGGAACGAACGGGGGAAAAGTGCAGGCGGCGGCTGGCCAGCTGGCGCGCGCACACACACACACACACACACGCAGGGTGTGACGTGCGTTTCATGAGGGTGCACAAAGCTGATAGGCGCCACACCCCGGTTGGCAAAAGAACCATCCAGAACGGTCACCGATAATAAACAGAATTGTCGTCCGCCTGCGCGTTTGGTCTTTTTATTCCCAAAAAAAAAAAAAAAAGTCATCGTGGCTCGCAAAAAAACGACACCTATGAACGGGCATTTCTGTCTTGTCGAAATGATTTCCGGAAGTGTCCGGAAGCGGAAAAGGCGTAATCCAAGAGTCCACTGCGGAGAAACGGAACTCCCC
Organism: Colistium nudipinnis; assembly: GCA_016785305.1. Lineage (NCBI taxonomy): Eukaryota > Metazoa > Chordata > Actinopteri > Pleuronectiformes > Rhombosoleidae > Colistium > Colistium nudipinnis. The sequence goes on along the minus strand of JAFBJU010026045.1, from coordinate 212,735 downwards.
GGGAAAGCAGCCGCTCCGCCGCGCGGCGGCCCCGCCGCCTTGCATGGTGACGTCGCTGTCAAGACGCGCGGCGCGATGGGACGCGCTTGGGAGGAAATCGCCTCAGGGGCGACGGCCGAGAGGAAGCAGCGGCCGGCGCTAGTCTGACGGTCGCCCCGGTTCGCTGCCGGCGCTGCCACTCGCCACCATGTCCAGAAGCGCCTCCCTCTCGGCGCGTCCGAGCACGTCGGAGATCAGGTCGTTCAGAGCCTCCCCTCCTCGCATGAAGTCCTACGGGGGGGGGGGGGGGGGGGGGGGGGGGGGGGGGAATAAACCTATGACATATTCAACAGTTCGTGCAGATTTTTGTTACGCGGCGGGTCGCCGATGACCTCGTACCTTAATATCTCTGGTGACGTATCCCGTCCTGTGGTCTGTGACGCGGTCCTGGCTGAAGTTGTAGGTGCGGACCCTCTCCGACTGAGAGCGCGTGCCCACCTGTTGCACGCAGAATGAGTACGTGGCAAAAATACGTACGCGCCACCCCGCCCCACCCCCGGTTGCTCGCTCACCTGTTGCTTCCGCGCGGTGTGCCGCTGCGCCGTCTCTTTGCCCATCATGCTCCGGTACAGCCGGGCCCTCAGCACGCGCATGGCCGTGTCTCTGTTCTGCAGCTGAGAGCGGGTCTGCTGGCATTCCGCCGTCACGCCTGTCGGGGAGGCACGGGCGCCATGAAACGGGGCCGCCACCACGGGGGCGGGGGCGGCGCCGTTTCCGGGCCAGAACGGAGTCGCGGCCTCACCTGTGGGGAGGTGAACGACGCGCACCGCGCTGTCCGTCGTGTTGACACTCTGGCCCCCGGCGCCGCGGGCCCTGTACGTGTCCACGCGCAGGTCTCTCGGGTCGACGTGGACGTCGAGCTGCGGCGTGTCGGGGGGGGGGGGGGGAAACAAATGCGGCGCGAAAAGAGGAGAATGAACAAATCGCAGATAAAACACAAAAAAAAAACACATTGCGGTAAAGACGCGAGGACAGGGCGTACCTCCACCGGCTGAGGCAGGATAATGACGGACATGGTTCCCGTGTGGATGCGCTGCATCCTGGACGACAGGCCCACCTCGGGGATCCTCTGCACCCGGTGTGTCCCTCCCTCGTGCTTCAGGCGTCTGTACACACTGTCCCCGGCTATTCTCACTGCTGCGTGGTGCAGGCCACCTGGAACGCGCGGCCCAGGTGGGGGGGGGGTAAAGAAACGTCCTTTTTTTAGTTCCCAACCACTCGACTGGGGACGTAAAAAACGAGGAAGAAAGGGGACACAAATTACCGTACTCCGCGGGTGTGTAGTTGTACACCTCAAAGTCCCAGTTCCGGTAACAGGCGAAGCCCTGGTACATGTCAAACATCTCTCTGGTGAACTGTTGGCAGATGTCGCCTAAAAGAAAAGTGTCGTGAGACGCAAGAAGTGTTGATGTAAAACAAACAACTAAACAATAGAAACTTTGTTCATCATGTGTGAATGGGAGGACGGCGGCGCTCGCGCACCTCCCGTGGTGCGTCCGGCGACGACCTCCAGCAGGACGTCGCCGGGGTCGAGGGGGTCGGCGGGCGTGAGGGCCTCGATCAGCTGGACAGAGAGAAGGCGCGCTTCACTTCAAGGTTCCGCATGGTCAGGTGACCGGCTTACGGGTGCGCCTCGGGAGCTCTTACGTTTCGCTTCAAGGTGGAAAGCCTGCCGGAGAGTTGCGCTTCCTCCTCTTTCAACAGCTGGGTCAGTTGCGGATCCTCGTCCGCGGTGCCGGCGGAGCCTGTAGTGTGTGTGTGTGTGTGTGTGTGTGCGTGTGGGGAGGGGGACACGGTTTACGTGCAGTCTGACATATATCGACAGGATCTGCCTTAAAGATGAATAACACCGAAGTGCAATCATCAAGTTTTGAACACGGCTGTTTTAATTGAAAGTGGACGGAGCGGTCAAATGTTCACTGAAATTCTTAGAATGCTGTCCAATCTCGGCGCCAGAAGTAGTAGTAGTAATAATAATAATAATAATTATAATAATAATAATAATAATAAAAATATATAATAAAAATTTGAAATAACAATTAAAAAATTATAATAAGCAAATACATAAATGCTGTTTGAAAAGAAAAATGATATGTATGTATATATATATATATTGATTTTGTATATAATCTTGATTTTGGAAAATGCATATTTCCTGTTTTCATGGCTGTTATTTTTATTTATTTTTTTTATATTTCTGGGGGGGCAGGCAAATAATAATAATAATAAAATTCAAAAAAACTAAGCTTTTGACAGAGGGCAAGTACCACGCCCCCTCTTACGGGGGTTCCTGAACGTGTCATTGCAGCTCCCCCTCATGGCAAGCCATTTAAAGGGGCTTTCAGGTTGTCGTCGCTGTGGAACAACGTAAACAGCCGTCTTTGCCCCCCCCCCCTTCGAGCTCGGGGTCCCTGTCTGCCCCGTTGCGACGCCTCTGGATTGGCGCGTGTGCGCGCGTGTGCGCGGCTCACCCTGCAGCAGGGACAGGAGCTCCTCTCGCTCCTCCGCGGCTTGCCGAATGGCCCCGCGCGTGTGAAGCAGGGGCTGCAGCTCGCCGAGCCTGTCCGTCACCCCCCTCCGCTCCGCCTCGCTCAGGTGGCCGCGCTGCAACCGGCGGCTCAGCTGCGCGTGCTGCTCCGCCAGCCGCTCGACGTGTCGCCGCACGCGCTCGTCCTCGTACAGGTCCGCGGCCGCGTCGCCGGAGCACCGCCGGCGCGTCTCCTGTGCGCCGCACGGAGCGAACTTCCGCCACCCTCTTGCTCCGCCGCACACCCGCCGACACAGCGAACGCAGCGGGGCCGCGCGGCCGACGAGCATCTCGCCACACTCGCGACACACTCACGCCAGCACGTGCGTCGCGTTCTCAAGGTTGTTTTTCCTTCCTGTCACAGGGGTGGCGGCCGCACCGACCGGAAGTAGCTCGGCGGAACCGCGAACGTCACGACGCCGGGAAGGAACTCTGGAAGTTGTAGTTTCTTTGCATTTGTAGCGTGTGTTTGTGTAAGCCTCGGCTGTAATTGAATTACAATCATATAACTGCATTACAAAACCCAGCTGTTAAGCACAATAAAAAACAACTGAATCAAACGATGTTTTTCACTGGCCAACATTGGGGTCGGTGTAGCAGCTAACGAAGCTAACAGGAAGAAAATGTCGAACCTGAGAACCAGTCAGGACGGTAAGATGATATTGAACAGTTAAACGTAAAAAAAAAATAAAAATAAAAACTTTTTTAATGAATTAGAATTTACAGGAGACCTGTATTAACACTTGCCTAACTTGATGTGCTAAAGCTGATACGTAGCATTGTGTTCCTAATTCTAACCCAGAAAATCCTATTTAAAGGTAGAAATGTAATTGGCCGCAAGCGCGGGAGTGCACTCTCATCGTGACCGCGCGGTCTTTTTTTTTTCCAAAAACTGAACATTGTCGTCCCTCAGGAGCCCGGGAGGTGCCAGGCCTTTCCTTGACCCAGGCAGCGGTGGACGTCCGTCATCACGGCCTGGTCCAGGGAGAGGCTCTGAAAGAGAAGCAGGGGACACTCGCGTGCCTGCAGGTTTTCCCCCGCCACCCTGACCCCACCGCAGACACACAAACGAAGTCGTCCTCGATGACTTCCGATCCGAAGTGTTTGCGCCACGTGTTGCTATTGAGCGTCACTGCTCAAAACAATGCCCAATATAGACACTGTCTCGCGATAGTTATTCCATTGCTGCTTGACAAAATGTGTGCCGGCCCCCTTTTTTCAGGCGACCCTCTCAGAACTGGAGAGAAGAGGTAAGCTGGCGGAGCACCGGCTGCGGTCTCGCCTGAGGGAGGTCCTGGTGCTGGAGGGCGACGCGGAGCGCCTGGGGCGGCGCGCCGCCGCCCTGCACGAGCGCTGCGCGTCGGCCGGCGCGGAAACGGCGGAGCTGTGGGGCCGCGTCGCCGAGGAGGAGGCGGGCGCCGGCGCCGCGCTGGCTGGCTTCCGCGCCTACCGGGAGAAGATGGAGGCGCACAGGGCTGCCGCGCTCCGTGCAGCCAGCCAGACGGAGGCCCACAAGGGGCTGCGGGAGAGAGAGGCGCTGAGGGAAGAGTCGGCAAACCCAGACGGAAACACGGCGACAATGGCAAAGGTGGGGAAAATAGGCCGGGGTCAATACGGAAATTCGAAACTTCACGTTGTTTTTTTTCTGTTTTGTTTTTTGTTTTTTCGCTCAGCAGCATGTGGCCGCAGAGGAGAAGCCCTTGTACACACATTTTCATTTTTTTTGTTACGCTCCTCCACAGAGAGAGATTGACGCTCTGAAGGAGGAGGTCTCCGCCGCGGGGAAGATCACGGCGGAGAGGGGGGAGCGGCTAAAAAAAGAGTTTGAGACCCATGCCCAGATAAAGAAAGACATAGAGGTAGGGGAGAGAGAAATCGGGGGTTTCACTGGCAAAAAAAATGATATATATTAATATAGCACCCAATTGCATTCACTTAAATATCACAGTGACACTACAATAGGACAGGCCGCATAGGGACATTTCAAATGTCCCAAAATGCCCCCAACACATGAAGTGCAACCAATGGAATGCAGATCATTAGTGACTAAGTGAGACTATAAGGACCGCGACGAAATGTTCTCAGCGAGCGCTTGTTTTTCCGCCGTCTCAGATCCAGAACCGGCGCCACGAAGCCATCGTCAAGCGCCTCCACTGCCAACTCAGCAGGGCCCGGGCTGCCCACAGGTACAAATACACGCTGGAATGGCACCATTTTATTTTACATATATACATATATATACATACATAGAAATGACGCACATTCCAAATAAATAAAATCATTTCCCGCCTCGCGCGGGCGGTGCGTCGGCGATGCTCGACCCCCGACCTTTGCAGAGTACCCTTTAACAAGACACAGTTATAGTTCCACACATAAAAAAAAAGAATCTAAACCCCAGTCTGTTTTCACTTTAGGGAAATGTCTGACGACGTCGACCGCATGGAGAGACGGCTTGCTGAGCTGAAGGGCCGGCAGGAGTCATCCCTGGCCCCCAAACTATAATGCCAGCTTGTCTCGTTTCCGCCCGATTCGTGATACTGTCGCATATAGGCCTGGTTGCAAGTGCGGGCAAACGTTTTGCCTGTTACTTTATTTGAGCAGCAGGGGGCAGCAGTGTCAAACAAATGTGTATGTTTAACTAACCCCCCCCCCCCCCCCCCCCATCCCTTTTTTCCCCCCCCATACCACGTACTTATGAAACATTTAATGCCCAGTATGTTACTCTAAAGGCGCAATCGTTGTTCAAAATGAGTAGAAATGTTAAAAACGCTGGCCTGTTCTCACTGTATTCGATTTCTTAGGGCGATGTGTTTCACGTTTTCAAAGGGCTGCGCTGTGAGCACCACAGGGGCAACATCAGCAGGGCTTGGGGGGGGGGGGGGGGGGGGGGGGGAGGCCGGGGGGGGGGGGGGGGGGGGGGGGCAGCAGCAAGTTTCCGGACCTCTGTCGCCGCGACGGCGTTTTGGCACGCACCGTTCCAAGCATCCGCCTCGCCGGGTGGCTTGACGGTCCGCGAGGTGACAGTCCCACCGCCGGCGGACAAGGGGCGCGACGGTGCCAAACCGGTTCGAACAATAAAAGCGCCTCTTCCGAGAGATTTCCCCTCATCCCACCGGGTTTCGGTGCGAGCCTCTGAGGTCGTCGCCGTGGCTCGTTACTGTAATCACAGAAAAAAAAAAAAAACAAGAATTCCGAGACAAATGTTTCACGTGGAAAAAAGAAATCAATAAATTCCGGAAATACTCGCGTCGAGACGATATACGCGCTGGACCGCGGACTGGGCACAATCCCGCACTATCCGCAGCTTCAATTTACAATCCGGCAGGCCTGTGCAATGCGTGGGCGGTAGAGGACAACGTGCAACGAACGAGGGGCGTTTGTATCCGCTCACCCACAAACTGCACTTGACGGGGCCTTTCCCCTTAAAGGGGTGTCCCAAGGGGGGGGCAGCGCTCGTCCGCTGGGGGTGTCCTCGACGCTGCCGCGCGCGCTGTTTCGGTCCGATTTTGGACCTTAGCGCTACGTTCTCGGGCCTGAAAACTCTCCGAGCCCCGGGGGTCTCCGAAACCCCCCAAAAATGACAAGGCAACTTGACAAAGTCGCCGGGCCACTTGGACGGGGGCCCTACACAGAATGCGGTAAAAAAAAAAACATCACGCGGCCCGTACACTCACTTTTTTGGGGTTTTTCTTTTCAGATGTACCACCAGTAAGGGCCATTTTTCCAGCCCTGAAAAAAGTACATTGTTTATTCCCGGTAAAACCTGGCATGCTTCCCTCCCCCCCCCCAAAAAAAAATCTTCTCATCACCCTGTTCCGGCCATCTCTGATAAATGAGCGGGTCCAAAAGCTACAGCCCAATTCGGATCAGGCTTGGGACCACTTGCTCCCCGCCCCCCCCCCCCCCCCCCCCCCGCTCGCTGGTTGCGCGGCACGGGTGCGTGGCGCGCCATGAAATTCCTCAGCTCCTGCCGCCGGAGGCCCGGGTGTGTTTACGGCGTCGCTGTGCAGAGCTGCCAACTCCGCGAAAACCACCCCCCCCCCGCCGCCGGGGGGCCCCCCCCCCCCCCCCCCCCCCCCCCCCCCCCCCAGCGCGCGCTGGTTGCGCGGCACGGGTGCGTGGCGCGCGCAATGAAATTCCTCGGCTCCTGCCGCCGGAGGCCCGGGTGTGTTTACGGCGTCGCTGTGCAGAGCTGCCAACTCCGCGAAAAAAGCAAAGCGGCGGAGGGGTTAAAAGAACGGCCGGCGTTGGTTTCGCCGGTTGTGCGGGGCGCGTGAAAGGTCCGAGCTGCGTCCAACAAAAAAAAAAAAAAACGTTCAGCGAACGGAATAGATCATTTTCTTTATCGATTATCAGTGGGTCAGAATCGTTGCAGATGAGTGTTCTTCGATTGGACCGATCGACTTAAGCCCCCCAATCGAACCAAACCCGCGGCATGCTGCCGCACGTCGTAAAGTCGAAAAATGACAAACCCTCGGAAGCGCTTTGCGTGCCGCAATACTTGGAATTCTCCTGGCCTTCTTCTTGCCTTTTACCCTCTACACCACAACCCCCAGCACACGTTCCCAGCCCGGAGCCTGGCTCCCGACCAGCAGCTGCTGTGTTGTGTGTGTGTGTGTGTGTGTGTGTGCGTGTCTAGACAATCAGCTGAGCTGCTGTGCAAAATATTTACTCATGTGACATCAGCAGCTCTCGCCGCAACCGTTCACACGCAAGAAAAACGTGTGGGATCAATTCAAAGAGGAAAAAAAGAAAAGAAAAAAAAAAACGAGCGTCCCCGTTTGGCCAGCGAGTCGCGGGTTTCGACGTTGGATTTCCGTCGGTTTCCGAAAAGATGAACCCTTCCCAAGAGATTCCCCGGGGAGACACGTACCGCGTCTACGCGCCGTGTCTAGCCCTAACTTCGCTGCGGGCCACTTCTTACCTAAGTCAACGTGAGTGTGCATACACTCCCAGACAGTGTCGTTTATTTGCCCTCTTGTTGGTTCAGCCAAAACCGTCCCGCCTGGTTTTCAAGTGGCCTTTTTTTTTTTTTCCCCAGATTCACAATAACGGCCCACGACATGTGACTCATTACACGACACGATTCATTCTCTCTCTTTTTCACAAATTAGAACATGTCCTACGGGGGGGGGGGGATGAGTCATGAGGGCTTTTGTTCACGTTGCTGGAGGGCGAGACCTTTTAATGCGCACACAGAAACCCGAGTGAAGGGTGCCCCGAGTCGCTTCTGGGTGGGGCCGGTCATCGGCGGGAGCAGGGTTTCGATCGGCGCTGGCACACAGAGCTCTGCGGGGCGACCCTCCCACTTGGGAGCGTGACGCGGCGCCCCGGGGCCCGGCCGACTCCAGGAAGTAGCTGGGGGCCAAAAATAGAATAATAGGAAGGGAACCGTTGACCCACAAACGCGCCCGCAACGCCGCCTCACCCTGCCGCGTACCTGGGCGACGTCCCTTCAACAAACACACACACACACACACACACACTTACGTCACATGACATGGACATTTGATTCATGGGCGGACGCATCAAGTCTCTGTTTGCCCTCGCGCGAGCTCCCACGACACACGTGAACACGTTTGCGTTAGGTGTGCCCATAGAAGGACGCCAAATTGCCCTCGCAACAATATTTACACTCCACTGAGTCATAAAACCCACTCGCGAGCGCGCACACACACACACACAGACAAGGAGTGTTTCAGTGTACTGTACTCGTATGTAGTGCATCTACTGTATGTTGACTGCTCCCACTGCCGGAAGCACATCTGGAGGTCGGCATGGGTCACAGTGGAATAAATTCTTCTCAGCCTCTAAAATGCCCCAGTAGGGAGGAAGTGTGCTTGTAGCTAGCTAGCAGCTAGCGGCACAAGTATACGTGCTTTTTATTGGCGCCAAAACGTACCGCCGTACTTCACGGTACGTAACAAGTCATGCTTCTCAAACTAGAATAGATAGAACAATAACCGCTAACCGCTCAAATAGCAGCTACGGGAACAGTCCGTGTGTCTTTTTTCGACCCAAATGTCCCTGCATTGGACGGGCGCGCGGCTTATTATTAGCACCGGCGCGTCTCCTCTGGGCCGAGGTCGTAGCCGCGCGTCCCAATGGCGCCGATGGTAAAGAAACGGCTCATTTTGTCGGCACGCTCCCCCCCCTTCCACGTCCACAAACATAGTGCAATCCGCGACGCGCGGCAGGTTTACGGGCCAGGCGGGCGCAGGGCCACGCGGTAGGAGAGCTCCGTCCGGCCCCCCACCCCAACCCCCCCGCCGCATGCGGCAGCGGGGCAGCCGGGAGGGAGCAGCAAAGGGGGTCCCGGGTCACGCGGGATGTCAGGAGAGCAGGCGGGCGTGCGTGCGAGCAGCGAGAACGGGGGCTGGCCCGGGCTTTGTCTCCCTCTCGCCCTCTGTGTCCTGGTGGCAGGCAGAACCGTGGGGCAGTAAATTATGAGTGGGAGGAGAGGGCGGAGGAGGAATTTAGGAATCCCTTTTTTTCTCTCTGGCGTGTAGCAGGGAAAAAGCCGAGCGCTGGCCTGCACATGCTGTCGCCGCCACTTTGAAGAATATGTATATATATATATATATATACACACATATATATATATATCGGCCCCCAGTTAACGACTCTTGTGCCAATTTTCCACTTCCTGGATGAACATATCAACACACGATAGCCTTTGTATACATGGCTATAGATACATGTGTCCATAGTGGGACTCAGTAGGCCGACAAAAAAGGCAAGTTTGAAAGCAGTTCAATTCCTGAAAAAATAAAAAATAAATAATAATCATATTTGCACGGCCGCACTTTCCCCATTATGATGATCATCGGTGGCTGTTTTGAATTTATTTAATCAAAAATGTTTTGTTTTTTTCCCCCCCCCACTATTTAATTTAAATACAAATGTAAGACGAAAAAAAATTGGATTTCGTTTTCTTTTCATCAGCGGTGTACAGCTCAAGGGCACGTGTCTGTCACTGGCTTAAATGAAGCCGTCGGTTCCAGTGGTCCAGTGCATGAAACAAAAGGAAAAAAAAAAAAAATCGAAACTCAGTCACACGCACCACATGTCTCCTGGTCGCCGCGTCGGTGGAGCGGCGGCCTCTCGTGTGCCCAGGCAGCAGCAGTGGACGGTGTCAAAGCAGAGGTGCTTCGTCTGCCTGGAGCCAGGCGGAAAACGTGCGAGGGACACAGGGATGAGTTTAAAAGAAACGTATTTTTTTTTTAAACATTTATAAAAACAAATGTTCATTCAGATTATAATTTTTTAAATAATAATAATAATAAAACAATAATAATAATAATAATAATTATTATAATTATTATAATTATAATTATAATTATAATAATTAACATTCCAAAAAGAAATCCTCTTGCAGGCTGTGGTTCCTTTTCCCCGGCGTCTCCACGACTGGCACAATTTCTTTTCTCGCTTCGGCGATTATAAAGGTAATCTGCTGTCCCACTTTGAAGACTGAGGAGGAAACGGAAACGTTTCCCGAGCCAAACTGTCAAACGGATGAGCTCCACAGCAGTCGGCCCATGGGGTGAATTATCATGTAAACCCCCCCCATGGGCAACGAAGGTATAATTGATCTTGAAGGGGGGGGGGGGGGAAACGCGGCGAAAACTTGAAACGTCCAAGCTAAATGGGCCAAAAGCGCACGGCCCCCACCCACCCCCCCCAAAAAAAACGAAAAGGTCGGACTAAAAGGCCAAAACCCAAGAATGGGGCAAACCGCGATGAATCACTTCATCGGGACCCCGCTGCAGGTTTTCCCAATGTGCATTTTCCAAAAACCCCAAGCCGACTCACCGCCTCTGGTTATGACGCGGAAGTCGACGAAGCGAAGCGACACTACGCCAAAGGGGGGGCGCGCGGCTGGCCTCGTCTGGCACACGTTGCTCTCCGCGGCGGGATGTATGGATTGGCCGCCTCGCTCTCCGTGTCGTTGCTTTGCCGACGTGAATTAAAAATGCATAAACGGCCTTGTGCCGCAACGTTTCTCCTTTGCATTAGGAGATTGAAAAGATATTTAAAGCTATAAAAAAAAAACAAAAAAAAAAACAAGAAACCCCAAGATATTAAAAACGCAGGTACCGCTATCCTTCCTAATATTATAATAATTATTATTAAGAGCTTAACATATTCTTTTTTTTTCTTCTTGCAGCCAGCTATTATTCTGTTTATAACCTGCTTTTACTATAATAATAATAATAATAATAATAAACCTACGTTTATTTTTTTTTTAATGAAATAAAAATAACTAACACACAGAGCCAAATATACTTTTGTATATATTCCTGTAAAAACCTTTCAAAGGCAACGCATGAAAAACCCCAACCGCTCCAAGGTTCCAACGAAAGCGCTTGTATATGCGGAATGTAAACATTGCGTATCATAAGTATATAGATATAGATATATATCTATATACATCTGTATACCAGTCAAACGAGATCATTTCCTCTTTTGTTGGAATTAAAAAACGTACACTCCGTATATTTGGACGTCCATCTGAAAAGTTCCCTTTAATATTTCGCCGGCGCCGCGCCGCGGCCGGCCGGGCCCGGCGGGCCCGCCGGCCGGGGGGGGGGGGGGGGGGGGGATGTATGGATTGGCCGCCTCACTCTCCGTGTCGTTGCTTTGCCGACGTGAATTAAAAATGCATAAACGGCCTTGTGCCGCAACGTTTCTCCTTTGCATTAGGAGATGAAAAGATATTTTAAGCTATAAAAAAAAACAAGAAACCCCAAGATATTAAAAACGCAGGTACCGCTATCCTTCCTAATATTATAATAATTATTATTAAGAGCTTAACATATTCGTTTTTTTTCTTCTTGCAGCCAGCTATTATTCTGTTTATAACCTGCTTTTACTATAATAATAATAATAATAATAATAATAAACCTACGTTTATTTTTTTTTAAATGAAATAAAAATAACTAACACACAGAGCCAAATATACTTTTGTATATATTCCTGTAAAAACCTTTCAAAGGCAACGCATGAAAAACCCCAACCGCTCCAAGGTTCCAACGAAAGCGCTTGTATATGCGGAATGTAAACATTGCGTATCATAAGTATATAGATATAGATATATATCTATATACATCTGTATACCAGTCAAACGAGATCATTTCCTCTTTTGTTGGAATTAAAAAACGTACACTCCGTATATTTGGACGTCCATCTGAAAAGTTCCCTTTAATATCGTGAACGCATAGAAAAGCGCTCATCCCCTTCCACTCTTTTTAACCTGCCTCTTTATTTGACGGATTGTTTCATTGCTTTTCTCGTTGTGGTTGCCTTTTTTTTTTTTTTTTTCCTAATGTTTGCGTGATATTGCCAGATTACACGGTTTGACACTTAAAGGAAGTTTTCTTGCCTATTTGCCTATTTTTTTTTTTTTACGTAAACATCTATTTATACCCGCTTTATTTTCAACAGACTTTAGATCAGGGGACTCAAAGGAACAAAATCGCAGGTAGCCAGGAAAGAAAGCGGCACAGTCTCTGTTTTTGCCGTTTCGGTCTTTTTTTTTTTTCATTTTTTATTCGAGGTGCAACCGTCTAGTGCAATTTTTTCACGTCACATTTGTGATGGGCTGAGGAGCGTGCGCGACACATGGACCCGCTTCCGCTCGGCGTTCTTCTTCTTGACTCGCCGCTGCGGCTTGCGCTCCGAGCGACTCAAAAACAAACGAGAAGAAAAAGCAATTCATTCACAAAAAAAAATAAAAATAAAAATACACCACACGGGTCCGCAAGTGGTTGAGACGCTCCCGATGGTTTGAGCGAGTGAGTTCTGAGTGACGGCGGGGGAGAGTCCACGTACGGTGCGAGGCCGCGTGCCACCGCGGGAGAGACGGGCGTCTTCGTGCGGCGGTAAATAATCCTCTTCTGGTCCCACCCTGAGTATTGACATCGCAGGTAGTTCATAACCTGGCAAAACCATAGATATATATATATATATAGATAGATATATATATATATAAGTGTATATACAAATATATGAATTAAAAAAAAAAAGCTTTTATATATGTATCTATGGTTAAAAACCAGGCACTTGGCAGCGTTGAATTGGACTTTTTTTTTTTTCTTCCATATGTACAAAGATCACTACCTAGAAACAGTCATGTCTTATTTATTCGCCTCTCTGTTATTTTTTACGTTTTTTTTTTTTTTTTACAGGTACGAGGACATTGAGTACACCAACGAGAGCGAAAACAGAAAAACGGACGAGAAAAAAAAAAAAAAGGGAAAAAACAGAAAACCAAAACAAAAAAAAAAAAAAAAAACATAAAATCGAATTCTCTCCCCTGCCCCCCCCCTCCCTAAATAAAATAAAACCAAAAAAAAAACAAACACGGATTCCCTGCATAAATGTGTAACGCTCCATCCGAAGGGGACGAGTGAGTCAAGGGTGGGGGACAGGCCGGGGAGGGCGAGTCCTCAAAGTGAATGACGAGACGCGGAATATATATATATATATATTTCATAATCGTTCGTATCTAGTAGCCCCTCAACCCGGAGAACTAAAACTCCTAGTCAATGTTTAGGTGCGGTGAGGATGGGGATCATAAAAAAAAAAAAAAAAAAAAAAAAAAAAAAAGCCAGCCGGATTTGCTCCGACTCCCATTCCAGATGGGTCGCGCAAATCTTTATCTGAGGTCACCCGCTCGTCGTTGTGGTCGAAAAAAAAAAAAGAAAAAAAAAAAGAGGAAAGTGCAAAAGGGGGAGGGGGGGGACGAAAAAGAAGACGAGGCGAGGAGAAAAGAGAAAGACTGGGCGGGGAGGGCCGGGACCATGGCGCGCGAGGCGGCGAGCGGCGGTTGGCCAGCACGGACGAGGGCGTGCAGCGAGCTCCACCCATCCCCACCGCCCCCCCCCGCTCCACCCCACGATTGGCCCACTCCTACCTCGGGCCCGATACGCGGGTTCCTCTCGCGCTCGGGCTCTCCTCCCCGACGTCGCGGGCGGCGACCGGCGCGGCGGCGATTGTCCGAAGCAGGTAGTAAAAAAATCGGAGACGAGGCCCCTCCCCCCCCCGAAGTCTTTCAGTTAAATAAAATGTGCAACAAAAAGAGAGTTATTATTCCCCCCCCCCCTCGTCCTCCGGTTGAGCGGAAGTGTCCTCGAGGCGGCGGCGGCGGCGGCGGCGTCGCCGGTCTCGCCGCTAGAGTCAGTTCACAGTATGGCAAGACTCCTCCTCCTCCTCCTCCTCCTCCTCTTCGTCTTTCTTCCATCCCCTCTATCCGTCCTGGTTGGGGACGTCGCGGGCGGCGACCGGCGCGGCGGCGATTGTCCGAAGCAGGTAGTAAAAAAATCGGAGACGAGGCCCCTCCCCCCCCCCGAAGTCTTTCAGTTAAATAAAATGTGCAACAAAAAGAGAGTTATTATCCGCCCCCCCTCGTCCTCAGGTTGAGCGGAAGTGTCCTCGAGGCGGCGGCGGCGGCGGCGTCGCCGGTCTCGCCGCTAGAGTCAGTTCACAGTATGGCAAGACTCCTCCTCCTCCTCCTCCTCCTCCTCCTCCTTTTCGTCTTTCTTCCATCCCCTCTATCCGTCCTGGTCGGGGGAGCCGCGCGGCCCGGCGGTTACGCGGAGGAGCCCGCGCTCTGGGCCTGCGCGGCGCCGGGCGGCGGGCCCGGCGGCTGGCCGGCGCCGGCCGGCGAGCCGCCGGTCTGCACCTGCGCCTGGAACTGGGCCATCTGCTCGGGGCTGGCCATGGTCTTGAGCAGGTTGTTCTCCTGCTCCAGCAGCGAGTTGCGCTCGATCAGCTCCTTGATCTGCTCCTTCAGCACCTCCACCTCCTCGCGCACGGCGTACATCAGGTGGCTCTTCACCAGGTCCTGAGGACAAGGGCTTCACCAGGTCCTGAGGGGGGGGGGGGGGGGGGGGGGGGGAGAGAAAGAGACATTTTCAAATCAAATACTTCCATATGCATCCGCTTCCTGTGTTTGTTTTTTTTTGGGTGTTTTTTTATACCGACACCATCAACCGTCGACGCGTTCTGTCACGCGATTCGCCTGCAACTACCGACTAGTGGTTTTTCAAGCCATACTTAATAATATGATGACATTATTATTATTATTTATTTTTTTATTTTTTAAAGGGGCCGTTTTTCACTCATTTTTCATCCCGCGCCTTCGCTTTCGGTCGACACACTTTCTCTCCCCCCCCCCCCCCCCCCCCCCCTATCCATCCTCCATCCGCGCAATACTGCTGTGCTCGTCGATGTTTTTTAGTTTTTTTGGTTTTTATAATTTTTTACTTGACAGTTCTGGTGGCCTCCGGGAGTGAACGCGAGGACCCAGAAACATGCCGTTAAGGTGTGTGTGTGTGTGTGTGTGGGGGGGGGGGGATGGGGGGGTGGGAGGGAAAATATGTGACAGCTGAGTGTGCGGAGGCTGAACTAGCCTAATAAATCACTTCACATGCCTTGCGGGTTGCCGGTGTGCCAAAAAAAAAAAAAAAAAAAAAAAAGGGGGGGGGAGGAATGCACGGGCGACCCAAAACTCACGGAGAAAATGCCGATTTTAGAATGAGCCCGCGCCTGGACACACAGCTCCCCCCCGGTGACGCGCCAGGCCCCGCGCCGAAAGTGGGGGGATCGATAATCCGAGCTGTCCCGGTGGCACCCCGCGGGCCCCGCCCCCTCCGTTCCCCGTCCCGGGAACAAAATGTTCCCGCACCGCGCGGCGGGAGGAGCCAACCGCCGGCCGAGTTATTTATACCGAGCGGGGTGGGGGGGGGGGGGGGGGGGAGGAGGCTGCCGCTTGCCTAGCAACACGGCGCAGGGGAGGGAGAGAAGGAGGGTGAGGCTGCGTGCGCGTTGCGTGGGAACGGGGGGGGGGAGGGAGGGAGGGAGCCACGGCGTGTGAACCCTGGCCTGGCCCGCGGCGAGCCGGAGGCAGTCCGGCCAAGCGGTGACCAGAGCCGGAGGACGCGCACACCGGCAGGTGCATGTGTGCGTGGCAAGGGTCCAGAGAAAGTCGTGTGCGACCATCCATCCAGCCATCCAGCCAGTCCGTTTGTGATTGGCCGGAGAGCGGATTCACGGCCTCTCCTCTTCAGCCTCCTCTCGACTGCGAGACGACAAACAGCCTCCCGTAACGCATCCCCACCCGGGGGGGGGGGTTATTTTTGTGAGTACATAAAAAAAAATTATAATAATAATAAGAAGAAGAAGAAGCAGGAAGGTGAAGGCCGTTAAGTCATTGCATAACACAGGGCTGCACATACATGTAAAGACATGACACAGCGCCCCCCCCAAAACACACACACACACACACACACACACACACACACACACACACACACACACACACACACACCTTGCGCCCTCCATAAAGCATCTTACCATGGCTTGCTCGATCTTGTTGTCGATGGCCACCACGCTTGCACCCGAAGAGCTGGAGGAGGCGAAACAAAAAGGAGATCAGACGTTGTTTAGTTTTTTTTTTCAACCACCCCCCCCCCCGCTTTGTATGTGAGTGAAAAAGATTTTTCTATAAAAAAAAAAAAAAAAAAAAAAAAAAACATGGAAAAAGAAAACAAAACACCAGGGGACGCGACGTGTGCCCGTTTGACACAGGACGCCGGGGGGTGAGACGGCACGTTAGTGACTTTGATGGCGCACAGTCACAGGGACGACACGTCGCGTTGTTTGCGTGCATGAGCCCTCACTCTAATCTGCAGCGCGCGCCCCCCCCCCCCCCCCCCCCTTTTTGTTGGGCCACCCCCCCCCCCCCCCTCGCCCCCCCCGCGATTAGGATTACCTATTGTCGACCCTGACCGATGCGCTCTCCTTCCCGAGGACGGAGGACAGAAACGATATGGAGAAATTCCTCAGTTGGCAAACGCCGAGGTCCATCGCCGCCGCGCAACACTGCGAGCTCATGCTACCGCGTCCGTGGAAGCCCCCGCGGCCGTGGCACGGGCGGCGGGACAGCGCATCGCTGGCGGCGGGACGCAGGAGGTGCTCTGCGGGCAGCCGCGGCGCTCGCAGCCGGGGGGACGCAGCGCACAAAGACTGAGCCGCGGTTCCGGGCGCGGGCGGGCGGACGGGCGCGCGCGCGCCACCTCGCCCGCGCCGCGCGGGGCGGGGCGGAGAAAGGGGGCCGCGCGTGATTGGCTCCGAGGGCCATCCCGTAGGAGGCGGCGGCCGCGGATTGGAGGGGGAGGAGGCCGGCGCCGGTGACGCGCGCGCAGCCTCCCTCGACCTGCCGCAGCGACCTCTATGCGGAGCCGCATCCGCCGCGGCCACCGACGGGCTCTCGGGAAGGAGCCCGCGGCCACGCGTCCAACTCAAGATAGCACGTTTTTACACCGCGTGAGTGTTTGTCTGTCAAGATGCGGGTCTTCTTCCCGCCCCCCCCGAACTAATCTCAAACACTGGACTGCAGGCGGTGGGAGCGGTCGCGTCAACAAGCAAGTACTGGGACAATGTCTCCACCTACTGGTCACAAGCGGCACATTGACGCCAGAGGTCACCCGACCGCAGGGTCGACTGAGCGAAAAACGCTGTACAATACATTTAAAAAAATAAATAAAGTAATAATAATAATAATAATAATAATAATAATAATAATAATAATAATCATAATAATAATAATAATAATTACATAGGAAAAAAAACATGCCAGTCCATCCATAACTGCAGCGCTGGAAGGTTGAGGATGCGCTTCCTATTGTTTATGTCCTTGTAATTGAATCCGTTGTTTTTTTTGTTTGTTTTTTTTAAGATATTACTAGACTTTATGATGACAACAACGGATTCCACAGATGGAAACTATGACTTGAGACATTATTTGACCTGCTCGAGCAACGACAGCGGGACGGCCACCTGGCTAAATCGCAATCTCAACGCTACTAAAGTGAGACTCGATCGATGAGCACACTAACACTAACTGCGATAACTTTGTCTTCAGACACGAAAGTGAAAAAAAAAAAAAGAATTGGTCGAATCTTTCCCGCTTCTGCCACATTTTTATTTCCCCGCGGTAAGTTGTGGACTTAAAGAGGATGAAAAACAACAGGTGCGGCCGTAGTCCGAAGCACGTGTCGTGCATGACTGTCGGTCTGACACAAAAGGCGGATGACTCACTTCTTTTGATTTACTCGCACAACAAGACCAACCAAGACCACACAGACGCTACATCTGCCTTTTGTTGACAAATAACGGACGCGAGGACACAGCCGCCGGGGGGGGGGGGGGGGGGGGGGGGGGGGACGACACCCCGGCGCTCGGGAACTCCTCTCGCACACCCGCCCACCTTTAAGCACCTTAGCTGGGCTATATCTGTCTCGCTGACTCGCGCCTATTACAGGAAGTGGACTGTGTGTGTGTGTGTGTGTGTGTGTGTGTGTGTGTGTGCGCGGCGCGTCGGCGTTGGACACGTCTTGCCCCGTAAGCCTTCTCATGCGTTCCTATTTCACTTCTGTGCGGGCATATGATCAACGTGACGATGTACCGACGGGAGGGCCGTTTTCGGAGAACTGGAACAATAACGTGCGAAGCCACTTCTTTTTCCTTTCGGAGAAGCCATTTTTTTTTCCTTTCCCCCCCCCCCCCCCAAGGGAACCGAAACACACGTACAAACTGTTTGGTTGTCTGTTTGCTCAGGCCAAAAGTGTGAAGTGTGATAGGCCGTAGCGAGAGAAGAAGACAAAAACCAAGTATAGAACCTCAAATGTGGGAAAGTGTCCCGACCCCGACAAGCGTACAGATCGAGGAGTCGTGTCGCCTCCCCTCCTGTTGTTATGTAGGCCGTCACCAGAGATTAGGGTAATCCGTCCAATAGGATCGGCTGCCTGTGACCACACACCCCGTCGGCGCGCTCCCGGCCCGCTGCTTAGCCACTCCTCTATTTCCCATCCGTTTGTATTCCCCCCCCCCCCCCCCCCCCCCGCTGGCGTTAACGCTGCAAGTTTACGCTCAGGGCGGCCGGCTGGGTGCACGTGTGCGTCCCGCGTGAAATGTGTAACATCCCCACCCCGCCCCCTTCCCACGCCGCACACATTTCCTCGCACTGCCGGCAAGTTGTCTCAGGGAGAATGCAGGCGGATGTCGGGGCATGCGTTCAGCTGGGGTGCAAGCGCGGCAGGGGACTCGACTGGAGCCCGCCGCGCGCGCACCTCCGTGCCAAACAGAGACGATCGGAAACAAAATGGCCGGCGAGAAAGCCGCGAGTCGATCCAAAGAGCAGTTCTCTACGAGCTGCCGTTGAGCGGAGGAAGTGGAGGGAGAAAAAAAAAGAAGACGACACGACACAAAATGGCGGCACGGGTTTATCGGTGGGATTCAGCTCAAGGCACGCAGTGGAATGATTAACCTCATTAGGTGAGGGTCACGCCCCTTTCTTTTGCTTTCCCTCAACTGGGAATCACTAATCCAAGACACGACGTACGGCCAGAGACTTTGTTGTGAAGTCATGGGGGGGGCCGACCCACATATTAGCTCCCCCCTCTGTTCCCCCTTCGCGTCGATTTCCTGCGATACGTTTGTTGTAGGAAGTTGGGCGAATTCAGAGGTGTTACGTCGAAGGTGTTCAATGCCGACCGAGATTAGACACTTCACCCATCGCGTAAGCACAGCCACATTTTATTTTTTTCCACAACTTCATCTTCTACCTACTTGTAATCGGTCACTCATCGTATAGAGGCGGGGGGGGTGGCGGCGTGCATAGCCACAGCCACTGGACATTATGTACGGGTGGATGTGTGGCCACGGTGGGGCGGCAAAAGACGCGGCCGCGGGGAGAGAAAAAAAATTAATAAAAAAAATGGACAGATTTGCGAAGTGACACCCGGCCTCTCGTTCAGTCCAAATGCGGCTTGTTTTTGTTTTTTTTGCTACCCCTGTTCAAGAAACCCTACGTTTGTGTTCTTTTTTTCCTCGTCATTTTGGCCCACATCACAGAGGATGCGGCGTAGACGCGCGGACGAGCCAAAAATCGCGAAAACCCCCGAGGGCGCGGGTGGCTTGGCGTTGGAGAAGAGCGGGGAAAAAAAAAAAATTATCGATAGCACCACCGGCAACGGAACGGCTTTCTCGCGTATTGGCTGTACGGTTAGCGTCTCCATCCCCCCTCCTCCTCCTCCTCCTCCTCCTCCTGCCCTTCACCTCCCTTTATCTGCGTTCTCCCGCACGAGTGCCCAGCTGAGTGCAAGTAATGCTTCCGCCTGGCTTGACTGCGCGGTTTGGAGCGAAGGCGAAGCCCGGGCTCCAGCGCGACGACCGGCCAAAAGGATCCGAACCCCGCCGCGACCCGCCACTTGGACCGACAAATACAAAAGTGCCTCGTGCGGACGGTGTGTGTGTCTGTGTGTCTGTGTGTCTGTGTGTGGCGCGAGTGCATGCCTGTAGCGGCCACGTCCGCCAAAAAAAAATAAAAAAATAAAAAGCGGCACAACTGGATGTCACAAAAGGAAAAACACAATCACCTTTTTTTTTTTTTTTAATACATATTTCCACAAAGAATGTTTTCCCGCCTCAATACGTTTCCGAGGGGGGCGATGTGAGCTTGCGTAATGCCCCTGCGTCCTCTTTGTGTGTCCTCGTTTCTACGCGCGGACGGGCGGGAGAGGCTGAGCGAGCAGCAAACCGGCAGGATCCGGTTTGGGAGGCTCTCACCGTCCCCGGCAATTTCGAGCAAGGCCGACCGCCGCGGCACGTGCGCGCGCTCAGACGAGACACTTCGCGAAATTTGGAGAGAGAAAAAAGAAAGGAAATGGGCTGGCCGGGACGAGCACGGTTTGCCGCGTAACCCCCGATGAAATGCGGGAGCGTCCAACGCGCGACCGCTTTGCCGGGGGGGGAATCAATGCGGAACCAAAAGCGGCTGGTGTGGCGTCGCAGAGGGGGGGGGGGGGGGGGGCCCAGGCCGTCCTGTGGAGCGCGAGTGTGGCGCCTTACGTAACCAGAGCGCAAGTAACAGGGGGGGGGGTTGGGAAATGTGTGATACGCTTAAATGCTAGAACGTCAACATAAAAATAGACAAATAAGGAAATATATAAATATTTTCAAGGAAATGAATGAACGCTTGGGTTTTTTTTTTTTTTTTTTTCCCAATTGGGCCCAAGACGATGGAGATTAAAAAAAGATTGGGCGAAATTGGCCGAAAATAAAAACGCCCGAGGAGTCATCTCCTCCTGCTTCCGCGTGCGTCTCACTGGCTGACTCGCAAACTGGCAAGTGGCCAGAAAAAAACAAAAACAAACAAACAAAAAAACAAAAAACTCCCGTGTGGTGGCCAATGTGGACAGGCGGGGATTTTCGACCAAATAATATCACATTGAGGGGGGGATACAAGAAAACTCACCAAAACAAGTGTCCTACGGCCGAGCCTGACCTCCGACCAACGAAAGCCAACAAAGAGAGACACTCGACAAAGCGCCGCGTTGCCTCGGCCGCGCCTGGAGCCTGACCCACGTCTGGAGACCTTGACGCGCGTTTTCATGAGAACTGCGAAAATGTGCGCGCATTTACGTATAGGTCCATCAGCACCGATCACAATTTCTGATGAGAGAACTCGCTTAAACGATGCCACTCGGACAGCAGGGAACGGGAAGGAGGGTCAACAAACCCACCAACATCTACCGCCGATTGCATTTCATAGACGACAAGAAGCCAAAAGAAGACATTTTCCACTTTAGTGCCTGCCATGGTTAAAACGGAGGGTACTCGATAGATCGGAAATACCAAATCGTTTTCCCCTCATTGGAAAAAGAAGCGGTTCTGTATCATAGGGGGGAAAATATTTTTTTTATTAAAAACCCTGTAAAAAAATTAAGAAATTATTGTTTTTGTATTGTTATTGTTTTCTGCATTGACACAGAGACGGCAAAATAAATGTGATAAAAAAAAAGGGCGATTTAGTGGAAACAAACTTTTAACAATATATAAATTCATTGATTAGAGGTATAGTGATATCTGACAAAAATTCGATTTTTTCAAAGCCAAACTGAGGGGGCTCCAGCTTCTTGCGCTGTTTTAATTGAAAAAATAAAAAATAAAAATAACATTTGTACACTCTGGGCGGCAGGAGATTTTAACTACAAACTTAATATCCCAAATTAATTACAATCCAAACGCACCCAAATTCGTCAAACTAAATGTTTTGTGAAAGGAAATCCCAAGAGATTTCCCGTTTTTTTTTTTTTTTCATCTGACTCGTGCATTATTCAGTCAGACCAGCGGATGCAAGCCCTGTCCATGACAGAGAAGCAGAAAATCCCTCAAATGAAATGTTCAATAAAAAGCGCAGCGAAAGCCAATAATGCATTTGTGAGTCATTAACTGCGCGCGCGGGGGGGGGGGGGGGAGGGGGGGGGGGGGGGGGGGGGGGGGGCATTTCCTCCCGCGTCGCAGGGCACATTGCAGGTCAGCGATTTTCAAAGCACATGAAGATTATGTAAACGAGGCCAGGGGAGGGGACGGGCCCGTGGACCTAGACCGCCACCTTGTGGGGGGGGGTAGGACCGGCAGCGCAACAGCAGGGCGGACGAGGCCGACGGAGAAGTTCGCGGCCCTGGCGAGGCGCGACTGCCTGTCGCCTGGCATTAACAGACGGACGACTGAAGGGCCTTCGGCGAGGATTAACCAGCGAGAAAATATTTGAATGCGGTTAGAGGTGCGGGAAGACGGAAAGCGAAAAAGGAACGCCTTCGCCGATGCTTGCTTTCGCCGCCGGGCTTTCTGGAAATGGCTGGGTTTCTCAGGGTGGGTCCCCCGCGCACAGGCACAGACACGAGCGAACGCGCGGGAAACACAGGGCAAACTACGATTCAGGCACAGAGGGCGTGCGACTCCACCATATCTTACCAGTGTGCAATATTGGTATATGTATTCTGAAAAAACGAATCTTGAAATCATATCTCCCAGCCGCGACGGGGGAATTCAAAGCACTGCTTCCCCCCCCGCTGAGGACTCTCTACCTTGGGAGAAAAAAAAAAAAACTCCATAATCCGATGTTGGGCCAATGAGAAAGAAAGGAAAAACCCAAGGTTTAGAGCAGGAAACGCAAACAAAAAGGCAGCTGGCGCCACCGGCGCCGGAGACGTTCGCTTCTTTAGTACGGTAATACAACATGAGAGGACGAAGGGGGGGGGGGGGGGAAAACTCCCTCGAAACAGAAAACCAAGCAGGTAAACAATCAGCAATCAGTGGCAATCCACGCGCCCCTCGCACCGGGGGGGGGGGGCCACGGCGTGCCGACACTCAGTAACC
This sequence comes from Colistium nudipinnis, assembly GCA_016785305.1. Taxonomy (NCBI): domain Eukaryota; kingdom Metazoa; phylum Chordata; class Actinopteri; order Pleuronectiformes; family Rhombosoleidae; genus Colistium; species Colistium nudipinnis. The sequence goes on along the minus strand of JAFBJU010026045.1, from coordinate 189,940 downwards.
CCCAACGGCGCTGGGGGCTAAGCCGTCGCGTCGCCTGTAGCGCGGCGCTTTCGCGGCAGCCCAACGGGAAGCTCCAACTCCGCCCGAGAGAGGGCGCCGCGTGGCATGACCTGACGGCCTGCGCGCCACGGCCGTCCGGGAAAAACTCGGGGTTTGCACGAGACACCCCGCGCGGCAGAAGACCCCCCCCCCCCCCCCCCCCCCCAACAATTTCAAGGCCTCGCTATTGTATCGAATTCAGCAACGTGATCCGCTTAGAGCAGTGGTTGATCTTTCAAAACCGCGCGGGGGGGGGGGGACTATGATCTTGGAGAACCAGGGTGGCGCGGAGGAGTTTCGACATGATGCACTGAGGCCTGAAAAGGAGGCAGTAGGAAAGACGGAGAGAGAGAGAGAGAGAGACAAAAGGGTATAAACAAAGAGGCCGGACGGGGAAAAAAAAAGTGACGGCAACAAAGACGCGGCCAGACATGACGCGCTCCCGCACAGCCGGGCCGGCATACGACTGCAAGAACGGTAGCCGATTCGAAATGGGGAAAAAGCGGGGCAACACAAAGGCGCAGATGCCGTGCGAAACACACACGCGCACGCCCCCCGCGCACACACACCCACAATATGGAAGAAGAAATCGGTCGAGACCTACGCATGCCGCGAGCGCGCCGATCCTGCGCGCGTCAATTACCCGCGACGAAAGCGGCTCGATTTATTAAATCCTTGTTACTATTATTATTATTATTATTATGGGTTGCTCTATGGGCGAGGCTGACCGCGCGCCTCGGAACTCCCTCGATTGCCATGCCGGCCGGGCTTTGCCGTTTGCGCGCACAACGTGAATATCCTGCCAAACCGGAACGGGGGAAAAAACGCGACGGCGACAATAGCGAGACGGGTGCCACGACAGAGCTCCAACCCACAATCTGATCTTTTCACATGGGACATGGGAGTCGTCGGGGCGCCGCCCCCTCCCCCCCCCCCCCCCCCCCCTCCCCTCCTCGCCAGGGCATTAGATTAACCTTGCATTGTAAAAAGAAAAACACTTTTGAGCAACAAAACTTAGGGAGTACCCTAGGATTAAGTAATAACACACAAGCGACCCGTGACCGCAGTTCCGAAGGCCGACGGGGGACCACGCAGGTGTGGCGTTGGACGCGGTTTCGGGACACGGTGCCACGCACGGACGGAAGCCACTTTGACCCGGCCAAAAGTTCCGACTGAGACAACGCGCGCCAGAAAAGGTTCACAGGAGCGCCCAAACGCTTTCGGCAGCACTGGCCGTCCGGCCCTTACCTGTCCTCGTCCCCGTCGACGTGCTGACCCCTCAGGCCGGCGGCGGCGGCGGCGGCCATGAACGCACTGGCCTCGGCCGACATCCCCATGTGGGCCAGGGTCCCGGCGGCGATGGCGCCCTCCGAAGCCCCGACTCCGCCCGCCGCCGCCACCAGCCGGGGCAGGGCCAGCAGGCCCTGGTGCTGGAGCAGCAGCCTCTGGGCGTCCTCCAGCTGGGAAGATTTGACGGAGGCCTGGGGCAGGGTGGCGCCCGGGGCGAGAAGGGGCTGTAGGTCGGCCCGCAGCGCGGTCAGAGGCATGTAGGGAGTCCCGTGCGCGGGCCCGGCGGAGGCAGTGGAGGGGTGGTGAGCTTGCGGCGGCGGGTGAGGTAGGGGCTGCGATTGGAGGCGCTGAGGCTGTCCTGCCGCAAAAGGGGGGGCTACCTGACCTTGATGGACCAGCTGCGGAGTACCTGGCGGCTGGGCCGGCGCCCCCGTTACGGCCGTTACGCTGATCCCCGTCTGCGGGGGCTGGGCCTGAGTCTGGAAGGGCGCGGTGGGCTGGATGAAGTCTGGCTGGCGGACGCCGCCTTGGGCCATAAACCCGGCATGGAGCTGAGGTGCGGGGTAACCTCCTTGGGTCTGTGCCTGCTGGGGATCCCCGGTGTAGGGCAACTGCTGGGGCGTCGCGGCGGCGGGCAGAGGGGCCGCCGGCCTCGGCATCTGAGCGCCACCGACGGCCTCCTGGGGCGAACCGTAGGTCAGCGGAGTGGCCTGGGCCGGTGCCGGGCTCGGCGCGGCCTGTGGACTGGCGAAGTCCAGGCTCGGCTGCTGATAGGGGTGCAGCGTGTGAGGCGGCTGTACGGCACCCGCCTCCGCCTCGGCTGCCGGGTCCGCCGCTTTCGGTGCCTCGGGCGCAGCCGGCTGGGGAACCTCCTTCTCGTAGTAGTCGGTGCATGTCCACCTCCCCTTGCGGAAGGGCTCGGAGTTGGTGTCCAGCTTGACCACCCGAAAGCGAGAGCCGGTGGCCGTCTGGGTTTGGGCGTGCTGGCTCTGGGTGCCGGCGGGGGGGGCCGCCGCAGCAGGCGGGCCCGGGGCTCCTCCGCCACCGGACGCCGCGGCGTGCCCACTCGCCCCGGCGCCCTCCAACAGCGCGCCGCCGGAGGCGGCCGCCGCGTTGAAAACACTGCCGCTGCCCGGCGGATAGGCGTCGGCGAGCGTCCCGCCGGCGACGGGGGCCGACGCCTGGGCTGGGCCACCCAAGGCGCTATCCGGCCCTGGTGTCCCCTGGGAGGCGCCGGGCCCGACTTTGGAGGCCACGCTGGGGCCGGAGCCGGCCAGGGGGGCGACCGGGAGCGCCGGCAGCGGGGGCTCGCCTCCTCCCTGAGGGCGGGGCTGGCCATGCGGCGGAGGGTAATACTGAGGATGCAACGCCCCGTTGACCATGGAGGCGGCGGGCGGCTGAGGCCCCTGAGGCACGGTGTGGGGGTGCAGGGGCTCGTTGGGCGACGCCAGTCCAGGCGTGTCCACCCCGTGCAGGCTGTTGAGCGTCTCGTCGGACGAGCTGCGCTCCGGCACGCCGGTGTCCGTCGCCCGGGACACGGAGACGTCCAGCATGTCGGAGGAGGACAGGTCCTCGGTGTGGGACTCGTCCATGTCGTCGTAGCTCTCGGTGTCGTCCGCCAGGCTGTTGTTGCCGCTCACGTTGACCTGCGCCGAGGTGACGCTCGTGATCTGGAAGCCACTCTTCTTCTTCACCTGAGCCCCGGCCGCCTGGGACTGGGACTGGGACTGGGGCTGGGGCTGGTGGTGCAGGGCCGGGGAGGAGGACCCAGCCTGGGCGGCGCCGTCCTCGGCCGGGGCGGCCGCTCCACCGCCGCCGCCGCCGCTGCCCCTCCGGTAGTGGAAAGACGCCTTGCGGCTCCCGGTCCCGGCGGGGTCTCCAGAAAAGTCCTGCTGATGCATGTTTGCCTTTTTTTTTTTCCTTCACGTGGTATAATAAAGACCGAGAAGTGACCGGCGGCTGTCTCTCACGAGCCTACAGATGTGCTCGCTAGCTAGCTAGCTAGCTGGCTAGCCGGCCGGCTGGCTAGCCGGGGGTCAGCTGCAGTACCGCGATACTACCGAGCCATAAGTGAGAAAGTCGAGAGGATTTATGTCCTTTTACGAAGAAAAAAAGCCAGCCAAACGTACCTGGGTGTATTGAACACGCCACCCTATAACCAGGGCACAGCTCCTCAGGTTGGGTCGTAATCATACGCGGGGGGGCGGGGGGCGCACTAAAATAAACAAGAGCAAGAGGAAATGCGGCTAGTCGTAGGTTAGCTGGAAGCCGCGACGCGCTCCTCGGGAACTCCGTGTACCTTTTTTCACTCCGGATCACGATGCCGCCGTGGTGGCTCGGCGTCACGACTCATCCCGAAACGACAGCGCCTGCACGTCGATCCGCGGAGGTCCCCTCGGGTGAGCGTGGCCGGTGAATGTCGCAGGAAAGCCGCCGCCGCCGCCGCCGTCGCGTCCACTCCCCTCCCCGACGTCGGGTCTCGCCGTCCCTCCTCCTCCTCCTCCTCCTCCGTCGACAGAAAAGCCAGCCGGTGATGGGTGAGGGGTTCAGTGGGGAGCGGCGCGGGCCTGGTGTCCGCCTGTGCGCGGCCGTGAGAGGGACTTCAGGTCCATGTCGTCGGGGCAGAGCGCGGCCGCGTTTGCTGTCTCATCGCCGGTCCGAGGAGCTGGCGCGCTGTCAGTGTCAGGCGGAACGCAAACACGGACCCCTGCGCATGCGCCCTGTCGCCTGTTGCGACCTTCAGTGTCGGAACGGAATTGACACGATCCGCGTAATCTGCGATTCGTTTTCTCGTACAAAGATCTTTTTTTTTTTTTTTATGTTCTTTAGCTGTATTCTTTTTTTGTTTGTTGGTTTGTTTGTTTTTTTGTTTTTTTCAAATTCACCTACAACAAAAATGATGCTAATATTGAAAGATAAACACAACTAGGTTTCCAGTTGAAATGGGCTGAAACAAATGTTCACGGTGAGAAAGGCAGCTTCACATGACTGAGTGATCTCTGAAGGCAGCACAAGGCTCGGGGGTTGTTTGTTTTGTTTTTTCTCTCCCTGGACACACACTGTTTGTGCAGTGCTACTATACAACAGAGTGCGTAAGCTGGGTCAACTCAACAGTAGCCCATTGTGTTGTGTTTTAAGTGCACTCCAAAGTGCGGACATTTTGTTCATAACTATCATAACATGTCAGCCTTCACGGTAATTCATTAACACATGTACCTGTAGGAGGGGGGCGAGTTATGGGAAAATTCCACTCTAAAGTCAGATTCCAAAGGGTGTGTTAGTTTGAAACCACCTAGGGAAGAAAAAAAAAAAAAAAATTAATAATAATAATAATAATAATAATAATAATAATAATAATAATAATAATAATAATAATAATAATGTGTTCTCTTCACAGAAGGTAGCGGGTGCATTTTCGAGCATGTTGTGTGGAGCCGCGGACAACTCTAATCGCCTGGTCCGTGTCTCAGGTGCGACGCTTATTTCAACGTTCTCCGAGCAACCTCCCCCGCACAAACATCAACAGCAGCCCTATTATGGAAACAGATCCGTGACATTTAAAACCCCACGACAATGGAAGGGGAGAAACTACAGACACATGTCCCGTGTTTTTAAAGTGACAATCCGACACACAACAAAACTGTTGTGGAAATGTTTTTTTCCTTTTTTTGGGCCTTGCTTTGTCTGATGTTTGTATTTGACGCTAACGTGCATGTATCTTCATGTACAAAGAGAGGTTTTCTCTTCGAATATTCTATATATATATATTAATAAATACGGCGGCGGATCAAGCCAACCATGATCGCGGATTTTCAAGTTGAAAAAGGATGATGCATTGGCCGGGAATCGAACCCGGGCCTCCCGCGTGGCAGGCGAGAATTCTACCACTGAACCACCAATGCTTGATGTAAAACGTTCCAAAATTATAGTATATCAATATACATGTAACAGAAACACTATATGGAGAACATTTTGATTTTGTAATTTGCTGCGGTAAGTGATATTTTTCGTTGGATTTTTTTGTCCATTTGGGAAGTAAAAGTCTCCCGTGGAGTCTCTGTGGTGTGTGTGTGTGTGTTCTGCTCAGTTAAGGTTGGTTCAATCAATATTTCAACAGCAAAATTGTATGCGACATGTGCACCATGGGGAAACATGACTTAAATAGACGTAACTAGACCGCAAGATGAGTGGACGATTACCATATCGTTAAATATCACAGTGTTGAGCGTGGCGTTGTGGTACCACACCGTGGCCACTGGGCGTCGCCACGCCACCAGCGCCAGTCTGTGCCGTAAAGGCTGCCGGGAAATGTCTTCCCCCGGAAGTGACAGGAGCACGCCGAACGGACTCCGCGGAGGTAAATATTCCCGAGTGACACACCAGGCGCGGGTGCGAACTCGCATTGAAAACGTAACGTGTGTTAACTCGTTTTGTGTTTTGTTGTTGTTGTTGTTGTTGTTGTGTTTGGCAAGATCACTTTTCAGGAGGTCAGGAGGATGTGCTTCACTCGGCTCCTACTCCCGCACGCAGCAACTGTGCGACCTGCTCGGAATTAGTTAGCTCGTCGGCGCACTCCCACTTGTTGTCGCTTTGGGTCCGGATTTGTCCACGCAGTGCCGGCTGACCGCGCCGCCGCGGTAAAGTCAGCGCAGGCCTCCACCCCATGGTAAGGGAGTCATTGTACGAGGTCCTGTTCGGGCTCGGCCCTACCAAACTAGCAGGAGAGACTGGGCCGACCGCCGGCGTCCAACTGGGAACCTGTTCATGCGCCGGCCTTCTTTTTTCGGCAGGAGGACCCCGGCGCCGTGATGTCCTGGTTCTCCAGCCCCGTCTACGGCCGCTACTGGCAGCACTACCGCCAGGCCATGGCCTGGCACCAGAGGCACAGGCGCGCCTACCGCAAGGCCGTGGAGGCGGGCCGCGGCCCGGGCCGCCGGCGCTACGCCGACTGGCGGCCCGGCGGCGGCGAGGGCGGCCACGAGGGCAGCAGCTCCGGCAGCAGCTCCGGCAGCAGCTCCGGCAGCAGCTCCGGCAGCGAGATCGAGTGCGACGTGAGCAACATGGAGATCAGCGAGGAGCTGCGGCAGTACTTCGCCCAGACGGCGAGGCACAAAGAGGAGCTGAGTAAGAGAAGACCAGAGGGCCTGGTCTCCCCTACTTGATCGGGAGAACGCGTGGGGGACGAGGGGCGTGTCCAATGGGAATCATGTTTCTATATATATATATATACACTATATATATTTTTTTTTTATTCTTTCAGAGAAGCAGCAGGAGCTGGAGGCAGAGGAGCACGAACGCTACGTGCCGGCCGACCGGGACCTGCGCGCCGCCCCCTGGCGGAGCGCGGCGGCGGCGGCTCCCTTCGAGCGGCCCGGCGAGAGGCGCGGCGCCGAGATGAAGAAGCTGTACGGCCAGCACGCGGCCAAGATCCAGGCCATGGAGGCGGCGATGCAGCTGACCTTCGACCGGAACTGCGACCTCAAGCAGCCCAAGTACTGGCCCGTGATCCCGCTGAAGCTGTGACGGGACGGCCTGCCAAGGGAGGGGGGGGTGGGGGGGTGTCCGGGGGGGGGGGGGGGGGGGGGGGGGGGGTTGTCCGAGGCCGCTTGGTTCAGGTGGCATAGATTGTTTATGCCCGACCCTCTCCTCCTGCGTCACTGACTCCGCCTTTTCGGCGCGCGCGGCGATTCGCGGGAGTCGCTTCTCAGCTGTGCTCCTCTGACTCTGATTTGTTCCCGCTCCTCCCCTGCGCCCCCCCCTTTGTTTTTACGCTGATAGTTGTGTGTGTGTGTGTGTGTGTGTGTTGGGTTTTTTTTTTTTTTTAAACATATAATAAAGTGGATAAAACCTGCTTTCTTGGCCGTGGTGTTCGCGCGTAACGGGGGGCCCCGTGGTGACCTAACCGCTTTTCAGCTTTTCCCGCGCACCACATATCTAAATGCTTTTTTTTTTATATATATATATATATATATATATTTATTCCCAATCTCTTGCACTTATTTTGCTTATTTTGAAAAAAAAAAAACCCTCCTTTCGCATGGGTTTCTCTCTTCATGTAAGTCGAAACGGCGAAGTTTTTTTTTGTGTGTAGTTTGGAATTTAACAGAAGCCTCCGGGGGAGAGAGAAAAAAAAAAAGATGCCAAATTAAAACAAACCTAAAAAAATAATAATAATAATAATCACGAGCGCTCCAACCGCAAAGTCTCATACTTCAGGTCCTCAAACAATAATCATTCCTTTTTGGAGCTTTTCAAAATAAAACCTCTTTTAAGCCGAACCAAGCGAGAAGTCCAAAACGTAGATTTTTTGACAAGCGACAGATGAAGAAAAAAACAAAAAAAACACCAAATTGCTCTCCGTGTCTCACCCCGGGTTCCTGACGTCGCCGAGAGCGAGGCGGGAGTAAATACATCGGCGTCAAAGGCTATTTTTGGACATGCCGCGGGGACAGGGGCCCAGTGTAAAGCGTTTAAAGATGGAGGGGGGGAAAAAAAATAAGGGCTCACAGTGCAGACGTTTCGAAATGCGCCACGAGGTCGCACCGGTCCATGCGGGGAAAGGTCAAAATCCGAGAATCTCTTTCTTTCTTTGTTGTTCTGCCTCTCTCTCTCTCTCTCTCTCTCTCTCTCTCTCCCTCGTGCTCCCGTTCACAACATCTGTGTCCAATAAGGCCCCGTCGATCGCCTTCGGGCCCCCCGGTGAGAAGTTGAGAACAGACAGGATGTAGCCGAGTGACCTGATTTGGTGCGATGGGGAACCCCAGCCCCTTTTTTTTTTTTTTTTTTTTTATTTCCTGCAGGGAGCCGTCGTAAACCCCCCCCCCCCCCCCCCCCCCCCCCACTCCCCACCTCCCCAAAAAACGCTATCCCGTCTTTCATCTGCTTCTCTCATCATCTCCCCGCTCCATTGTCTCCATCGGTACTCTTCCCACACCGCG
>JAFBJU010026045.1:163999-181667 GCA_016785305.1 Colistium nudipinnis | reverse complement strand
CCTCTTCCCACCCCGCGCCCCCCCCCCGCATCCTCCTTCATGAATCCACTCTTTGTGCTCTCTTGTTTTTTTTGGGTTTTTTTTTTTTTCCTCTGCCCCGCTCCGCCGCGCGCGGAAATTTCGCCTCGCCTTGCGCCCTCTCCGGGTGGATATTTTTACGCGGCGGCCCGCGCCCGCGCGCCTCCGGGAGCTGGCGGATTTTTTTTTTAGAAGGTGGCCGTTTTATTCTGACGGAATACATGATCACTCAGCTGGCCGGTGGGGGGGGGGGGGGGGGGGGGGGGGGGGGGAGGGGGGATGACTGACCTGATTTCCATCCCCAGCGTACCAACGCTTCGTTTTTTCCGTCCGTTTCTCTTTTTGAGTTTCTCCGGCATCTCTATTCCATCTTCGATTCTGTGGCTCATTCTCATCTCTTTGTGGAACCCGACTATATCGCAGAAGTCGACGCGCGGAGGTCCAGCCAATTTTCCTCTTGGCAAAATGTGTTGTGGCTATATATATGTATTACATGTAGCTATTTTAGAGGTTTTCTTTGGTGAATTGGAGTTGTGACAATGTTCCGTTGGATTCAGCAGCGGCATTCATGCGCCCGGCTCTGAGGCGGGTCCGTCACCTCCAACCCCGGCGCGGCGGCCCGCCGGGGCCCGAAAATAAATAAAAAAACAGACAGTACATAAATGCATAGATGGCCCACAGACAGCCGGGGAGCGTCATGCTCCCTCATTTCCTGCTGCCGCTCTAACACCTCTGCAGTTATAGGATGATGATGATGATGATGATGATGATGATGATGATTAAGAAATAGAAATAGAAATAGACTTTATTGTCTTTGTATGTTACACACACAATGAAATTTGGGGAGCTACTCCTCATGGTGAAAAATAGTGCAAGTTATTAAAGATAAAAAAAAATACACATATTTATATATAGATAAAGGATAAAATATAAAAGATAAGAGGTGGGTAATAAGTGAGGTAGAAATTATTTAGCAGCGATAATTACTGTACAGTGGTTTTAAAGTGGATGTGCATGACGGAAATATAAATATTTAAACATATTGGAATATTGCACGTTCAATTGAGTTATCAAAGTTATTGCACGTGGGAAGTGCACCTGTGGTTCGGGGTGCCGCAGTTCAGATTTTATTCAGTTTTTATTGTTGAGTGAGTTTATTGAGTTTATAGCCTTTGGAAAGAAGCTAGCCCTGAATTGGTTGGTTCTTGCTTTTATTGACCTGTAGCGCCTGCCGGAGGGCATCAGGTCAAAGAAGTGGTGGCTGGGGTGGGCTGTGTCCTTGAGGATGTTGCCAGCTCTGCTGAGGAAGCGAGAGCCGGCAATGGTTTCCAGACTGGGCAGAGAGCAGCCGGTGATCTTCTGGGCTGTGTTGATCACTCTCTGCAACGCCTTCCTGTCCGCAGCTGACCACCCCGCATACCATGCTGTAATGCAGTACGTCAGGATGCTCTCTATGGTGGCTCTATAGAAGGTCACCAACAGCTTCTCCTCCAGGTGGTTTTTCCTGAGCACCCTCAGGAAGTGGAGTCGCTGCTGGGCTTTTTTCACCACCACAGTGGTGTTTGCGGACCAGGAGAGGTTGTCTGAGAACTGAACACCCAGGAACCGAAAAGAGTGGACCCTTTCCACGCAGACCCCGTCTATGAGGATGGGGGCTGGATCGGCCCTGCTCTTCCGGAAGTCGATTATGAGTTCTTTTGTTTTTGTGGTGTTCAGTGGGAGGTTATTTGTTGTACACCACTCTGCCAATTTTCTGACCTCATCTCTGTAGTCAGTCTCGTCTCCGCCTGAGATGAGCCCGATCACGGTGGTGTCGTCTGCAAACTTGATGATTGAGTTTGAGAGATGGGTCGGGGAACAGTCGTGTGTGTAGATTATGAAGATTAGCCGAGCCTGCTTTGCATTTCCCCCGCCCCACAATGACTCATGGCGCTCGAAGCGTCGCTTCTCCCACGCGGCTGCTGGCGGCGCGCGCTGCGGCCCGGTACAGTGGGTCACAGGTGGTGCAGCAGCCCCTGAGTCACATGACTCCGGCAAAGGGCACGTGGTGCAGGCCGGCAGCTCAGGAGTGGTGTGTGTGTGTGTGTGTGTGTGTGTGTGTGTGTGTGTGTGTGTGTGTGCCGCACGTGTGTTGTTCGGGGGTCGGGATGTGCGGCGTCACGAAGACGACGTCAAAATCACGCCGAGCAGGCAGGATCAAATCTGGGCCAGCAGGATTAAATCGGATAAATTGCTGGATGGAAGGGGGTGTTTTTTTGTGTGTGCGCGTGTTTGCGTGTGTGTGTGCGCGCGTGTGTGTTCAAAGGTTAAGCCATCCATGCCCACAGCAGTCACATATTGAAAATAAGGAAAGGTTCATCGGCGAACCTTAAGCGATGAGCTGATCTCTGCACGGGGCTCCGCAAGAGAGCGGGCGTTGTGGGTCAGTGGTGTCAGATTTGTGGGTGTGTGTGTGTGTGTGTGTGTGTGGGATCCGAACTTGTCGGAGCGGTCCCGGGGGAAAACCGAGGCCCGAGTTTGACCGCACGAAATGTCACAGCTAAAGGTACCCAGTCAAGGTGCGCGTGTGTGTGTGTGTGTGTGTGTGCGCGCGCGCGCATTATAGTCATTAAAAATTCTAGCTAAACTTTGCGATCATATGCAAATTTTGCGCACGCACCCGCGCGAGTGGAATTCGTTTGCATGAATTTCCATCAAAGCCCATCAGGCGCCTGCTTTCTCTCTCTCTCTCTCAATTGTCAACTGGGGAAACCGGGAGCAATAGCAGGAGGCAAAGCAAGAAATTAAAAATGAAATAATATTAAAAAAAAAAAAGCGAAAGCTGACAAGCAAATCGCATTCGGTCTTGGTTGGGAATTTTCCTGAAGGACACAAGTAGGGACCTGCAATATTCAAGGGAAGTGTGTGTGTGTGTGTGTGTGTGTGTGTGTGTGTGTGTGTGTGTGTGTGTGTTTTTGTGTCCGAGATGGATTAACCTCTGTCGGCATCTGACGGTCCCGGCGCGGGGGATGGACCGGGAGCGCCTCGTTCGCCGAAGCGACGACGGAGCGCAAGGGGAGGGAAGGGGTGTAGGAGAAAGTGGGTCATCACCACCGCAGATTAAGAGCCTGGATCGGGTCGCGCGCGCGCGCGCGGGCGCACAAGGGGCGGATACGTGACAAACAAACTACGCAGGCACAAACACGGTGCCGAGAGGAACTTCTCCGAGGTGAAAACAAAGGGCAGAGCTTCCACGTGCCCGAAACCCCCCCCTCGCCAGAGGTTTCCCTTTTGGAGGAAGCCAGAAGCCCATTAAAACGGCCAGGATTAGCTTGCAGCGAAAGCGGGGGGGGGGGGGGGGGGGGTGCAGCGAAAGCGGGGGGGGGGGGGCGGTAAAGCCGTTCTCGGAGACACGCCGCTTGTTTCAGTGTGCCTGCCAGTGTCTTTGTCGTGTTTCTGTTCGCCAAGGCGCTGGCCTGCTTCCAGCCTCACTGATAAAACACACCTATTTGGCGAATGGAGGCAAAAAAAACCCCCCCAAAAAACGCTTCTTGGTTGAAGAAAAAATAAATAAAAATTGCCGTACCCCGGCGGACCCCCGAGGAGGTCACGGGCGCCCTGTTGCAGCCCGACGGCTTTTGGGACCCTTTGTGCCGCGCCGTCCGCCCCCTCCTCTCGCTAGTCCAACTTCCTGTTTGCCCCCCCCCGTTCAAACTCAGACTCGCGCGCTTATTTACGCCGCGCCTCGTCGGCCCCGCGAGATTCTGACCCCCTCTGATGTTTCCAGACACCGACACACGCACACGCACACACACACAGCTGGTAACACTCCGGCCGCACGTCGACAGCTGTAGCCCGGAGCAGGGCCGGGTCGGAGGAGAACAAATCTCGTTACCGGACGCTACATCGATAAGGCTGTTGGCTGGCGAGTGGCCGATTCGAGCTGCCGTGAGGCCGCATGAGATGCGAATCATGCGCGGCTCCATGGCAACAGCGGGAGCCCGACTCGCTTCCGAGATCGCGCGGCTTTGATGTCGGCGGCAGGGACCATCACCGGCCGCTGGGGGGGGTCGCCGCCGCGTTCTCCGCTTTCGGCCTCTCGCTCTTCTCCGCTCCCGCCCTGCCGACGTGAAGGAGGCGCGACGACCTTTAATGGACGCCACGAGCCGGGCGGCGGCGGATGAGGAAGTTCCGGAGCAGGAGCTGCGACCGTGGGTCAAAATGCCAAAAAAAACAAAACAAAAAAAAAAAAACAAGCAGAGACACCGATCACGGTTCAAACCAAAGGGCTGTGCACGCGGATGGAATCCCACCAAACCCGAATCCCACCCACACACACACACACACAGTTTACTTTACGTGTGTGTGTGTGTGTGTGTGTGTGTTTGAGACACAGGGTGACGGGAGAGCCCTGCGTCTCATCTTCTGGACGAGTCCTTAATCCGGGTGACCCAGCAAGGGGATTACGGGCGTTGGGGGAGTGTGTGTGTGTGTGTGTGTGGGGGGCACTTGAAATTCGACCCCCCTTCAAAACCTGGCAACCGACAATTTCGAGAGCTTGGCTCCGTTTTACGTGCGCCCCTCGCTGCCGGGGTCGGACGCGTTCGCGGCGGCCCGAGGAACAGGAAACGGTTGGTTGATCCACTCCTCCGGAGGCCGAGCGTTCGTCTAAAACAAGGCCACGTGGGCCCCTGAATCCAAATCGTATTTAAGAGGATTCGGGGCAGATGGCGTCCCATTGTTTGAGGACGTGTTTGTTGTTGGGAAAATGGGGTTCAATTATGGAACCCCTCGCTCTCTCTCTCCCCACCCTGGATTAACCACACCCACTTTGAAGCATCTCTCAGGGATTTGGGGTCTCACCTTGTCCGACTCGTCGTTGGACAGCGGGCTCTCCAGCTCAGCCAATCGGCAGACGAAGGGCCCCCCCCCACCCCTCCTTTAAAGTATGGCCCTGCGCGCGGCCGTTCTGCAGTAACGTTTTTATAATATAAAGTTGTTATTTTGGCGAAAAAACAAACCGGCGGGTCCAATATCTCAACGCCCAATATCTCACCCCCCCCCCCCCCCCCTGGTGACTCTCGGCTCACCAGATGGAGAGGGGGCGGCGAATGCGCGCGCCTGGCTGGCTGCGCGTGCGTTTTCGCGTATCCAGGTCCCTCGTCGCCTCCCATTCAGGACCTCCCATCGCCCCCGGGCGCCCCGCCGGGGGCCCGCCGCGGGGACAGGCGCGGCCTGCGCACCGCAGATACGCCAGACCCACCGCCGAGGCAAAGAGGAGGAGAAGGCCGGATTTGGAAGTCGAGAGTGGAGAGGTGGACTCTCCGTCATCGCCGCCGCCGCCGCCGGGCGGTGGGTCGCGTGTTCCTCCGCGGTTAAGGCCCATGTAAGTCGGCGAAAGTCGTTGTCAGGCGTCCTTTTGGGGGGTGGGTTGGAGGGGGGCGGGGGGGGCTGGATAATCTGCATGTGCAAAATAAATCCAATCTGACAGGGCCTGCGCATCTCCTCACTGAATTGTTAATATACACAGAGAGGCAGTGCTAATCTCCAGCAGGGAGAGGGAGAGGGAGGGTGTCTACGAGAGAGAGAGAGAGAGAGAGAGAGAGAGAGCGAGCGAGCGCGAGCGCGAGGGAGGGAGGGCATCAAGTCGCCAGAACAAGCTCCACCACCATCATCACACGCTGTGCGGTGCCAGTGCCACGGGGAGACTATATTGCTCTGCAAATCATGGAGGGGACCAAGCCGGCCATGGAGTCCAACAACGCGGAGGAGACCCCGGACGAGGGACAGGAGAGCAAAGGTACGCCGAGACGTCCAGCGCCTGCTTTGGCCGCGACCCCGCCCCCACCCTGCCCCTCTCCCGGAGACGACTCGCGTCCGCTCCAGCCGGAGCGGTATAGCCCCACTTGCGATGGCTCCTCCGCCTGCGCGCGACGCGATAGCGCCGGGTTTTGTTTTTTTTTGCGCCCCGTCCCCCCCCCCCCCCCCCCCAAAAAAGCCACGATTTCTACCGCCAATCTCTGCGCCATTTCACGTCTGGTCGCGCGTTCTTGCGATTATTTGTTCCGTTTGCGCCCGCGGGAGCGGTTGGGAGGAGGAGGAGGAGGAGGAGGATGCGCGGGCGGATTGGGTTGGCGGAGGGGAGGGGGGCGGGGGTGGTGGTGGTGGTGGTGGGGGCCGCGTTCGGTGTCTGACGGGGCATATCAATCCCAATTCGTTTCGCTTGTTTTTTTTTTTTTTGTTTTTTTTTTACACCGCTGCATCGCGGGAGAGCCTCTTTCCGAGCCGTGGCGCGCGCCGGCAAGAGAGGCTGGCCCCCCTCCGCGCGCGCGCGCCTTTGTTGTCCGTCAGGTGCGCGACGGCCCCGCCTCCGTCCGCGTCCACCCTCCTTCTCCCGGCCGGCCGGCCGGCCGGCATCGCACCGCGCCGCCCTCTGCCCTGCGCGCGCGGTCGCGGCGAGCGGGCTCCCGCGACGCGCGCGAGCCGGCGATTGAGATGCACGGCGCAAGCGCAGCGTCCGATTGGGCGCAAACGGGAGCGCAAACTGTTGCCGTTTTCTCCGCTCGTTCGGGCTGCGCGCGCGCACGCGCGCCCCTCGCGTAGGCGTGCCTTTGTGCGTCGGCGGACGACGAGTGCCCGCGCGCAGTCAGTGGATGGCACTGATTTGTTTTTTTTTCCCCGGTGTGGCAGTGAAATCACCCCCTGCAGTTGGGAGGCTGCGGGTGTAGCTATGTGCCATGCACATTTACGTTGCCCCCCCCCCCCCAAAAAAATGTAAAAATAAATGGCGCGAATAATAATAATAATAATAACGACCCCGAGGACGGTGGAGCAGGAGGACGGCCCTATTTATAGTCGGCACTCGACACTGAATTCCTGAAACGCCATTTTTACGTGGAAGCGACGAAAGAGCGGGTGGCGCGCTCACCCGGGTTGAACCGCGGCCTACGCCCCCCGCGGCCTACCCCCCCCCCCCCCGCGCGACGTTGCACAACCAGAGCCGCCCACGCCGGCGTACCCTACCCCCAGGAAATGTTTCAACCAGCGTGCCGCGGGGGGGGTCCTCAGGTGTGCCTTGGGGAAAGGATCCAATTTCACTGAATTGGTCCACAATATATGAATTAGTCACAGCGAATCCTTTCCAAAACGGCCGACGAAATTGTCGCGGTGTATACTCTATGGAGCCAACAACGTGTCATTTTGGATAATTTTTGGGTCGGTGGTGGTGTGCCCCGTGGATTACTTTGACATGAAAGAGTGTGCGGTCCCCCCAGATAAAGGTCGAAAAAAAGACCACCCGACCAAAACGGACGGGATCGGAGGGCCGCCCCGTTTGGTTAGTGTAAATACTTTGTGTGTGTGTGTGTGTGTGTGTGTGTGCCATCGACATCTGGAATGGGACCATGGGCTTACGGCGTCCCACAAGGAGCGGAAGATTTGCAGCGGGGGGGGGGGGGGAAGAAGGCCATCGCTGTCGGGGGGGGGGGGGGGGGGGGGGGGGGCAAGAAGGCCATCGCTGTCGCGTAAGGCGCTTGCGGCGTCTTCGGCTCCGCCCACCGCGTGCTTTGGATTCAGAAAACCGGTGTCGGCTGTTTGCAGGGTGGGGGCAGGGGGGTGGGAATTGAACAAACGACATCCCCCTCACCTGTGAGATCCCCATCTTGCCGCTCTCTACGCTTGTCGTGCGCCACCATTCGGGGGGGGAGTGTTTCACTTTTCCGCTGCGTTGATTTGATTGGATTTCATTCGTGGGCTAGGTTTACGATTACATTTGTCAAATCCGATGCGGCCGATGTAAAATAGCGCCGCGCTGACCGCTTGGTGGAAAACAAAAGGCTTGTGCGAGTTGCCCGGATCAGCCCTCACGCGACCACAACCAGCCATTTGAATACTTAGAGGGCCCAAATCCGTACCGCGCTATCTCAGTTGTGCATTTGCCATCCAAGTCCAATGGCGGATCATTCAAAAGCAGGGGGTGTTGAGGTACGGACGCGCGAAATGAGCATATCCAGGATTTTATTTATATCCTATGTTATATTATGTTTAGATATGGTCTTTTTCGCTCGATTGCGCCTCCTGTAATCTCTAATCTGTATCTCTGCAGAGGCGCACTGTGCACTTGCCCCGGCATAAAAATCCTATTCAACCACGCTCCCTGACACCCTTACGTAACGCGGCGAAACCCCCGGCGCATAGAGCGAAGGCAAAATGTGGCGGAAATCTCGCCAGGCGTTTTTTTGAACATACGTGGAAAACGCTAATCCTCTTAGCCGATCGCTAGCTCCAAAAATGCGCCAGGTTTACGAATCGGTTGAGCGCTTCATTCAGTTTATAACCTCACATGACAAATCCCTGGGCGTTGGTAGGTTGTCAGACCAAAAAAAAAGGGAAAAAAAAAACGGAAAATATCCCCGACGTACCAATGAATAATACAGCCAATTATCCAACAGCGAAAAATACCACGGCCAAGTGAGTACTGAAGGAACTGAATCCTTCGTTTCGACATTCGTTCTCTCTTTTTTTTTTTTTTTTTTTTTTCTTTAAGGCACAAAGATATAATAAATCACAGATTAAACTCATTTAAATGATAAAAATGTCACGTTAATGACCTTCGCTTGTTTTGACTGGCAGTGACTCTGGCTACTGATCCCCTGTAACAAAGTAATGCTGCCACGCGCGCACACACACGCGCGCACACACACGCGCGCACACTGATCAACCTCTTCTCCACACGTTGCAAGGATCAAGAGAAAACAGAAAACGGGCAAATGATTTGGCCACAACAATCCAGTCAATCATGACACCTGTTGGTTTGACAGGCAAAAAAAAGACAAAAAAATACCCCAAAAAACAACACACATTTGGACACCTTTGTTTTTCTGTTCGACCCCAGCACCCGATCCCCCTCGGCATTCCGCGATTTACGCCGCCCGGTGGAGAAGCCGACTTTCGGTGGCAGCGGATTGGAGCGGTTGCTTTTATTTGGGGTCAAACTATCACTGTGCCGCTGCGTTTCTCTCTCGTACGCATCGCGTCGCCCACTCCACACATCACCACTTCACCGCCTCTCATTCGGGGGCCCACTCTCACTCCTACCGCCAACACTAAGACAACAACAAAAAAAAAACATCCCCCACATGCCAAACAACGCCACCGGCCCATCTCAGTTTTGACTGGCAATGACTCTGGCTACTGATCCCCTGTAACAAAGTAATGCTGCCACGCGCGCACACACACGCGCGCACACACACGCGCGCACACTGATCAACCTCTTCTCCACACGTTGCAAGGATCAAGAGAAAACAGAAAACGGGCAAATGATTTGGCCACAACAATCCAGTCAATCATGACACCTGTTGGTTTGACAGGCAAAAAAAAGACAAAAAAATACCCCAAAAAACAACACACATTTGGACACCTTTGTTTTTCTGTTCGACCCCAGCACCCGATCCCCCTCGGCATTCCGCGATTTACGCCGCCCGGTGGAGAAGCCGACTTTCGGTGGCAGCGGATTGGAGCGGTTGCTTTTAATTGGGGTCAAACTATCACTGTGCCGCTGCGTTTCTCTCTCGTACGCATCGCGTCGCCCACTCCACACATCACCACTTCACCGCCTCTCATTCGGGGCCCACTCTCACTCCTACCGCCAACACTAAGACAACAACAAAAAACCAAAAAACATCCCCCACATGCCAAACAACGCCACCGCCCCATCTCAGTGGGACATTTTCACCAGGCGCGCTCCGAAAATGTGGCTCAGATTTTTGTGCCGATTTGCGACAATTTGCCACCCTTACCATCGTCTCCGCGGTCTTCTCACTCCTCTCCGTTTTGTCCTGGTCCTGCTGTTTGTCTCTGTCAGACACGCGCACACGCGCACGCACCCTTCGCCCTGTAGGTGTGTGAGGCTGTGGGAGCATGTGAAGGCCGTCACACAGGGAGAGGCTCGTTTGAAGCCACTTGCCCAAAGCATGCTTTCAGCCTCCATCTGCTGGTTTGTGTGTGGGTGTGTGCGTGCGTTTGTGAACGTGTCAATGACCCGGCTTAGGGGAATGGCTGCGTCAGGTTTTTAGAAAAAAGCTCTGTTTTTCTCGTGTGCACATGGGTGGACCTCCTCGCGTGCGCGATCACAGAACGAGGTGTGCGAGTGTTGAGAAGTGAGTGGTAGTTTTAGAGGCCAAAGCACAATAGAACAAATTGGAAAAGAAATGCATGAACTAAAAGGGAGCACGCGCCACGCGCGTCCGGGCGCGTCCACCAACCCCCAACGCCGCCGCCGCCATGCGCGAACCCCAGTGGGTTTAGGAATAGCAGCAAGTGGCAGGTTGGCGCAGCGTGTCTCGTTCCCGAGTGAGTGCCAAAGCCCCTCTGGCCGCCCTCCAACGCCCGCTGATGCCCAATCTGCTCCTCTCAGCCGTAGCCCACCCAAAGGCCCGCTGCCGCGATTGCCGCTCGCCACGCACCGATCGGACGACTGCGCCGCGGACAGGGTGCCGCTCATTGTCCAGGTCGGTTCGGACCTGCCTTTAAAGCGGATAGAGTTGCGTTCAGCCAAAGTGAATGAGACCCATTTAAAACCAAGGAAACTGACTTCAGTCGGATCTTCAATTCTGAAATTGAGAAAAATGTGCTCCTACTCCGTTTGTGGCCATAAATGAGACTGGTGTTCGAGTTCACGCTCAGTTTGTGCCAACCCCTCACACACACAGACACGCGCAGTGTTATTCGACTCCCCAGGGGCAGCTGTAGAGTGACTCTTAATAACCACATCAGGGGCCAGGGGAGGTGCCTCGGACTTCTTTGACTTCTCGGGGGAAAGTGACATTAGCCCAGTTTTGTTGCGTAACAGCTGAGCCCGGCGCGCTCCACGGCACGTCACATCGGCCCGCGGGGGGCCATGGCGCATTTTGGGCGGAACGAGAGTCCTCGCTGATAGCGTTCAGTCCACTCGGCCGAGCAGCGCAAGGACAGGTGGTCCCGCGTCCGCGCACAAATAACGTCTCCCACTCGATCCCCACTTTGACCACACTAGCGTTTCTATTGTCACCGTGACCAACTCCCAAGCTATTCTTTTCTTTGGTAGCACAGCGGCGCATCCACCTTTCCCATCGTGTCCTCCTGACCGCTCATTTGTCTGGCCCGACCTTTCCTTCCCCCCACATTATCCTGAAAAGCAAAAAGTGAGGCTGCGTGTGGAAACGATGTTACTCTCTCTCTCTCTCTCTCTCTCTCTCTCTCTCGCCCGGCTGAGACCCAGCGGTCGGAGTTTAGCCGCAAAGGGGACGGGAGCCAACTGCCAGCAGATCAGTGGGATAAACGTATTGATCGTCCAGCAGAAGCGCCGATAACGGGGATTTTAGAGTCGTGCGGTCCACCGAGCTCAATTACGCCCGGCCAGATGTTGACCTCGTGGCCCCCCATAATGCCGCGTAACCAGCCAAGGGCTTCTCACCAGCAGAAGATTTGGGTCAGTTATGTACCGTGGGAAAGAAAAAAAAGGGGGACCTGGACCTGGCGCAAAGTATATCGTGCCCCTCCCGACCAGCGCCGCAAACCAAGCCGACTACTCAAATAACGCGCCTGGGCAGATGAACGCATGAGTTAAAGTTAGGAAGAAAATCACGGCGGTCAAGATCCTTTCTACAGGAAATGAGTGAAATTGCCAATTCGCAAAACTTGGAGCGCAAGCGACGTGACAAAGTTGAGCCAAGAAACGTCTCGTTCAGCGCTAGAACAATAAGGTGACCAGTCAATCGAGAGGTGATGAAGCAATTTCAATTGTTATTTGCATAATGGGGGGGAAAAACGGAATGGGCGCTCCTGCTCTTCACATGTGCTGCTTTTTTTATGCCCTGGTTAGACATTGGTGTGATAACATCTTAGCGTGGTTATTTCCCGCCTTACATCTTATTTACTGACGGGCAGACAAAAATAAAAAAGCTATTAATAATCCAGAAGGATCCTTTGAGCCCCGACTTTAGCTGCATCGCGCTGCGTTTTCAGTTTGAAAGGGTTTCGTCAAAGCTTAGAGGAGCATTTATTTTATCCTTAAGCTTAAAAAAAAGACAGAAATCTCCCAAACTGAAGTTTTGAAGTTGTGAGTTCGGGTGTGTGCGTGCGTGTGCGTCTGCGTGCGACGTCCACCGCCATAGCCCAGGCCGAGCTTCTTTATATCTGCGCCAGAGGCGCTGCGTAACTTCCGCGCACCTCTCGGTGGTCCTCCCTCGACCTCTCGTTGGAAGCTACCCATAATGCACTGTGAGGAGATTGCCCCACGATGAATGCAGCCCTTTCTCAATTGGAGTACGGCCGCAGGCGACGACCAGACCGGCCGCTGAAATATTCACAAAGCTTTAATGCCGTTATTCCTGGCAGATGCACTCGGCGCCCTAACGGTTGGTGATAATCACGCCGGGCCACCGTGTTGTGCAGATACAGAGACTCCTACACTACCAGGACAGCCGATGTAGTCTTCCCCTCCTCTGCTCTCGATTTGTATTTTTGAAACCTGCTTTATGCTTTAGAGGCAGGGCAGAAAGGAAATCCATTCTCTCAGCACGTAAATCCTGGCGGTATTTTCTGGAGATGACACGATATGAGATAACGCGGCGAGGACAGAGGAAACAGCTCGGATTATATTTCCATTTAGCTGTATTTATATTGAGCAACTTCGCAAACCAAGCTGTATGCACGTCGGGTTCCGTCGCCGACCGTTTCCGCGCATTCGTCCAATCAGAGAGCATGAAACATCCGCTGGTCCCATGACAACGAAACTCAACAGGAAGACTGTAGAAAAGGGTTTTGAATGGTTTGGATTATCTGCGGCTTTTTGGACGACACAAGCTGCATGAAACCAGGAGATAATAATGAATACACTCATTTGACCGTTGTCCAAATGTTGCATAATGCCACGCCCACTTTACTTTTGGTTAGCACCCTTTAGCGGCAATCTTTCGGTGGTAAGCTCTGCGTCGGTGTGCGAGCGAGAGGAGTGGAGCGGCGACGGAGGACTGCGCTGCCGCTGAACTGGGTCGTGGGTAACGCGTTGCCATGGCAACTGATATTTGCCGGCCCGAGGGCCAGGAGCTGC
Organism: Colistium nudipinnis; assembly: GCA_016785305.1. Classification (NCBI taxonomy): domain Eukaryota; kingdom Metazoa; phylum Chordata; class Actinopteri; order Pleuronectiformes; family Rhombosoleidae; genus Colistium; species Colistium nudipinnis. The sequence goes on along the minus strand of JAFBJU010026045.1, from coordinate 168,580 downwards.
GTTTTCGCTTCCACTTTCTCGCTCTCGTTCTTTTCTCGCCATTTCCTCGCCTGCTCTGCTCTCTTTCTTTATCTTCCTCTCTCTCTCTCTCTCTCTCTCTCTTCCCTTTGTTCCTCCGCCGGCTTTTCTATCGATTCGCCTCTGCTTCTCTTTGGCTTTCTCACACCCTGGCCTTGCCTCATCTCCGACACTCATTCCTCCCTTATGTCTTTGCATGAGCAACAAAAAACAAAAAGAGACCGAAACGTCTGCCGCCATTCTTTTGTTCGTGTGTCACCCGCAGCGGCGAATTAAAACCCTCATTTAAAGAGAGCAGCCTTCGCAGGCCGCAGCGGTACAACCGAGCCTTACAGGGGATGGGGGGAATGCGGAAGACATGTCCCCACGAACCGATGCACCGCTGTCGCTCTGACATTGTTGGGATGACATGCGCTGCGGAATTGTCAGCGGGTGCTTATCGCATTGTCCCAGCCATTTAACCCCGGGCTGGGCTCAGTGTTAAGTGCGGCGCAGGTATTTGGTCATATTTCAATGACGGAGCCGGAAAGAGAGGCGAGCGGGGCGGCGTGGGCAGAGACGGAGGTAGCGAGCTGCAGCGAGGTATAAAACAAGAGCAGTGGTCCGGCCTCGGCGTGTCACCTAAATTCTACTCTAATGAATAGACCATTGATTTCCATTAGGGCTGGCTGGAGCTGACCACTCTGCCCCGTCTGTTTCCCATTAGCACGCTTTAAAACGGAGCCCCTGACAAACGGCCGTCACAGCCACAGGCGGACAGGATGAGGGGCCCCCTGTCCGGTGATTAAAAGGAACCCATGAAGTCATCCGTGAAGCCGCATGGGGCGCGAGAGAGACGATAGGGTTGAAAAGAAGAAATAACCCCCCCCCCCCCCCCCCCCCCCCGAAGAAATAACCCCCCCCCCCCCCCCCCCTTCCCGTGCCTTAAAATACCAGTTATGCGCTCCTGCTTTGGCTTCCCTCAAAAAAGCAAACAAACAATAAGCTAAATAAGAAGGCGCGGCCTGTGTGTATTGAGATAGTGTTTGGGATTTTGCATTTAAAAGAAAGCCAGCAGGGGGATTTCTTCTCCACATCGGGTCTTCAACAGGGGGTAGGCGACCCCCAGGGGGTCCCGAAAAGCTACTGCAGGGGAGCGCAAACATTTTTAAGACTTGAAAAAAGAAAATGTTGAAGACCAATTTTTCTCCACGAACTCAAATGTCCCATCGACACTAACAACACTAACGTGTTGTCGCCACGTTTATATATGGCATGAGGCTCAGTGTAATGTAAAACACAATTTTGTGCAATAAATTTAGTAGGGGGTCCCTGCTCCATCGGTTTGCGGGTCCTTGGCCTGAAAAACGTGGAAGAGACCCTCTGCTCTCCAACCCGCTTAAGAACCCGTTGAGGTTGGCCTTTTATTGCCGGATGGGGTGTCGGCGTGCGGCAGCTTTTACACATCCTCCCTGTCAACGCCGCATCGACCGCTGAGGCCACCGTGACCCCCGCCCCCGAGGCCCATGGCCCGTCGGCCAGCGCAGGGTTTTAGAGCCATCCAGCCTCATCAGCTGCACCTCTCCCTCCGCCCCCGCTCCCTTCATTAACATTTAATAGGATTTGGATCTATTATGCAACGAGACTAGCGACGCGTTACGTAACTCAAGAGTCTTCATCAGCGGCAGCGCACTTTGGAGGGGAGCAGCTGCTTCCCAGATTTTAAGGCTTGAAGGTTGTCGTGTCCCCCCCGCCCCCTCCCCCGCCCCCCTCAGCTATGGGCCAGAAACCGCAGACCCGATCTTCCACACGGGGAACCGGATCGCACCGATCTCAACGGAGAGAAACCAGCTGTTCGCCGCGAGCGCGCACGTCCGCGCACGTTGTCCAGCGGCGATTCAATCGGACCCATGGACGACCGCTGTCCACGGGCTGTGCAACACCGCGAACGAGGGCGGTGCGGTTTTTGACGCTTCCCGCGGAAATGGCGCCGCCTCATGTCAGAGTCCGGCGGACTGAATCTGAGGCTCGAATCAGAGCCGCCTCAGGGGCTCTTAGCTCTGATGTGGATCCCGCGCTCTGACCCGTTTCACCTGTCATACACAGTATACCTCAGGAAGCGCCAGCACTGACCACGAGTGCGCGTCGGCGGCAACCCCAGGCGCGGACGCCGTTAGGACACGTGGTTTCAGGGGCGCAGAGGCGCACGTGCACATCTAACGCGGGCATCCGCGTTTTTTGTTTTTTTTAAAGCTTTACAAATGCTTATATTCAACAAACTCCCGATGAAAGAATGATGCTCAGCAGCTGCCGATTGAGCAGGTTGTCATGGAAACAGCAAAGTAGCACACACACACATATAAGACAGTTGGCTTTGTCGTCCTCCCCCCCCCCCCCTCTCTCCGCAGTAACTTCCTGCTTTGCTGGAGGAGCTATTTTTAACAGGCATTATATAAGATTCAACTCTGGTGCTCAATGCAATGTGTTTTTTTCATTCTTTTACTCATTCCCGTGATGGGATTCCTTTTAACTGGCGTTTTGGATTGAGAAAGGTGAGAAATGTGCACCAGGTGCATCGAAATGGAATTTTTTCCGTCTCCTCACTAATATGCCGGAACGACAAACGAAGGAAGCATCAGTTCAGCGTTACTCTCACCTCGATAAACATCGTCGGCATTTTCGATCGTCTTAAGCGCCACCCCCCACTCCCCCCCCCGCCCACGTGAATGTCATTTGTGTTTCAATGATTTATTTAGTATTATATTCTAATGTATTCATGCGATTGGGTCTTACGTAAAAAAAAAAAAATATGAGTTGTTACTTGAAGACAAGAGAGAGGCAGCTTTGTGCGAGCGCGCCCTGCGCGGCTTCCATGCAATATTCAGCCCTCCCCGGCTGAGAGCAAAGAGCGGGGAGAGCGTCCTTTTTAATGGACTCCGCCAAGGGGCCGAGCGCTCCACTCGGGCCCCGGCACTCGGGTGGCGAATCTTGGCGGTTGCGGCGCGCGAGGGGCAATCGCGTGGCAGTGGCCGTTGCGCCGCGTGTCATCACCGCCGTAGCTTGAGCCAGCCCTGTTCTTCCAAGTGTGTTTTTTTTGGGGGGGGGAATTGAGCCTTTCGGCGATTTGTTCACTTCCTGCTCTGACCTGGATTGTTTGTTTCCTGGTGTCCTCCTCAAAGTATTTTTCAGCCATTGTCTTTGTCAGGTGTCTTTTTTTTTTTTTTCTCTGTGGACGAAATCCTGATTTCTCCGTCTCCTCCGCAGGATGCTTCGAGTGCTGCATCAAGTGTCTGGGCGGCGTGCCCTACGCCTCCCTGGTGGCCACTATCCTCTGCTTCTCCGGCGTGGCCCTGTTCTGCGGCTGCGGCCACGTGGCGCTGACCGGCACGCTGACCATGCTGGAGAACCATTTCTCCCGGGTCGCCACCGACCACGCCACCCTCACCGTGGTGTAAGTCCCCCCCCCGCCCCCTCCAGTGTGGGTCGCACGGTGACACAGCCGCGTGCCGTCGCAGCTCTGTCGTAACCCTGTTCTCCGTTTTCCCCCGCGCGCCTGTGCACAGGATCCAAATCCTTCAGTACATCATCTACGGCATCGCCTCCTTCTTCTTCGTCTACGCCATCATCCTGCTGGCCGAGGGCTTTTACACCACCAGCGCCGTCAAGAAGGAGCTGCAGAGCGACTTCAAGACCACCGCCTGTGGACGCTGTATCACCGCCTTCGTATGTCACAACGCACGCGCACAAATACACACAAGCAGCCGCTGCACATCATCATCATCATCGCACCCACTGGCCCGGTTCGTTCCACCTCAAAGGCCTGGATTTTATTCGTTATTTTTGCTATTTGTGCCTCTGGCTATTCCGTTGTGCGTCAAAAGCCTGAGCGAGGGTCACCTTAAAAGTGACGTCAAGGCTCAATCGCACACCTCCACACATTTACGGGCAGACACACCCAGATGAAATTCGCAAACATGTGCCAAGTCCCACTTAGGCCTTGAGGGCAACTCTGGCACAGTTTTGTCCTTTCCAGCCTAATTACCCTAATTGCCGCAGATGTCCAGGAACATTAGCTTGTGAGGGAGTGCGCGTTTAAGACGAATAACATTGACTTATGTAAGTGTCACTTTGGGAACTCTCTCTCTCTCTCCTTCAGTTCATGTTCCTGACCTACATCCTCTTCCTGGCCTTCCTCGCCATCTTCGGCTTCACGGCGATCCCCGTGTTCCTCTTCTTCAACATGTGGACCACCTGTGCTGCCATGAGGTCCCCCGAGGCCAACATCACGTCGCCCGACTCCATCTGCGTGGACGTCAGGCAGTACGGTCAGTTGTCCCACACAAGCAGTGATTTCCGTTGTTTAAATGAGCGATGGGAGAAGTAGCGCTTTTTTATATATGATTGCTTTTAGCCACGAAAGGTGCTTTACAAATTCCGTTTAATTAGTTAGTTATTTTTATTACATATATATATTTTTTTTATTGAGTTATGAGTATGACTAGTATTATTATTATTATTATTGAGTTATTTATTATTATTATTATTATTATTATTATTATTATTATTATTATTATTATTATTATT
>JAFBJU010026045.1:129236-161199 GCA_016785305.1 Colistium nudipinnis | reverse complement strand
GCACAGACCCCCCCCCCCCCCCCCCCCCCCCCCCAAATGTCAAACTATTCCATTGAGGACCAGTTCTAGTTTTTTTGCTACACACAAAATAAAAACCACACACACACGCACACCTCAGGTATCAAACCCAATCCGATTTTTTTCCAGTTGTGTTCTTTTCCCAAAGTCTCACCACCTCTAAGCTCTCACGGGATCGGTGCGCTGTCCTGTGGAAAATATACAGTAAAAACCTGTTCTTTTTTTTAAAAAACCTCCTTTTTAGTGAATCGACCAGTGAACCTGTATATAGCCAAAATCACTGGAAAAGCTCTTCGATTTACACACTTCTCCCCCCCCCAAAAAAAACACGGGTGGGGGGGGGGAGACAATCAGTGTTTCTTGCCATGCTCTTCTATTGATTTTTTTATTTCCGCCCCCCCCCCCCCACAAATATACCTATACGTACCCTTTTGAGATATGTGTTTAGCACTCAAATACTAGTTCTGCATTTGATATACTTAGTTGTAATTGTGACGCCTTCGATGACATGTCATGAGCGGGAGGAAAAAAAAAAAAAAAAAAAAAGGAATTGATTTTTTTAATGTTTGAGTCCGTTTTAGGCAGCCGAGTTGTGATTCTGTACTAATCATCTTTTTTTTTGTTTTGTTTCGTTTTTATGGCACTTGTTTGGGCTTCTTTTTTTTTGCGACCGCCCACCGAACGAGTGGAGGGCAAGGCCGCTTTTTTTTTCTTTCCCCTTTTTCTTTTTTTCTGTGCTTTTCCTTTTCTTCGTAAACGACACGCTTCTCACTTGAGCGAAATAGGCGCTTCTCTGGATGTTTTTCACTCCACATAAAGTCAGGAATTTTCTTACGTTGGCTTGGGAATCGAGTGTCGTTCGATCGTCATAAGCCGTGTTTTTCGATATTGATGGCTGGGTCACCCGTATGGAAAAAAAAAAAAAAAAGCCGAAGAGGAAGACTCGTGTTTGGACTTCGATGCGATGAAGCATGTCGGTATCGTCCATGTGTGCAGCTGTCTCTTCTGTAGAGGGGGGGAAAAAAAAAAAAAAAAGAAAAAAACGAGAAAAAAAGGACTATATTGCCGTGTGTGTTCCGTTTGGTAAATATACGTGCTTTGCCGCCAGGTCGATGTAAAGGCCCAACTTCGATTCTCCCGCGAGACGACGCGTTGTCAGGCGTGTTGCCGTTTCCTCGTTACTTTGCATGGAGGAGACATGACTTTGTCTTTGCCGTCTTTTCCAGGTGATGTGTAGTCAATTGTACCGACAAGTATGGTAGGCGGTGTTGACCCCCCCCCCCCCCCTGCTCTTTTCTCAAGAAAAACTCCGTTGTACTTTGATGGCATCGTGGTCCCAACCCCCGCCCCCCCACCCCCACCCCCACCCCCCGAGTAGGTGTTTCATTATGGTTTGATTTTATAAGTTGGAAAATAGTTCTATGACTCCCATATAGTGATGATTTTTGTAACCTTCTCTAGTAAAAACCGATATTTTTTATTATCGTGACCCTGTCGTCTCGTGCCTCTTTTCTTGAGTTTGCGCCTTGGATTTGCGCTTCAGCGTTGGTTTGTTTGTTTGGGCCCGTATTCGAGCAAGCACCCGAAAGAGAAAGAATGACCCTTTTAAGGGAGTGCAAAAACACCCTTCTACTCATTTTTGCAGGAAGACGGGGAAGTCCGCGGGGGACTTTGAAAGGTAACCGCAGTCAAAGTCCACTCCCTCAGGTGACGCCTGTCTAATCAACGACCCACTCAGCGCTGCCTCATCTGGATAGACTTCGTTTTCTACTGAAACGCTTTACCCACAAAAAAAGAAAAAAAAAAAATCTGTTTTTGGTTTAATTTGAACATTTACACAAGTTTCAGCAGGGACGTCTTTAAGTAGGCGTTGAGGTCCGAGACCCGGAATTTTCTTCCGAGCCTGTAATCCATGAATCCCATTTCAAACGTGATCGTGTGGCATCGGAAATTGAGGGATCAGTGAAACCACAAAACCTTTGAAACATGGGGGCCGCCTGGTGGACAAAGAGTGTTATGGTCAAATGAAAAAAAATCAGGAACAAACTACTTTACTTAAGTCTGAGCGTTTTTTTTTTAGAAACTAAACACCGGTTCCTAATGTAACATGACATTTTGTGTTTCTACACTTTTCGCACTTCATTTGAATCACATTTCGATTTTAGAGTTCGATTTGGAGAGTTGTTGTTAAGCTTCAAACAAGGGGGTACAGTTTTTTTACTCTTTACGCTGTGCTATTTTTAGTCCTGTTCTTCACAAAGATACGATTTAAGAAACTTGAGACCTCCTGAGTAGTGTGGAAGGCGAAGGGAGCGGAGGCCAAACCCCTTTCACAACTAAAATGTGACGGCGTGGACGTCGCCTCAGGCCCACGCGGCAGAAACATCACACGCGTCCCTCAGCTCAGCAACAGGAGGCGTCCGTGTCCGTTTTTCTCTCGAGGTCCACCATGTTCGTGGGGACGAGGTCGTCGGCTCTGTCATCCGACGCCAGAATGCGGCGCACGGCCTCCTCGAAGGCCGAGGCCACGTTGGTCGCGTCCTTGGCGCTTGTTTCAAAGTACGGGTGTCCTCCGTTCTCACCGCACCAACGCCGCACGTCCTCCCCTGACACCTGGCGCTCTGGGACGTCCAGCTTGTTGCCCAGGACCACAAAGGGGAAGCTGTCGGGGTCCTTCACATCGGCATAAAACGTGAACTCCTTCTTCCAGTTGGCCAGGTTGCCGAAGCTCTGGCCGTCGTCGACGCTGAAGGTGAGCAGGCAGCAGTCCGAGCCGCGGTAAAAAGGCGTGCGCAGGCTCCTGAAGCGCTCCTGGCCCGCCGTGTCCCAGATCTGCAGGATGACGCGGTGGCCGTCCACCACCAGCTCCTTGTTGAGGAACTCCACGCCAATGGTGTGGAAAAGGTGCGAGTCGAACTTGTTGGTGACGTAGCGGTTCATGAGCGACGACTTGCCGACGCCGCCGTCGCCCAGGAGGATGACCTTCAGGAGGGTTGACTTGGACGCCATGCTAGCGGCGAGGGCCTGTGCAGCTGTGTTTGTTTCTGTGCAGGAAAGTTTACAGACATCAGTTAAAACACTTTTAAGAGGGGTGGCGACACACACTTGAGGATGATGTGCTGCCACCTGGTGGACATTATTAGAATTAAGCCTTTAGAGCACCTTTGGATGAATCTACCAGCTGATCTAGAGAAACAAAAAAAAAATGCAACTATTTTGAAAACCAATTGATGACTTTAGTCCTTTCATTGCATCAATAAATGATTCATTGATTAATGCGACGATTATCCGACACAATAAAAGCAGAAGATGTCTTTTTCTTTGGTTGCTTACTCAGGACGGAAGCAGGCCCCATGTGACTCTAACTCATTTATATCATATGTGAATCAGAAGCAGTGTTTCCCACCGTGTCCACTGTGGATCATACATGTATCACACAGCCCTGACTCCAGTCACATAACACATAACTAATTCAATACGTTTCGACATGGGGGATCTGAACTCATGACGTTCCTGTCAACGGCCCGCGAGGCCTTCATACCAATTGCATCACGGTATGTGTTTTTGGGTGTAGCAACATGGAAACTGTGGCGGAATCTCTGGATAGTAAAAGTGACTGCATCGGGCCCATTTTTCACCTTTGTCCTCGCGGGTGAAGTTGCCCGGATCCCAGCCACGCGTCACCGGATCGAACGCGGCCTGTCAAGCGGGGCGACAAGCTGCTTCCGTCGCCCACGGACTGCGAAGCGGACCGGAGTCAGTCCGGCTCAGGCAGAGAATCCTATTAAAACGGCCACCGCGTGCCTCCTGACTGCGCCGCGCAACGAGCGACCCTTCCCACACGGCGCGAAACGTGTCCCGATCCACGGAGGGTGCGGCGCGTCACATGGACACGGATCACAGGACCGGGGGAGTCGTCCCGCATGTGGTCAACTACAGCAGCAGCTGGACGCAAAGACTCCAGCCTCACCGTTGGGGCCGCACGCGGGCCATTTTCTGCGGTGAGCCTGCGGCAGACACAGAGAGAAAGTATTACAACTCACCCACCCATTGGAGTTGGAACGTAATCCCGCGCCGCACACTCGCACACCAGCTTAGGCTCATGGTAATCGGCAATCCTCCTACGTCTCGGGACACAAATCCCCCGCCCCCCCCCCCCCCCCCCCCTCCCCCCGAGATAGGTGGGAATTGAAACGAGGTAACGATCAGCGGCGTCAAGGCTTAAAAGTCAAAAAAAAGGATGTAAGTTAAAGTTTTTTAAAAAAGGAGCCAGAAAAAGACCCATTTTCACTCCAAACATAGTTATTTCTGTTTCCAAATAAGACCGACGCGCAAATAGACAACAGCTTCGGCGTGGCCGGAAGGGGTTAGGAGTTAAACTTGACGCTGCGGGCTTCACCGAGCTTCACTGGCATGTCACGTGAGCAGGCGGGCCACGGGCCAACGGCGCGTCTTCGGCCCGAGGGGCAAAAGCGGGACAGATTAGGGACCTTTGAACACACACGTCGCCTTCCTCTGGAAAAAACGAAACATTGAAAGGAAAATACCGACTATTATGACAAAAGAAAGCAGAAATGACCCACACACAGTCACATGAGTCATACCCTTGACACAGCAGAGTCGCCCTTTGGCGTATTTCCTTGAGAAACACAACTTAACACCGTCACACGATTCAAACCGACAAACAACAATAATTGCAGGTCTGTCTTCTGTCAAAAAAAAAAAACAAGGAAAAAGAGGATGAGACAATACGAGAAAAGTGACGCCCTGCAAGGCGATAGTGTGCGGGCAGGTTCAGGAGACACGCCTCGGCTACAACAAACTGGAAAACCAGCAGAAAAGCCGTCAAATAAATCCAGTCATAAAAATGGGCAATACACGTGTTTTTTTTTTTTTTCGGTTCCTTTTGAGATCCATGTTCAGCTACGGAACCAGACGTTACAATTATTGCTGTTAGATGCCGAGAAGAATGGGTGACACGACCGCCATGGGGAAACGTGAGCTGTAAACCACGGGAAAATGAGTCGCGAGAGCAACGCGCGCCGGGTGGTTACCCTTTTTTTCCCCATTTTTGGTACTCACCCGAATCCCGAGAACTTAACGCCCCGGAGAAGTGTCGCCCACGCACTCCGCTGCCGCTTCCGGCCTCCGTGCGAGGTGTCTTGTCCCGGGGGGAATAAAAAGAAAGACAAAGGGGAGCGTCTTGGTCCGATGAATGGGCGCATCAGGTATCGCGCATTTTCACGCCTTGACTTCGCCGGTTAAAAGCAGAACGGAAAGTGAGCGTGAAGAGCAAACTGTCCGTCCTGGTGTGCGTGTGTGTGTGTGTGTGGCTGTGGGTGGGTGTGTAACTGCCCGTGTGATCCACCCCGCTCCTCTGTGGACTCCCCCCCCGCTCCTCTGTGGCCCCCCCCCCCCCCCATGGTGACGCTCATATGACCCGCGAGCGTCACGCCTCTCCTCGTCATGCGCTCACTGCAGCCACATTGTGTTTTGTGCAACAACAAAAAAAAACTCAAGGCACACTTTCCAACAAAACCAGACTCATGGAAACTCATGGAACTCGTGATTTAGGCCACTGGGTTAAAGTTGGGAGTCCTAACCAATGAGGAAGAAGGGTCACAGGAACGACGCACATCACCGGTGTTGCTGCAAAATGTTTGGAGGCTTTTTTCTTGGGAAATACTTCGAGCCACAGCAACCGCAAAAAGACACGACACAGACCCAGGCGCGCGCACACGTTCGAGATAAGATAGGGACTTTATGAATCCCGTGGGAAATCTTTTTTTTTTATTTATTTTTTTCTATGAACGCAGAAGTTTGTCAGCGCAAGTATAAACAAGAAGGGAAAAAAAAAGAAATAAAAATGGCCGCGCTTTGCGTAGCACTAAATCCAGAATTACTGACAAATCAAAACCAATATTATTTAGAAGAGAACACTGAACATAAAAATCCTGCTGTATCTCACGGGAGCTTTTATTTTCGTTTTTTCCTTTTTGTCACTTTGTTCTTTTGAAACCAACCCCTCACGGATTTTCGTTTTATTTCATTTTTTCCCGCTTTTCTTCCAGGCCCGCTCCAGGCGACGTCACGATGTCGGGTCAGCCCAGTCGCCGCCACCGCCTCATCTTGACTTTCCTCGCGGAGAGGAACACCGCGGGACATCCATCACATGCTCGCCGTTTCCCCTCGGCTCACATGTCTCGCCCGCAGGGTCCAGTTTGCTCCAAATGAATGGGATATTGTAGTAAGCGAGAGGAATGTCTTCAGCCTTTTTTTTTTTTTTTTTAAGGAATTTACCCAGCATTCATAGCCGTAGAGTGACCTACCCCACGCGCAGCGCTTTTAACCCCCCACCCGGTGGTTTTATTTCATCCCCCCCCCCGACACAAAACCTAAAAGGCCGGGGAAGCCAGGGAGAGCAGCCAAATTAAATATAGTAAAAGAAAAGTGAATTAGAGTAACACCAAATAAAAAGATACATGCATGAACACATTTCTGTGGAGAAAAACAATCACACGATAGATCAGTTCAATCGCAGCCCTGCACGCCAGTGAACTTGGGTTTAGGGACAGACAGGGCAAAAGGTCACAAGTGTCATCGGCCGGGCCTCGACAGGCGGCGGGCGAGGCGCCCGGGTAAGCAAAGCGCACCCCGCGTGTACACCCGCGGCTCCCCCGCGGCACTCCCGCTGCCTTCTATAAGCACGGGGGAAACAGCCTCGTCCTCACACCCTGCGCCGTGTACTCCCCCCGGAGCTGCCGCAGCTCGGCGCTGGCCATCTCCTCGGCGGACATCCGGGCGAAGGCCTCGGGCGACAGCGTGCCGCTCAGCAGGCCCAGGCGCAGGTGGCCGTTCCGGCGGTTCCTCAGGTTGGCCACCTTGCTCCTCACGCAGACCTTGTACTTGGGCTCGGCCTCGTGGAGCTCGTGGATGTGCCGCTCGATATCCGCCGCCAGCCGCGCGGCGGCGGCGTCGACGGGCGACTCGACGTGGAGCGCGCAGAGGAGCAGCCGGACGCATTTGGCTCTCAGGCGCGGCAATTCAGGAGGCGCAGACGGGCCCTCGCCGGCCGGAACCCGGGAGCCACTCGGTCCCGCCGCGTCATTGGCGTTCTCCCCGCCGCCGCCGCCGCCGCCGTCCCCTCCCCGCGCTGAGTGGGAGTGCCCCTGCTCGGGACCATCTCCAGACCGGCGCTCGTGAGAAGGGCCCGGCTCTTCGCTCACCTCTTCGCTTTCCACCCTCTCCGGAACATCCCTGCCTTGTCTCCGCCACTTGGACAACAGGCGCTTGAGGGTCCTCCTCGTGCCCCTGTCAGAGCAGGTCTTCAGGACCCCGCGAAGGACCCTGGCGATGTGCGTCTTTTCCAGCTGCCCCGCTGTGATCCGGGCCCGATCGAGGTCGCCGAGGAGGCGCGCCATCCCACCGTAGTCTTTGTCTGAGTTGGATTTCTGCACCTGCTGGGCACAGCGGTATATTTCTTTGGCATCCATGGTGGCCCGGAAATATATACAGAAGTAAGTGAATGTGGATATCTATGGGATAATCATAGGGGGGGGATGTGGATATCTATGGGATGGGGGGGGGGGGGGGGGGGGTGCATTTCATCAAAGCAGAATTCCCCAGCCGCATGCTGTTGACATCAAAGCCGTTGTCACGGCGACGGTTTCAACTGCCGCTTTGAAGGCGGCCGATCCCTCCGGAAAAATGTAGCCGCGCCGAATGAGGCCGGCCGCACTCCGCCTGCAGATGGTGCCATGGCACCGCTAAGTGGCCAGAGCCTCGACGTTGACCGTGAAGGGGCTGGAAACCGAATCCGTGTGCGAAACGGAGCTCGCGGCTTGACATGTGTCGCACCTCCACTTGTGTCTTTATCCAGACAAGAACCAGACCATATTCTCAAGGATTTGGGGATTGTTGCACGACACGGGCGTCAGTCGAGAACCGATGGGGCCGATTCTCCTTTTACCCTATAGTTCACAAGTCTTTTGCATTACAACTGCATTCATCCGCAGCACAGGAAGAGGTGTGGGCGTGACATAGTGAGCCAGAGATGAAACACCCTTGACGGCACGGTTCCATTGGTACAAATCCTTTTGGCGCCGTTCATTTGAGGCGAAAGCGTACGCAGTAGGGGTATGAGTAGCGTCGCGACGGGACGCACAATGTCCTGGCTGTTTGCGGGGACAGCTTGGCGATCGAAGGTGTAGCCGGAGGGGGGGGGTGGGGGGGGGCGGGGCGCTCCCGAAAGCAAAGCATTGATTTCGGGCCCTGAAAGCGCCAAACAAACTCTTTCAAGTAGCACCGGCGATGGGTCTGTGAGGATAACCCTAAAGTCGCATGCGAATCTGTTCTCCCAAAAGAACAGAGAAGTTGAAGAAGAAAAAAAAAAACCCCACTGTCCGCAGTCCCCCAAGGGAAGTAGGGAAGTAGTACCAGGAAAGCGCATCGCCGTCGGCCAGGATGTTTTGAATGCTTCTGCCAATAGTTGTGAACGCGGACAAAGAGGGCTTTTGCATCTGGTTCGTAATCGGTCCTTTTGGTCGCACGGGCCGCACGCGGACCGGGAGGGCTGACATAATCTGGACTAGAGAGTTGTTGTATATATATATATGGAGATGAGCAGGGTGCAGTTACGTAATCAAGGGTATGACATCTGCCCCTTTTAAATTGACATTAAATATGTGCTTTTAAGATTCCCGCAACGGGGGGGCAGCAGCGGTGGAGGCCTTGACGAAATAAATGGACTGCCGTGTCTCCTCGCATTCTCTCGGTCCGTCGAACAGCGGCTCTCAAGGGTGGCCCTTTTCAGGTCTCGGAAGGCATAACCCTGCGCGCAGGAGTGTGACGACCCGAAAGGGGTTCTCGCGACGCCAACGGGCGACCTAAGGTTTTGAAGGAGCGCAGGTCGCTCTGCCGGTGTGCGTTTTCGGTTTCTGTCATTTAACTTGTGCCCTCCAGTTACAGGAGGGTGTCCGAAATCAAACCGTGTGCTGCCTCTACGTTATTGATGTGTGTGTGTGTGTGTGTGTTGAGATGGGTGGGGTCTAGCTGAGCCTCCAGTGAATAGGTGTGAGGGACCCCAGCCTCCAGTGAATAGGTGTGAGGGCCCCCCCCCCCCACCCCCCCGCCTTTTGTCCCTCTGGCCACACATGACTGGAATTCCCTGCAAAACACTCGCAAGGCTCCTCGGATCTTATCAAATAGCGGAATGGAATTTTACCAGCCCGCCTCGGCCGTGCCGCGCGCTCTCCAAGAGGTGGCGCCCTGCGCCGTGCACTGATTTCACAGAGGGCCACCTGTGAGGAAGTGGAGTCCTGCTGTATCACGTCCTGCTTTTGTTGCCTCCGCCTCTTGTGCGGACCACGCCGCGCTCGATGGCATGTACGCATGATCTCACACACACGCACAGAAACACACACACACACACACACACACACACTACCCCGCCCTGAGCTTGAGATACCCCGAGGAGGGTGGCTGTCTTGTTAAAGTGACCAGCTTCTTCATGGGCAGACATTCAGGACCCCCAGCAACACAACACAACAACTGAAAACACAATGCACCGCATGAACGTGTGTGTCCATGTGACCCCAACGCCACGAAATAAAGACGATTGAAAAATGCGGGACTGTTATCAGGAGGGAAGGGCTTAAAACCTTGACGTGTTTTTTCGGGAATGAATAAACCGAAGGGATCACACAGGTGCCGGATTTCGCGCGGGCCATGAAGTTGTGCTTTTTTTTATCCAGATTTGCAAGGTCCCTTTGGCGTTGCTCGAAGCCATTGGAAGTTCCCTGGCAGTCAGCGTTCTGCAACTCGATTCAGGTTTGGATCAGACCAAATCATTCATCATTTGCGCATTGTAGATTACTAATGACGAAGGGAGACGTGCCTTCGCGTTTTGCGGTTCGCGTCCCGTCAACGCCCACGTGGCCGACTGTCGAGAGACTACGAGAGCAAAATCAACCCTCCCCCCCTCCCTTTCACATCTGAGCCCAGTGCTCTTGACAGAGTGCGTGTGCGTGCGGGAGACAGTCTATGTGTGACGGGGGGGGGGTGTTTCTCAGATTTACCCCTGACCCCCCCCACGCAGCGGCCCGCTCGTCACGACCTCGAGGGTGATCGCAGACGACTGGAGGGGAGGTTGTGCTTTCGCCTTTGTGTTTCGTCTCTCCGCCGCTGACCTCGTGCTCCCTGGTTTCCAGTGCCGCGCGCTCTGGCCTGTGCGGGCTTCTACCCGCGCAGCAAGTGAGGCTCCCCAAAACGTGCGGCGGCAATATCTTGTCCCTTCCGGATAAAACCGGGGTTAAAGCCAGGAACAATGACGATCGAAACCCCCACGAAGGGCACTTTCATGAAATCTCGAACGCCCCCCGGCATCCTTTGACCGAAAGGCGCCGACCTCTCATATACACAGTATTGATATTAATACTATCCTCACACACATGACTTTGCTCTAAATCCCGTGGCTATGACCCTATGTTCCATCTGGTGCACAATTACCCACGTGGATTCATCACATTTGTTTTCCCATGAACCCCCCCCCCCCCCCCCCCCCCCCCCCCCCCCCCCCCCCCCCCCCCCCCCCCCCCCCCCCCCCCCCCCCTCTCTCACTCCCCCACCCCATACGGCTGCTCGGCCTCATGGGAAATCCAAGACCGAGGTCAGAAATAGCTGCATCCTCCCTCTTTGCTCGCAGTTGTGCAGCATCCGCCGGACGCGCACATGTCATGCGACCGCGGTACACAGGCGGGGCGGTCGGTTCGGTTCAGCTGCGTTTTTGCGCCAGCAGCCGTCCTCGGAGCCAAGTGGCTCCTCGCTCCTTCCGAGTCATAAAGGATGGCCCCCGTAACGCAGGGATTTGTGGGTAAGAACCCCTACACCCGCACCTGATAACCAGGGGTGTTTCAAGACACTCTGGGGGGGGGGGGCCCTTGGCAAAAAAAAAATCCAAAAAACAAAGCGCGCGAGTAGCATGGGGCCACCTGTAAGAGGGTTCCAGGCGGGTCATGGGCGTGTCCTCTTTCATGTTGTCCATGCTGCGGGCCAACGTAAACAGCCGCCTTTGGGGGCCCGCCTTAGGGGCCTGCCCCCGTTGCAACGTCTCCGCTGATGACCATGAGTTACAATTGGATAGAAAATACATCCAAAACTGTGAACACCCGGACGCGGAACACAATCCTCTCCGTCTCGATCAAATGTCTCAAATCACCGCGGCGGCCGCGCCGAGTCCCCCGCCCCCCCCCCCCCCCCCCTCCCCTCCCCACGCTGCCCTTGCGCCCGTTGTTCCCGCCGCGGTTAAACATCTACCTGCGTTACGAGGCTTCAACAGGTGCGATCCGGCTCGCCCCCTGTTGAAGCGCGCGATAAGAGCTGAAGGAGCCTTTGTGGAGAAGAGGAGTGTGTATACGAGCGGTGCGACATTAGGCCCCCCCCCACCCCCCCAGTCTCCTTTCCGGGTCAGCGGATCCATCACAGTTATGTTTTTTTGTTTTCCTTTCCTGAGAGGATGGAGACAGCATGTACTGTCCTTTTAACATTTTTGCCCACCCCCTACCCCCCCTACTTTTCTGGCAATTTCCCTTGGGTGATTGAGTCCGAATTCCAGATATCCCCCAACGCTAAGTTTCTTGGGCCTCTGCGGGGTTTGCGGAGAGGGCACTTCTCGACCCCTGTTCCCCTTTTCCCCCTTCTCCTGTACCCTGGCTTTTTTCTCTTTTTTTTTTTTCTCCTTCATTTCCCGCTCTTCACCTATTTCTTTTTCTCTTCCTCCTCCTCCCTCTTACCGCCTGACCCCCCCGGCGGCGAGAATCAGCGTTGATCAGACGCACAGGGCTGACCGAGTGTGAAACTGCGCGATGAGTTGTGTGTTCAGGGAGCGCTTTGGCAGCTGTTTGTTTGTGTACGCGTGCTCGTGTGCGATCCCACAATTTCTCCCACAAATTCCTGCGAGGTCATGCGGCGAAAAAAAAAAAGCCAAAAAAACAACAGCCAAGTGAGAGCAGGAGTCACCACTTCACCCGGAGTCCTTGAGTAATCAATACAGAAAAGCACACACACACACACACACACACACACACACACACACACACACAAAGTGTCTAGCTTTTGGAAAATAATTAACTCCGCATAGTTCAGCTCACAGTGGGAGCTGCTATGTGTGGAGATTCTTATCTTCGAAACCCAGAGAAGAGCCAAAACCAAATCATCGCCGGGTATTTGCCGTAGTCTGACATCAACTATCAGGTTCTGCTGCTGTAACGGCTGCCTACGGCAAAAAACATTATTCTTAGAAATTGACAAACGCACGCCGGGCACTCGGCGCAGAGGTCAACCTGTCCAAACAGCCTCAGTGCAACGCGCCTGGGCGTCACGCGCGGCCTCCGCTGACCTCCGACCTGCCGTGGAGTCGGCGGCGCGGCCCAAGGAGGCAGGGTCTTTCGCTGCCTCGCGTCTGGAGGCTACGGACTCCGTTTCAAAGAGAGAGCTGCGCTCGCAACGGGGTCGACATGATCACGCACGCACACCCGCACACGGCGAGCGGGGACATCCGAAGGCGGAGTGCGGCTCCCGCGCTCTCCGTTCCCCTCGGCTTTGAACTGAGGCCCCGTCTGACCCTGGCTGACCCGAGGTAGGCCGCCGCATCGCCCTTCCTTTTCAGCCATTTCAGCGTTTGACGCTCGTTTCGAGGGGGACGTCTGAGCAACGAAAAGCGAACAACAAATTCCTGCGAGGTCATGCGGCGAAAAAAAAAAAGCCAAAAAAACAACAGCCAAGTGAGAGCAGGAGTCACCACTTCACCCGGAGTCCTTGAGTAATCAATACAGAAAAGCACACACACACACACACACACACACACAAAGTGTCTAGCTTTTGGAAAATAATTAACTCCGCATAGTTCAGCTCACAGTGGGAGCTGCTATGTGTGGAGATTCTTATCTTCGAAACCCAGAGAAGAGCCAAAACCAAATCATCGCCGGGTATTTGCCGTAGTCTGACTACTAATCAACTATCAGGTTCTGCTGCTGTAACGGCTGCCTACGGCAAAAAACATTATTCTTAGAAATTGACAAACGCACGCCGGGCACTCGGCGCAGAGGTCAACCTGTCCAAACAGCCTCAGTGCAACGCGCCCGGGCGTCACGCGCGGCCTCCGCTGACCTCCGACCTGCCGTGGAGTCGGTGGCGCGGCCCAAGGAGGCAGGGTCTTTCGCTGCCTCGCGTCTGGAGGCTACGGACTCCGTTTCAAAGTGAGAGCTGCGCTCGCAAAGGGGTCGACATGATCACGCACGCACACGCGCACACACACACACACGGCGAGCGGGGACATCCGAAGGCGGAGTGCGGCTCCCGCGCTCTCCGTTCCCCTCGGCTTTGAACAGAGGCCCCGTCTGACCCTGGCTGACCCGAGGTAGGCCGCCGCATCGCCCTTCCTTTTCAGCCATTTCAACGTTTGACGCTCATTTCGAGGGGGACGTCTGAGCAACGAAAAGCGAACACCCCCCCCCCCCCAAAAAAAAAACGAACAAACCGCACACACGCCTTGCGCCGGTTCAAAATCTCAGCAGGAAGTCACACGTCATCGGGAGGTGGCGCTTGGACCGAACGTGGTTTATTTCACAACCCCCGATGTCCTCTTCAAGAGCTGGAGGGCACTATAGCGAAGGACCATTTGAGGCCATTTTCCATCCTCCATGTGGACGTATCTCCAGTGCGAAGACTGCCGGGATAATTGGGGTGTCTCCTGCGACTGTCAGCGAAACGCAGCAGCTGCCGCGGCCAGCCGCGGAGAGGGGGAAATGTTTTTCTCCGCTCGGTGCAAAAGGATCGCCATCTCGCCCTCCACGGAGTTGCGTAACGGTAAACATCTGTGACGAAGAGGGGGAGAAATCCATAAGGCCAAACATGAGGGGGACGGTAGAGGTCGGAGGCGTGATGTCATGTGTTTCGTAGAAAGAGCGCCCGCACCGCGAGCCCCCCCCCCCCCCTGCTCGCTGCGTTGGGGCCTCGAATTTCAGCACATGTGGCAAACTGGCCTTATTTGGCGTAGCAGGGAAGGGAAAAAAAGAAAGGAAAGGAAGGAAGGAAGGAGGCGGCGAGGGCCCAAAAATTCCACATGAGGTTTTTATCAAACCCACGGGCCGGTGTGAAGGCGGCGGCGGAAAGCTGAATTGAAGGATATCCAATGTCATACCACGATTCGCGACGAATGTTTGGTCTGGCGCGTTCAGCCGCTCGCATCGGATAAAACGACAAACAGGAAGCAGGACAGACACCCCCTGTGTCTGCTGCATACTCGATACAGAAATAGCCCCCCCTCCCCACACACACACACACACACACACACACACACACACACACACACTGTTATCAGGCCGGGGTCACGCTTCCTGTCTTTCTGCTGCTCCCGAATTCGTTCGAAGGGATTCTGGGTAACGACCGGAGGTACTGTACAGCCCCCCCCCCCCCCCCCCCCCCCCCCNNCCGTTACAAAACGCACTACCGCAAAAAACACAATCCACCGCCAACGTACGTGCGCAGCAGGAAGTCGGCGGTCCCACTTCCTCCTCGGCAAGCGCAAATGCAGAAGTGGAGGCGGGAGAGAGGTCGCTCTCGGTTCTCTTTCAGAGCCTCTTCCTCGCCGTCCTCCTCCTCCTCCTCCTCCTCCTCCTCCTCCTTGGCTTTTATCACCGGTCACAAATAAATACAATGTCAAAGGCAGAAACGACACCACAACAACACAGCACGCCAGACGTCGTCCCCGATCTGTGAAAACACAGCCCACTGTCCACCTCGCTTTTTATTCACCTCCTTCTTCTTTCTTCCGTCAACATATTTCGGCACGCTACTCCTTCCGCGGCGTACATCGGAAATGAACAAAAAGCATAAAAAAAAACGCGAGGCCTGATCGGCCATCGATGCCACGCCGCCTCGCCCCGTATTTTCACATTCCACAACCATTTAAAGCTTAAACGGGTCTGCGGACTCTCGACTTTGCTGGCCTGAAAGGGTTTTTCCTGCGATCGCAGGGAGGGTACGCTTTGTGCGGTTTTCCGGCATCTCAGATTTTGTCATGGGGCGCGTGGGGCGGAATTGTCGCGAGCTAGAGTGGAGCCATGGCGTCACGGGAGGGGAGAGCAGATTTCGGTCTTCTGAAATGGATTTCCCTATTCTGCTCCTATTCCAAAAGTCCTCACTCAGGGAACCTTCGGGCTCAAAAGAAAGAGAGAAAAATAATCTTAGTCATGAACTCCAGAAAATCCCCTAACCCTTACCCAACCCCCTAACCCTTACCCAATCCCCTAACCCTTACCCAATCCCCTAACCCTAAACCAATCCGCTAGCCCTAACCCTATCCCCTAACCCTAATCCTAACCATAACGCAATCCCCTGACCTAATCCCCTAACCCTATCCCATAACCCAACCCCATAACCCAATCCCCTAACCCTAACCTAATCCTAATTCCATTTTTATAACCCTACAAAGCGGAACCCCGACTCTATCCTCTAAGCCTGAACCAACCATGACCCTTACCCATACGGTACCGTTGGATGTGGAAAGGCCATGAGTGGGGGGCGGAGCAAAACAGAAAGTACACCTTCCTATCAAAAGTCCGTTTTCAAGATAAAAGCCCCATATAGTTACGAAATTCTGACAGGAAGCCCAGAAAGAGGCAGGTCATTCCAAATAAAAGCCCCAGAGAGTTCCACAATCATGACAGGAAGCCCAAGAAGATGCATGTTTTGTTTTTTTTTCAAATAAAAGCCCCATTGAGTCACACACTCAACATTTTTCTCAGAACCAAACCAAAGGGCTGCGGAAGCATCGGGATTGTGTCATGACTTGAAAAATCCACCATCCAAAGAGGCATGGTGAAATAAGCAAGCTACAACGCGTGTCACCGCCGAGGTGCATCGAGCGCGGGGACATCTTATGGCCAGTGTCTCCCCTCGTCCCGCTCTCTGCTCTAACACATGACCTCACGCGGGCGCGCAACCACTCGCTCGTTAGAAAGCATTATGGCGCAATCAGACCCGAAGGTTTCGGCCCCCGGACATAACGGAGCACGTTACACGGCGTGACATTACGGGTCAGACTCAGACTGCGCTTATCGGGTACCGTCCACAGGTTCCACAGCAGCTGCACAGGGTTTTCGGTCTGCTCGCGGGTCACAGGACGAGCTCATTAAACCTCCTGCAAGGCAGCGGCGATAATTCGCTCGCCATTCCTCCCACATTCCTCACACAACGTCGTCAAAAAACAGCGGTCTGCCAGCACAGGGCCTACCGTGATGGAAAAAAAAAAGTCCCACCCCCCTCCCCCCCCTTGATGTGGTAGCACATTGTCCTTGCAGCTTGCAGGTTATCTGGCTGGTTTCAGTCGCGCAGGAGGAAGGGACGGCCCACATTCTTTAGGGTTGACCTCATGTTTCCGAAAAAAAAAACCAGCATTCCTGCTCTGAAAAAAAAACAGAAAAAGTGGATGCGAGCGCGAACACGGTTGGGCCGACGCTGACGCACACGGAAAAAGTTAGCGAGTTAGGATTTTTGCAATTCGAACTCCAGGTTTCCACACTTCTGGATCGATAAACACATTCTCTGAGAAAAGACGTGCCGTCGTTGTTTTCTTTCTTACCGGCATCCTCTTTCTCCTTCCCGTGAGATGCAAATATTATAAATATATACGTTGTCATTCATAACAATGACTCAATCTGTCATCATGGCTGCCCCTACAAAGGATAAAAGGCCGAAATGGAGACATTCCTGCAGACGGAGTCCAAATATGGTGGCGGGCTGGCACTTGGCATGAGCCAGAGGATGAGGTAGCAGCGACGGATAGAAAAGGCAGTGGCTCATTTTTATTTTTTGATGCCCACCCTGTGAAAACAACTCGGGGGGCCCCCCCCCCCGGGTGGGGCCTGCGGCCCCTACACCTGCGGGGCACCGACAAAGACGCCTTGACACATCTCCTCTCCCGGTCTCATGCGCATTTATGTTCATCCACCATACTTTAGCTGCCATGGTCGATTCATCACCCTCCTATGGGCGCACACACACACACACACACACACACACACACATACACGCAACGTGAACGACAAAAGCTGCTAATGAGCAGGAATGCCCCACGGACCCACAGGTCGCCGCAGGGGGTCCTCTCATCGGCCGTCTGTTGTCTTCAGCCAATGGCGGCCCCTCCTCAGACAATGTCAGCGGGTGTGTTAATACTGTACGTGGACAAAAAAAAAAAGGGGGCACAGAGCCCCACACGGATTGTTTTTTGTTTTTTTTAATAAGGCCTTGAAAGAAGCCAACTGCCCAGGTTTCACGTGTCGAGGTGGCTCCTGAACGGCTTTTTATGAACATTTCAAATTAAAAACGGGCCTTCGGGAAAATCACATTCAAAATTGAAAACAGTCCAATTTCATTCCGGTGGATCCGAAAAGCAGGGAGTACGATCAGAGGGACTCTGACAGTTTGTCCTGCCAGGTCCGAGGGGAAAAGCCAAAACACTCGTACGAAGGCGAGATAACCGCGCAAACATTAGGAAACATGAAGCCGAGGGCGTCCAGAGACACCGAGGTCGACATGCAAAAATACCCGGGGAAGGGAGTATCAAACGGTGGTAAATCCCCCTTCGTTGTTGTCGTGTGGCGTGGAAGAAACGAAATGACAAAAGAAACATGTTGAAGACATACGATTGGTGAAAAAAGGGGATAATGGGGGGGGGGGCCAGAAAAAAACGTGGGGGAAAAAGTCTACCGCCGCATGTGAATGCGGAGCGTCGAGGCCGCGCGTTGGCGAACAACTTCGCCCCCGCCGCCTGCGGTGACACAAGTGGAACACAAGCGCGCAGCCGGTAATTCCCATCTGCCGCGGCCGCCCCGGTCTCATTCCAGAGGAATGCGCTGCAGGAGACTTTGTTGGCTCAGGGAGGAGGAATGTTCGCAATTACTGCTGGCCAACTCGGACGCTAGGTGAGTGTGTGTGTGTGTGTGTGCGCGTGCTTGCGCGCGCGCCGCTCGAGTGGGTGCCGGGATTACCCAAAAAACGAGGCTGCCTCCAAGCAGGACAACTGCACAGACGCATCCCTCTGGATTATGGGTAATATTGGAGAGTTGCATTAAGGGCAGACAGTCTGTCTGGCCGGCTGTTTTCTCAGCACTCCCTGGGCTTTATCGATGTGATTACTTACATAGATGCAGCGGCATCGGCTTTCAATATAGCACCGGCGCGGTGTTTTGCAAGGGAAACATATAAAGAACAGAATCGGACGGGAGCGCGCGCTCGGCGTGCGTCGTCAGTGTACACCGCGCATGCGTCCGCCAGTAGGCGCGCTGGGGGAAGAACAGCTGGGCCAGTCGGTCGAGCCCATTCTTTACATTGCCGGCCCGTCCCGGCCCGGTTGAGATAAGATAAGATAAGATATTCCTTGGGTGTCCCACAGGGAGGAAATTGGCGGCGCCGCAGCAGCAGCAGAGCATACAGAGTGCAGAAACAGAAACAAAACAGAATAAAGAATAAAGATAAACCAAAGCTGTGCAAGTGGCTATAGGGTATTTAGATGAGCAAAAAAATAAAAAATAAATTACGCCGCGGACGAGGTAATATGGCATGTGACGATCTCAATCTACAGGGTTTATAGGGAAAAAGGGTAATATGCAGTTGAAAATATACAGTGAGCATGATCCGGCCATCGATTTGTCGAGCCATCTGCTCACGCGTGGCCCGGGCGAGCGTTGCCGCGACGACGCCGCGCCGCTGAAATGGACGACAGCCCCGCGCGCGTTTTTTGGCGCTTTTTGATGGCGCTAAAGGGCAGGAACCTGGTCTGCTGAAGAAGTGGCCGCTGCGGGTTCCCAGGAAACCTGGGCCGGCCCTTTTTTTTCTGTGAGTATTTTGCATTATTACATATAGATGACACATAGGTGTTGCCGACACACCCACAAACGCAGTCGCACCCGGCGTCCTCCGCTACACACGACACCGCGGGCCCTGCGCGCTCCTCGCACGCACTCCCGACATTCCGTGGCCCGTGTGAAACCCATCCAGCTCCAGTCGGGGCAGCAGGGTTTGTGGCTCTTGGCTCCGAGTGCTCTGGTGTTTGGGACGATTTGTTATGGAAAGACGGAGATGGAGGGGCTGGGGCCTGTTTCTGGGAAGTGACCCCGCTCTGACCCTCTGAGGAGGAGAAGCATAGGGGGGGGGGGGGGGGGGGCGGGCTGGGCGGGCTGGAGGAGGAGGAGGAGGAGGAAGGGTTCTTTGGGACCGCATGCGGCAGCTCTCTCTCTCTCTCTCCCCCTCCTCCTCGGCCTCCCTCCCAGTCTCTCTCTCTCTCTCTCTATCTGAGAGAACAAGCTAGGGTTTGCTTGGCCGGATCATTCGGGCTAATATTTTTGGCCGCGGGAGAACAGCAGCTCGAGTTTTCACTTGACGAATCACCTTGCTTTGCGCCTTTACGGTCCTCCTGTGGTTAATGTGCAAAAAAGAAACGACGAAAAAGTCACAAAACGATACAAAAAGCCGTTTCGACGCGGCCACCTGCGGTCCCCCCGGAAACGTCCCACCGTCGTCATCTCTCTGTTCTTCGATTTTGTGAACTCCGGCATGGCGGGGGCACTGCAGTCCCACGTCCGGCCTGACACGGCTCAAATTCCCTCCCTTCCCACTTCCATTTTCCCCCGCCCACAGCCAGCAAAGTCCCAACTCCATCAGCATGCTAATCCAGTGCGCAACAGATGGGACGGAACCCCAGTTTCCTCCCCTGCCAATCCAAACATTTACATTCTGACGAGCCCGGTGTCAGGACATGAGGCCCGTGTCTGTGTTTTTTTTTGTTTTTTTCTTCTCCTTCTTCTACTCCTTCTCAGATGTGGCTCACCCGTGCCGCAGTCCAGAGGACTTCTTCTTTTTTGGATCAGAGAGCGAAATGGAGAGACGCTGGCGCCCAGTTTCACTTGTAGCCGTCATCTATCACAGATTGTCTTTGGCATGTTTTCGGCGGTGTGCGGTTTGGGTTTTTTGGTTTATGGTGTGGCCAAGTGTCAGGCAGCGGATTTCAATAACTACGCCTCAGGGCCGGTTCGCTCCGAAAGCCGCCACGTGCGGTTTGCGCCAAATTGCAGACAACAACATGTCTCCGCACAGGACATGTGTTTTAGTGGTCCAAAACAAGGAAAACAAAGATATGGCGCGGTGGATCGCTGCTGTCAAATCATCATAACCCTTTGAAAAAAGGATTTGTCTCAATTCCATCATGTGGGGACAATGCAGACAGCAACAAAGCGCGCCCGCTGAGGCGCCGCAGTGGAGAAGTAACTGCACACGAGCACGGATTGTTTTTCGCCGTAGTGCCCAGCCTGGCACTGTGCCTGTGCTGGGGGTGCAGGGAGTTTTTTTTTTTTTTTCGGGGGGGCAAAATGGGGCATAACGAACAATAAAGGCGTGGGTGGCGTTTGGCGCGCGGCCCAGGCTGCCAGTTGCCAGCGCGGGTCACGTGCCAGATCGGCAGACAAAGAGGGTGAGTCGGCGCTCATCCGGGCAGGAGGCCAGTCCAGCTTGGGAGCGCGGGACGGGCAGAGGCGGGGGAGAAAAAAGGGAATGCAGGCACACGTCTGACCAAGGCCTTTATGTGGGGAAGGGGGCCCTCAACGGACAAAAAAGACACAGGGAGCGGCTGTTTGTCCCTGCAAAGACCGAGGGGCACTCGGGGCATCTGGGATTCTATTCACCCAGCAACGGCTCGAATGTTCACAGCGAGCGTTTTTTTTTTTTGGGGGGGGGGGGGGGGGGGGGGAAAATGGGGCATAACGAACAATAAAGGCGTGGGTGGCGTTTGGCGCGCGGCCCAGGCTGCCAGTTGCCAGCGCGGGTCACGTGCCAGATCGGCAGACAAAGAGGGTGAGTCGGCGCTCATCCGGGCAGGAGGCCAGTCCAGCTTGGGAGCGCGGGACGGGCAGAGGCGGGGGAGAAAAAAGGGAATGCAGGCACACGTCTGACCAAGGCCTTTATGTGGGGAAGGGGGCCCTCAACGGACAAAAAAGACACAGGGAGCGGCTGTTTCTCCCTGCAAAGACCGAGGGGCACTCGGGGCATCTGGGATTCTATTCACCCAGCAACGGCTCGAATGTTCACAGCGAGCGTTTTTTTTTTTTTTTGGGGGGGGGGGGGGCAACTTTCTGAGACTAGTTTGGGGAGAGAAAAAGAGAATACAGAGTACCCACCGGGCGCTCCGTCCCGTCGAGCCCGTCCAGCCCNNGGGGGCCCCCCGTTACCCCCCCCCCCCCCTTCCCTCATAAAGTCACTTCTCCTGAGTTATCTCGTTGAATTGATTTCGTGGGAACTACCGGTGACCGTAAAAAACAAGCATAGACCTCCATAATTCATTGACCGCGGGACAACGCGGTTTGACCTTTGATACGCAGATGGAGGAAATTTGGCAACAACAAAAAAGGAGGCCGACTCACCCCAAAACAGGAAGAACCATCGGTTCCTTGACTTCCTCGCGCAGCTACAGCGGCCAAAATGACTCCGTCAGCTCTGCGGAAGGGCAGAGCATGCCAAATTGAGTCGGATTTTCACCCCTGACCCCCTTGCATCATTGAAGAGGGAACCTCTGCCCCTTAAAATGGAGCCTAGGTGGTTTTACGTGCTTGTGGCGAACTTCAGGGGACAAAAAAAAAAACACTGTCACTGTGTTTGAGACTTTACACACGCAATTTGAATCTCCCGAGATAAGAAAAAATGATTGTGATTATTAAATGCACTGCAAGCAAAGCTGGTCTCTTTATCTTTATTGACTGGGCGTGGAGCCTGATTGGCCGCACACTATCGACAGTGTGTCTGGCAAGTTTTGCTTTTTGCTTTGTCAGGACAACAAACGGTGGTGATTGTGGCCTGCGACAGTTGCGTCATCTCTGCGGTGAAATGATAGGATCAATAATTGACCGACTCAAATGGGAGCGTCGGGGCTTTGAGAGCATCTTGCCGTTGCCGCCTCGGATCGATTTTTCCCACATCTTCCCATTGTTGACTTTGACCAAAGTGGATGTAGCGTGAAAGCTCCCCGGCTGAAAGCACGCGGGCCGTCAAGCATGGAATGAAACATCATTTCAGCCCCTTTTCCACGGTGAGCCCCTTAATGTGTCCACAGAACCTCTGGCATCACGCTGGTACTTCCTGTGACATTTCAAACTGGACGTGAGACGCGTTCTGATTGAATATCAAAGAAGCCACTTCTCACCCCCTGGCGCCTGAAGTCAGCAAAGTAATGACTGATACAACGTGAGAGGAAGTAAGAGTTGCAGCCCGACTTTCCGTTTTTCGCAAAGAGCAAACGCACAAAAGGCCAAAAAGGAAACACACACACAGCGGTGGAAAGGCATGCTGGGACATTCAGAGGGCAGGAAAGGCTGTGCTGAGAGCTTGGCGGTGATCCGGCCTCGGCCTTCCACGTGGGGGTAAAAGCCCTGAGGGAGCCTGATGCACAATAAGACGATCTGAATCTGCTTAAAAGGATGCAGCGCTCAGCCTTTGGCGGAATTGAACTGGACGAAGGCCAAGTTTGACCAATCACTATCCAGATTCAGCTCAAGTTTAGTTACTGAGCTACTAACTCCAAACAGGGGGTGCTTCTAGACACTATGGCTCACTCTGGCCCCAGGCAAAAAAAAAACAAAGCTCGCAAGGAGCATAAGGGCGTTCCAGACGTGTCATTGCGGGTTTTATCAGGTTGTCGTTGCCGTGGACCAATGTAAACAGCCGTCTTTGGGGACCCCCTTGTAGCTCGGGGCCCTAGGCAATTGCCTAGTTTGCCTGCCCCCGTTGCAACGTCTCTGACTCCAAGTCAATTCTGCCAACCACAAGGAAAAGGGAACAGAGGTTGAGTTGATCCCCACTGGGGAAATCGGGTGCCAGCCACAGCAGGGTCAAAGGTCACGCTGGGCGACGAGAGATTCAAACAGGGTTTGAACACAAATCAACTCGCTGCAGGTCGATCTCAATCAAAGCAGTCGCAGTTGTCTCCACAAAAACTCGGACGTCGGAGCTGCCGTCGCGCCGATCAAACCTGAGACTTCCTCCCAAATCCCTCCAGGCCTGAAAACGACCACGTCGAAGTCTTTGATGGGTCAATATCTTCATCCACTGCATTCCTGCTCCTCGCCGTCTCGGCGGGACTTGCCCCAGCCATAACAACAGGTGGTGCGGGATTCCTCGGATGCCTGCTGATGCTCGGTTCGCCGAGCCGCCGCGCCCCGGCGTCCTTGAAGGTACTGGCACCGCTGCGGCTGACCAAATCCCTCCAGGCCTGAAAACGACCACGTCGAAGTCTTTGATGGGTCAATATCTTCATCCACTGCATTCCTGCTCCTCGCCGTCTCGGCGGGACTTGCCCCAGCCATAACAACAGGTGGTGCGGGATTCCTCGGATGCCTGCCGATGCTCGGTTCGCCGCGCCGCCGCGCCCCGGCGTCCTTGAAGGTACTGGCACCGCTGCGGCTGACCTCCGGCTCGGCAAATTCCAATTTTAAAGTAGTTTCTGATTAAGTAAGTCAACATTGCTATTTTCCCCCCTCGGCCTACTGGGGGACGGAGAGGGTGTACCGGTCCACCATCTGAGATCACGATAAACCACCAGGCGTTGGTGATAATAACGCTCGTTTGTAGCCGCAGATTCCAGGGTGAATCAAAGGGGTTTGTGTCTAAAAGAAAACGGGCCATCATCATATTACGTTATAATGTTCCTGTGTCATCCTGCACTCAGGCGTTAGAGCATCAGTAGCTCTCATAGTGAGGCGCAACGCCATATATATATATCCATATATAGATATATATATAAAACCATGAGTGCTTCCAGTAAACAAAGAGCCTCTCTTGTCCTAAAGCGGATAGCTCAGTCCGAAGCCAACCACCACTTAAGTCATCACGCCACCGAAACTGTTTCAAGCTCAATGCCTGGAATACTTAGTTGCTTAGTAGCTTTTCGTAAATGCGCTGCTTTGTTTGTGTGGCCCCGCCTTTGCACCGACCTTGGCGCGGCGCGAGTCACCGCCATTGCCGGCCGGCCTTATCACCGCCGCAGCGACCTCGCAGACGGGAAAGCGAAAAAACATAAACGCCCCTTTCTAACAGGCGCCAGGCGTGGAGGTAGGTGTCGTAAGTGCAAGCGCGAGATCAGGGGCGTGGCGCGGCGGACCCTGAGATTCAATCGGAGCCGTGAGAGGCCGTCTGTTTTGTTTTTTTGGGGCGAAATAAAGCATATATCATTTCGCCTTGCTCTCCACTTTGCAGACCCAGGAAGTGGTTTTCAAACAACACACATACACACACGTATCATTAAAGCGTGCGGTTCCACGGCGCTGCGCAACGAGGCCCTGGGGTGAGTTTCGTGCCATATACTCCGAGTGATGTAACAGCATGCGGAGCGTTTATTGTTGCCCCGGAGTAGGAGACGGGGAGCGGTGCAGGTGGTCATGAATGTTATCTGCAGCAGCGGCGGCGCGAGCGCACCATTAAACCCCCAGGGCCTCCGAAACAAAGATAACGATGCAGCACTTTTTACAGCCCTGCCTCTTATTCGTGTTTGCTGTGGTAAAACAAAACCTGTGTGGGGGGGGGAAACGTACACGGACACAGAGGCACGGACAGATTAAATGAGTCCGCGCAGCTCCGCCCTGATAAGACAAACTTGATTTGATTTTTATATCGGCAGCGTGACCAGGGATGTCCAAAGTTTTCGGCTGCAGTGCCAAAACAGTGATAAAAAAATAAACCCGAGGAGGGGGGGGGGGGCTCGATGCGACTCCCGCGGACACAGACTCGATGCGCGACTCTGGGGGGGGGGGGGGGGGTATTGGTGGCCCAACTCAAAACTGCCAGTTGGCCCGCGGGCCGCCGTTTGGACACCCCCGAGCTAGGCCAGTGACCTGCAACCTCTCTCAGTTACGCCGAGGGCGGAGCAATCATTGGGTAGGACAGCGCGGAAAGCTCGGTCCCCCTTTCCAAAATCCTCAATCAACGCCGGGGCGGAACGAACCCAGTGGCCGCCCAGAAGGCGTCCCCGGGGAAAAGTCCGCCGCACACGCCGCGCGGCGCGGTCGGGAGCACCAATAGAGGAAATCATTGTAATGAATCAGCATGGGCCTCAAGGCGCAGCAGGCCGGGACGCATATAGGCTGGAGCCTCACGCATCCCTTCGGCCCCTCTGCTCGTGGTACAGTGGCGGCAGGGCGAAAACAAAGGCGGCCCCTCCGACGCGAGATGTCAAACCACCCCACCGCGTGTCTCCGCAAGGGCGAGGCGCGCGTTGTGTCGCGGACGAGACGAGATGAGCCCCGACTTCGATGAAGCCCCCAACAAACCAGTAAACATTCCACTCAGCTGCTCCAATGGAAACCCTCAAACCACGCTCCATCGATTATGTGTCAGGAGGGGTCAGGTTGACACAGCGCACCATGAGCCGTAGGGCCAGTCCAATGCAGTCAGCATAAGCTGAGCTCTCTGGCACCGCTGCTGCATGCTGGACTCGCGCTGACCAGCACAGCGCGCAAAACTAAGAACAGGCCCCCGTGTAAGCCGGTTATTACCCAGGGGGCTGTGATTAAGCAGCTTTCTCCTGGGACAGCCCGGGTAATTAGCACGGCCGATTGTGCTTTGTTTTGACCCGGAACTTTCAGGGCACCCCGTCGAGCCCCATGTTTTCTTCGCCTCTGCCTCCTTGGTATGTCCTCGTATTTTCTCGTCTGTCCAAATCGAACGGCTTCTTCCATGGTAACGTAATCACTCCGTTACCGGGAGGGCGACGCGGCGCGACGAGCGGATTCATCTCCCCAAAAAACGATCTGAGACTCGTGATGTTTAGGCGCTGAAATGCAGGTGTCCGCGGCGGCCGTGTCATCCTCTTCTGCAATGACGCAGCGGGGGGCGTGGCCCAGATGCGAGGCGAGAGGCGGGAGCGTCTCCGCGTTTGCGCTGTACGGCCGCGCCAAGGCGACTCGCGCGAGGACTCCGATCCGTCTGGCCATGTGATCCTCTGCTCTCACGCAGAACCACTAAAGTCACACTCTCTCCTTTGTTCGCAAACCCCCCCCCCCTTCCCAGTCCACACCTCAGAGGAGGGAGCGCTTTCCGCCGCCAACCTCATGGAGTCACGATGAGTCGACCCCAACACACACACACACACACACACACACACACACACTGCGACGTGCTCTGGATGCTCGATCGTCTGCGCCGCGGCTGATGCGTTCACAGGCGATGGGGAACGTCAACGCCATTTAAAAGCCAAAGATGGGGGGGGGGCCTGGGGACCCACCTGGGGCCCAGACTAATGGAGCCCGTCTGGGATAATCAACCAGAGCTGCAGGCGGGCAGCTGGGCATGCCGCACGCGCGCGTCACGTGGGACCACGCCTGCACTCTGCCCCACTGACTCTTAACGATCGATGCGCCATTAGTGGTCCCACAGCTGTTGAACAGACTCCCACCAATCCACAGGCTTTGGTGCGAGCAGATTTTTCTTTATTTGGTTTAAGTATAAATCTAGCACCGGAGAGCAGTAGTCCGGGACCATTTGTCCCGGCGAAGGGTTTGAACCCCTGTGCGTTTCGCGGCGCAAACCGTCTTCGTCTGGGAAAAGTGCTCGTTTCACAAAAAACGAGTTCCTGCTTCCCCGGTAACTCCCGGACGCAGAACGACCCTCATCCGCAAGCACATTGCACAACGAAGCCGTGACGGG
Source organism: Colistium nudipinnis (assembly GCA_016785305.1). Taxonomy (NCBI): domain Eukaryota; kingdom Metazoa; phylum Chordata; class Actinopteri; order Pleuronectiformes; family Rhombosoleidae; genus Colistium; species Colistium nudipinnis. The sequence goes on along the minus strand of JAFBJU010026045.1, from coordinate 134,442 downwards.
TGAGAAGTGAGAGGCCTGAGCTAAAAAAAAACAAACCGAAAACACTAAAACAATGAACAATTTGAACTTATTCTAACCCTGCCCTTCTCTGGAACCAGTTCAAAAAAGGAACCCCCCCCGAAAAACGAATATACAGTAGTATAAGTGAATTCACGTATTTGAGTGGAACGGCTTAGTGCTACCGTGCGTCCGTTTGTCATGGGAAGGCTTTAATGTCATATTTTCAAATGTGTCAGCTTCGATCTGAAGACCGCGCCAAGGGGATCCACGGCCTCGGAAAGAATCCGAAAAGTGAAAACGACCCGCCTGTGCCATGTCAACAACACGTGGAGTTGCGCAGAGCTCCTTTGTGGGCGGAGCAGGATTCTCAAACGACGGAGACCGCGCGGAACCCCGCGGGATTATCCGAAGAATAAAAAAAGACATGGCAAAAAAAAGAAATCGGGGTGTTTTTGTTTCAAACGGCCGGGGTCGATTTGATCAGCAGATTTTCACCTCTGTGCCTGGCATACCGAAACCACCGATCACACACACACACACACACACACACACACACACACACACAGTGCTATTTTTACTGCACTCTCAAGTACATCGCGCCTTCGCGTCCCTCTGAAAAGTCTTCATCCAGTTTAAGGATTGAAGGCCGCTCGAGTTTGGTCCACATGACCATATGGTGTCGGCCGCTGGATTAAATGACACTCTGGTGTCACGTCCTGTGAGCCGTCGCACACGCGCGCGCGCGCGCGCATCGCAGCGGATAAGCCCCAAAGCATGGCTGCTCACACCTCCTCTGTTCTTCGTGTCCGTACGTCAAGAAAACAACAGTGGCGAGCGTGATACTCTCTCTCTACGTTGTTTTTGGTCATTGGCTCGGCGGAAGGAGATAACCCCCCGACGAGCTAATGGAGCTCCCCTTGCGGCGCCCCCCTTCGACAGCCCAGCCCCACCCCCAGGGAGTGACTCGGCAGCGGCCGTTGCCGTGGGTTACCAGGCAGGACTGGCGGACCGTGGGATCCCATCGAGCTCGGTGCTGACACATATGAAGCCAGCCCCTCCTCCCCCTCCCGTCTCCATCTGCCGCTCCACCTTAAATCCTCCTGCACTTTCTCCAAGCCGCGGGAGGAGACGGGAGGCGTTTAATCCCATCCCAGAGTCTTCTCGGCACTAGCCTAGCAACCTCCACGTACAGCCCCCGCCCCCCCCCCCACCCCTTCTCCTTCTCCAGCTCCATGCAGATTAATGACCTATTAAGAGCAACTGACTTAAGACCAATCCACTTACAGCGACATCTGAGATCCGCAAGAACGAGGCCCAAGAGCGGCGCGTGCGCGCACGCGCGTCCCCCGGTCATGTCCGAGCGAGAGACGTTCGGCTGCTGCAGGGCGGCAGGAAACATCTGCCGGTTACGGTACCACAATGAAGGCGAGAAACAAAGCGACCCCCCGTCCCCCCCCCCCGGATCCTCGGGGCATCCGTGCCCAACTAAGCCCGGGGAAGGACTCCTCCCGCTGGGAACGGTTGCGCGTGGATTCGCTCCGAACGCCAGGTGCGCGGGGCGACGTCAGCAATGTCGCGCCAATGACAACGGGGCGTTGGTCGGTGGCGGCTAATTTGGGACGCAGGGCCGAGTAAGCCGGCCCCCTAAGCCACCCGCCAACCAACGCGCGGACACGCGCCGCGGCCCCGATGGTGTCCCTTCTCGACGCATTTAGCAACCAGAGCACCACGCGGGTGCGGCCAAGACGCCGGCTTCCGGACAATAGCACCCTACTATCGTGCATTTGGAATGTACAACATTTGAAATGATACAAAGAGATGAAAGGCCCCCGCTGGCCGTAGATTCGCTTCAGCAAGCCCCGGATAGATCCGACTTCCTTCCCTTACCCAGACTTCCTGGATTTTTGGAGTTACGCAGCATGTTTCTCCCCCCCCCCCCACCCCCGCCGCCGAATTTATCTGCAATAACCAGCGCTCTGAGTTTTGTGGCGACAGCTGCGTCGGGGGTGGGGGGGGGGGAGCAGTCACGACAGGTGGTCGTGCGACTTTCTTTACCATTATCTCTCCCTCTCTTTTAACACACACACTCTCACACACACACACACACACACAGAAAAATTCATCCGCTCAACCTGTGGAGAACCTGTGTAAGCCTATGTTTGAGCAGTGGCTGAAGTGTGAAAAAAATACCCGCACTCTTAAGTGTGTGTGACCAGGTCGGCAGGCTCGCAGAAGAGGAAGAAGCACTCTTAGACTTATTTTAGTAACAAATTCTTTTTTTTTTTTTTATTATTATTAATATTACAACGTTTCACGTCTTTTTTTTTTTTTTTTTTTTTCTTTTCCCCATTTCTGGCAATGGCGTGTGGCAGATTAATAGGGCTACTGGGACTTCACAAAACTCCGAAGAATTTCGATCGACGCGGTGGAAAGCAAACGCAGTGAACAATTGTTGTTGGTCCGTTTTGTCCCTCGTTGCCAGAGCACTCTCGCACGCTTAACCGTAAACAAGGTCCATTGGCGCATCTCCCAGATCGAGATGGAATCCGTTACACTTTTATCGTTCGACATTGTGTGCGTACAAAAGAGAAACAAAAAAAACAAGAAAAAGAAAAAAATAATCATTCTGACAATTTTTTTTCCGGGGCATTGACACCTCGGCCGGCGTACAAACATACTTGTGCATTTCCGAGGCCAAACAAAAACGAGAAGACGGAAAACTGCAAAGACGGCAAAAGGATAAAAGCTCCACACCTCAAGCTTTGGCGCCAAAGCAGCCGCGCGGGAAGTTGGGTGTTTTGTGGTTTGGGTGGGGGGGGGGGGTGGGGGAGACAGGGGTGAGCTTCTCGGGGACCCGCCAGCCACGCCTTGTGCGCCCACACAGGCCTCTCTGCTCCGCACTGATGTTGGTAGTGACGGTGGCGTTGAGGAGACATGCGCCATCGGGGACCGTCTCCCGCAGTCGCTCATCGCGCCCCGAGACGAATCTTCCTCGGGTCCCAGAACAGACAAGTGAGAAGGTGGGGTTCACCCCCCCCCCGGACGAAGACACGGTCCGTCCACAGGTGGTGCAGCTTGGTTACGTTTGTCGTTTTCATAATTTTCGCTTACAAAGCTACACGGCTAAAAGATGTGACTGAAAACAAGGCAATGCCGGGGGGGGGGGGGGGGGGGGGGGGGGGGGGGGGGGGTGTACAGTGCATGACGGGAGGGAGGGGCTTCACGATGTCGCCGCCTTCTCCTGTTCGATGGCTGTGGGACAGAGAGAGAGAGACGTGAGACGCAGACCCACCGGATCGCTCCATCTTCGGCGCGAGGGAGGGTGAACAGCACAAAAATGATGAACGAAGATAAACGCGCGCGCGCACGCGCACACACACACACACACACACACAACTCTTACTTTCTTTTGAGGGCAGGGGATTCTTCTCCTGCGTCTCCGTCTTCTTCAGCTTGGACTTGTCGAAATCCTTCACCTCGGAGATGTCGGGCTTGTCGCTCATTTTCGCAGATAGTCTGCGGGTTCAGGGGAGGAGGTTATTAGCCACGGCGCGTACGGGCACGGGCGCCCTCACATCCATGTCAATAATAGCACTCGTGACAATAATAACGGCCGGCGCGGGTCACGCGCGCTCCGCTGATGCCACAGCCACATCATCTAATCTAGCCCAAGCGCAACCCGGCACTTTATCGGCCCGATAAGGTGTTTCAGTAAGGTCCACACGGACGTCGCGTCCGGCATTGGGGCGCGGCCTAAATCGGGCTCCACTGCGTGCGCCACTTCCTTCCCCCGCGTGCGCCTTCTTTTGTCCGCCCTGCATGTCTGGCCCAGGACACGCCGCCCACCGGGGGCAGCCTGCTCCCGGACCAAGCCGAAGCCCACGTTTACAGGGCAATTGGAGTTCCCATGCTGGGCACACCGGAAGGAAGAAGAACAAGGAGAAGAAAGAACCAAAAAAAAAAAGAAAAAGAAAAAAAAGACTGCACGCTAATGCGCAAAATCCGAAGAAGAAATGGAGAAAAAAATACAAATAATAATATATATATATATATTATACGTATATAAAAAGCCAAAAGAAAATGTATGGAAATAGGATGTTATTCTAGAGGGAAATGAAATTTATAGATGTCCACTGGGGGGGGGGGGCTTTCTTCTTGGACACCGTTCAACATCCGCATTCACTTGTCACGTACTTCTCCCCCTCGGGGCGAAATCTGCAGGGACCACCGCCCAGTTTGCCCCCCCACACACACACACACACACCCCCCCCCAGCGCACTCACCTCCCCTCCGGATCGCTCCATCTTCGGCGCGAGGGAGGGTGAACAGCACAAAAATGATGAACGAAGATAAACGCGCGCGCGCACGCACGCACACACACACACACAACTCTTACTTTCTTTTGAGGGCAGGGGATTCTTCTCCTGCGTCTCCGTCTTCTTCAGCTTGGACTTGTCGAAATCCTTCACCTCGGAGATGTCGGGCTTGTCGCTCATTTTCGCAGATAGTCTGCGGGTTCAGGGGAGGAGGTTATTAGCCACGGCGCGTACGGGCACGGACGCCCTCACATCAATGTCAATAATAGCACTCGTGACAATAATAACGGCCGGCGCGCTCCGCTGATGCCACAGCCACATCATCTAATCTAGCCCAAGCGCAACCCGGCACTTTATCGGCCCGATAAGGTGTTTCAGTAAGGTCCACACGGATGTCGCGTCCGGCATTGGGGCGCGGCCTAAATCGGGCTCCACCACGTTTACAGGGCAATTGGAGTTCCCATGCTGGGCACACCGGAAGGAAGAAGAACAAGGAGAAGAAAGAACCAAAAAAAAAAGAAAAAGAAAAAAAAGACTGCACGCTAATGCGCAACATCCGAAGAAGAAATGGAGAAAAAAATACAAATAATAATGTATATATATATTATACGTATATAAAAAGCCAAAAGGAAATGTATGGCAATAGGATGTTATTCTAGAGGGAAATGAAATTTATAGATGTCCACTGGGGGGGGCGGGCTTTCTTCTTGGACACCGTTCAACATCCGCATTCACTTGTCACGTACTTCTCCCCCTCGGGGCGCAATCTGCAGGGACCACCGCCCAGTTTGCGCCCCCCCCCCCCCCCCCCCCCACCCCCACCCCCCCCACCCCCCCCCCACCCCCCCCCCCCCCCCCCCCATCCCCCCCGCCCCCCCACCCACAAACAC
>JAFBJU010026045.1:44176-121683 GCA_016785305.1 Colistium nudipinnis | reverse complement strand
ACACACACACACACACACACACACACACACACACACACACACATCCAACTTGACTGCATAGGGAATGTGCCCAAATGGGGTGCATGTGATTCGAGCGGTGGTGGACAATTAACAGGCCTTGGGATAGTTTTGTGTGCATGCGTGTGTGTGTGTGTATGTATATGTATATGTGTGTGTGTGTGTGTGTGTGTGTGTGTGTGTGTGTATAAATATATTGCTCTTAACCGCTGTGGTCCGCCTTTAACGTGAATCTATGTTAAATGAACGGAAGCTTGCCAGCATCCATCATCGGACAGCCAGCCCCCCAGCCCCCCCCCCCGACCCGACCCCCCGGACAGGTCGGCTTCTTTCCCGCATGGCTCAGACACTCCAGGGTGTAAATAAAGCGGTCCCAGCGTTTGTGTCGACTGGGGGACACACGTCAACACGTCCCCGGGGCCGCGACGGGCCGCTAGCCGTCCTAGCCAGGGGGCTAATGTGTACACCTTTTAAACATCGCGTTCCGACTTCCGAAGTAGCGCTTTCGTGAACGCCACGTCGCCATTTAGAGGGGGAGAGAAGGGGGGGTCCCCGGACGCGGTCGAAACGGGAGACTTCGGGAACCCAACTTGGGCCTCCGCCATTTTCACACGGGGGAGCGCACGCAGCTTCGCGTTAGCATCGCCTAGCGCGACACCTCGGGCTCGAGTGTGGCGCTGCGCGTCCCCGTTCTTATCGGTCCGAGCGACTTTTACGACACGTGACTCGTGACTCGAGCCAGCGCGGCCGCACAACCACGGACACACTGTCATTAGCTTCCCCGCCCCCCTTCCCCCCCCCCCCCCCCCCCCGACACGCTAGCCCGCCGTGTTTACATGTGGCTAGCTAGTCACGTGTGGGGTTTTTTTTTTAACTATTGTTAGCATCGAGCTAGCGCGCCCGCATGGAAACGGCGTGCGGAAGCACGCCAGTGGCGGACAACGGCTGGCGGGGGGCTCACCAGGTCTCCTGGTTGCTGAACTTCTTGGTGATGACTTTGCCCAGGTCCAGCCCCAGCCGATCGGCCACTTTCTGGGACAGGTCGTGGTGGGAGCTCCCGCTGAAAAGCACGATGTTAGGCATGGCCACCCCCGCGCAGAGCTCTAAACGAGGCGTTTACGAAAGCAACGAAAAAAAACAAAACAAAACAAAAAAAAAAAGAGGGAGACCCCCCCGGAAAAAAAATAAAAAAAAAAGAATCCCCGGCGGAGGGAGAGAGAAGTGGGTTGGCTAATGTGGCAGCCGGAGCATTGCAGTGGTGCAGCGGCGGGGACCGACGGCTGAGAGGAGACGGCGGCTCGTGCTGTGCATGCTTAAAGGGAAGTAGTGGCCTCCTCTTATTGGACAGCGCGCGACTCCACCGGGACGCGCACAAAGTGTCCGCCAAAGGGCACGCGACTGCGCCCTCCGAGGCTGGACACGCGTTGGAGCGTTGTTGATGCCCTCGCGATTTACTTTCATGATTTCCTGACTGACTTTCTTTTTTTTTTTTTTTTTTTTTTTTTTACAACCCACTGTTGTTGTTGTTTTTTTTCCCCCAAAAGTCATTTCTTCTTTTACTCCGTCTTTTATTTACATTAAATATATCGTTATATATTTAAATTGTATTTATTTGTTTTTAATTTGGGGGGCGGGGCTGGGTACTTGCCTTGAGTTTGGCATTTCAACCTGGCCATTGTATTGTATCAATAAATAGTGAAATAGGATCATGCGCGCGCTTTCCGTCATCGTGGCACAACATAAAATTAGATGGGCGAACGGCCTCTTATCGACGCGAAACACAGGCGGTCGCGTGACAGCCGCCGCCCTGCGCTTTGCATAAAAGGCAGCGTGCGCCCTCGTGACAGCGAGCCCGCCCCTGATTCGATTTTCCACTCAAGAGACGGGTCAGCTGAGAGACTCCGCCGGGGCCCCCTCGTGCGTCTCCTCAAACCAAAGACCTCCCCTCTTCACTTTGGTGACGCCGCCGCCGCCATTGTGCTGGGCGGAAAACCGGAGGAATGACTTTGGAAAATGGCCCATCAGTGTCCCGCAAGGACGGCTCTCTGTCCTTTAAAAACAAACAAAAAAAAAAAAGTACACCTGTTCTGTGCCATGGTGGACTTCTGAATCCTCGGCTTCGCCGGGGGGCTCTGGAAGCAGGAAGAAGTTCCCAAGGAGTCCTCAGCTTTCCTGTCAGGCGATGATCTCGAACGCCACCGTCTCGTCTGGCATGGAAGAGCTTCGCTTCGTGCGCCACACGATGCGTGAATTCGTTTCACGCCGCACGGCGCGAAAACCCCCCGAGATGGCTCGAAAGGTTACCCAGTTATCCCGAGGGGCATAAGGGGACCTCTTTTTCTTTTTTGCTTGTTCGTTTCATGAAAAAAAACCACACACACGCGCGTGCGCGCGCGCACCGACTTGATAGTATTTTTCAGAAATATATTTTGATAATTGATGTCAGAGATGAAATGTTCAAAGCGTAGGTCCCAAAGAAAGATTAAAAACTTCTCATCAATAGCGACGGACAACAAACCAAAAAATAACTTTGTAATCCATTTACATGTAAACCAAGAATTGCTCTTGAGCCACAGTGGTTATATATATAGAGATATATATATATCTATATATATATATAGATATATATATATGGCCGAGGTGAGTGTGACAATCAAACGACGATCCCGCCCCCTATTTTATTTTTCTTTCTTTCTCGAAAAACTTTTCATCAAACCGATCACCGTCGAATTCCTTAACCACCATAGTGCCCGTTTAGAAATCTTTGAAAGAGGAACATTCTTTGGGAGAGTGTCGTTAGCGCGTGGATGTAGCAGAGGTTTGGCAGAGCATGTTTTCTCTTAAACACAGTCCAGTACAGTGTCGATAAGTGGTGAATCCTGTTGAATCACCTATTGGAAACGATATTCAATAAGAACAATGTCAAATGTTTCTCATTTGGACACAAGTCTTTTTTTTTTTTTTTGAAGTCTGAACACCAGAGAGGAAGAAAGGCGTCCCGCCTGGCGCTCTCGGGGAGTTGCTTTGGGAGGTCGCGTTTTTTTTTTTTCTCTCCGTTTTTGCGGTTTCGTTTTGTTGAAGTCCTCCAGTGTTCTTCTTCTATTGTGCAAATACATTGTTTATTACATAGACAAGCAGGCATGCTGACTCACAAACCATGCAAAGAGTTAAAGTTGGCGCGAGCAGGCGGCCCAAAAAACGGAAGTAGTATTAAAAGTCCTACAAAAAACTCTCAAAAAGTTCGATTAAAAAAAAAAAAAGGAGAAAAAAAACCTTAGGCCAAATCGAAAACGGGTAACAAGTGGAATGTTTTGTCGGACATGGAGGGAAAAAAATAACGTTCTATTGTGCAAATACATTGTTTATTACATAGACAAGCAGGCATGCTGACTCACAAACCATGCAAAGAGTTAAAGTTGGCGCGAGCAGGCGGCCCAAAAAACGGAAGTAGTATTAAAAGTCCTACAAAAAACTCTCAAAAAGTTCGATAAAAAAAAAAAAGGAGAAAAAAAACCATAGGCCAAATCGAAAACGGGTAACAAGTGGAATGTTTTGTCGGACATGGAGGGAAAAAAATAACGAAAAATGGACCTCATCCTAAATTTTGACAAGGTAATAAAAATGCTTTCAACTTCAAATAAACATGATCGTCGTCTTTTGAAAAAAATCAATTGACAGATGGGGGGGGGGGGGGGCGGGGGGGTTCATTTGAAGTTGTCGTTGGATTACTAGTAATATCCGATCGGCCTGGATTCAGGCGGGGGAAAAAAGGCAAGAGGAAGACGCCGATGTCACGCGACAGCGAAAATGAACAGTACGGCACATGCTTAGAGTGATATATTCCGCTGAAGTTTTCCACCCCGGCCCCCAGCCGCTCAAAACTCCGCGTGCCCCATCTTTTCTTTTCCCGACCAGGAAAACGTAGATAGCTACATAAAACGGCCTCTGAACGTCCTCCTCTTCTTCTTTTTTTTTCTCTCTCTCTCTCTTCTTCTTGGATGTCTGATGTTTTGTCACAGTCGAAAGGTAAGTGCACATCTCCCATGCACAAGGGGAAAATGTATCCGTTAGGCCACAAAGTGATCGAATGTTTTTTGTTTTTTTTAACTTCTCCGGGTGTCCGATGGTGCCGCGTAGTGACCGCGCGTCCGTTGAAGGCAGCTTGAAACCAGTGCAGATGACGGCGAGTTAAATATGCGGCGTTTTTTTGTTTTTGTTTTGTTTTCTTCCCGAAGTCCATGGAGTAACATCGCGCGCCGCGCTGTTTTGTTTTCGTTTTTTTTTTTTTGCTCACAATATCATAGCTGTCATTAGTAAAGAGTACATTAATAAAGTTTTCCATATACAAATCTCCTATAAACAGTACACGTTATAAATACACAGCTGAGGAAAAGGCTTTGAGTGCCGTAGAAAGAAAGAAAGAAAGAAAGTGTTGCTCCTCAGTTTCGAAGGCAACACACGGAGAAGCGGAGAAGTTCTCGAAACAGGAAGTGGCGACGGCACCGGGTGGGTGAGCGGCAGCCCTATAGAACTATCCGGGAAACGGATAAGCAGAGGGGAAAACGAAGCTCGATGGGTGGGGGGAAAAAAAGTTAGAAAAATAATCTCGGGACGAACCCCCAAAAAAAGCCCCCAAAAAAAAAGGTGGACACGCTGACCAAGCGCGTTTTCCGACACCGCAAACGACAGACGGCGCCGCACACGCGGGCCCAGGCGGGCCGCGGTCGGCGACTGCCCCTCCAAATATATTCCGCCCCCGTGTACAATGACTCGCCTGCGGCTCACACCGAGGCAACCCCGGTCGCGGGCGAACCGGCAAAGAGGTTTCGAGGAGCGCGCGTTTTCAAAAACGAAACGGAAACAAACGGGAGCCTCGTGTCCGAAAGGACCGATAGGAGAAGTGTTTAGTCTACTCGCCAGCCAAGCGGAGTGAAAGTACTCCTGTGTTATGCAAACTCATGCTCATGGCTTCTCGGGGGGGGGGGGTCTCTCTCCGCCCAAATGCATGCTCCGAGGGGGTGTAGAAAGCAGCGATTTCGCTTAAAGGGAAGCTACATAAAAGGCTGAACCTTTTTTTTTTTTTTTTTTTTGGGGTTCACTCTCCTTCCCCCCTCCCCCCCCCCCCCCCCCCCCCCCTCCCCCCTAAGCCGGCAACTACCTTTTTACGAAGCGCTCGATTGCTTTCTCTTGTGCGGAAAAATAGATCCATCCAAAAGCGAAGCGACTCTTTTTCCCGGTGGGCCGGGAGAGACATAAACGCGGCCTTCATCGCCGCCCGGGTAAACATGCTGAAAGATTGTTCACTTTATTGTTTCTCGGCAAAGCCCGCCCCCCCCCCCCCCCCAAAAAAAAGGAACCGGAAACCGTCCCGCCCCCGGTCCCTCGCACCGATTTTCGCGGCGCGAAGAACAGAAAAAAAAAAAACTCTTTTGACTTAAGGCAATCTTTTCCTGAACAATCCTGAAATCCAGCGGACCCTCCCCAAGGCACTCCTCTCACCCGTCAACCTCCGACGTCAGGTTGGCCCGGCGCGGCGGTGACGGTTTCTCACCGGCGAGTCGTGGCGAAAGGCCTAGTCAAACTTCGGCCGAGCAAAAAGTAGTCCACAGTGAACGCGTCATGTCAAGCGTTACCTCAGTTGCCGCGACGCCCTTTATTTTTTGGGGTCAAAATTGGCAAGAGAAGAGCAAAGGTAAACCCCCCCTCCCCCAGGCTGCGTTCCACAGCCGGGGGGGACGTCCGCTGTGCCTGGTGTCCACGTGTGTGTGTGTGCGGGCTCAGAGGGCACCGCATTCTTCTGCACACGCAAGTGTCATCACACCTTTCCAAGACGGGACCTGGTTCTCGGCGGCCCGCACCCAGTCACGCGGTTAGCCGCTGCGGCCGTGGCCGTGGAGACGGACAGGAAAAGTGTCTCGCGAGCGCGGGCGCCCGCCAAAGCCACGCTCTTGTGTTCAATTGTTTTCTCCAACTCAGCCCTCCCGTCCCCTGGTTGGCTCCCTTCTCTGAGGCTGAGCCCACCCCCTTCTCCCTCCATTTATTGGCCGCGGGGGGCCGCCAATCAAGGCGACCGACGTGGTGAGTGGGGTTCGGTGGCGGGGTGGGGGGGTGGGGACTAAATGAAGGGGTTCAGTCGAGACTCTTGCCGAGCTCGAAGAGGCGTTGGCCGGAGAGGTCAACGGTAACGGTGTGACACCCTCGTAGTTTCCCCGCCGCTACAGTGGTTCCTCCTCCTCCATGGGCTCCTCCTCAGGCCTGCAAGGTAAATGAACCGATTTTATAGCCCATGCCGCTGGTAATCTGGCCATCATGCACTGCTGCTGTGCCTTTTGTGCTTTACACACAGGTTACCTCCTGACCTTTGCACCGTTCATCACTTCGGCGAACCGTGGGACGTGCCCCGGCTGCCGCTCTGACTTTGGATCCCTTACCTCTGATCCAGGGCGTTGGTGCTGCTGTTGGCCACGGACAGGGAGGCCATGGCGCTGACGGCCTCGGCCTCCTCCGAGTCTCCGCGCTTGGCCTCCAGCAGGGAAAGCCCCAGCAGTGGTGAGCAGCGATGCACCGAGCGCCAGTACTTGCCTGAGGGGACGGCGCGGGCGGCAGGAGATGGCGGGGAGAAGGGGGGAAACGGAGGAAATGAATGAATAACGCAGAGCTGGGGTGAGGAGTGGCTGCGCTTGAAGGTAGAGTGCTCAGATAAATGAGGCTGGTTAGACATTAATAATAAAAAAGGCCAACGGACGAGGAGAAGGAAAAAGGTACCGTTTACGGTTTGTCTTCCCTCAGATAAGTCATTATTTTGAACGTTGCATTACTTATTTTCGATTTTTGACTCTTGATTCATTCAAACCCGACCAAAAATTCCACATAATAAAAATTGTAGACTTACTGAAGCTATGATAATAATAATAATAATAATAATAATAATAATAATAATAATAATAATAATAATAATAATAATAATAATAACAATAATAATAATAATAATAATAATAACAATAATAATAATAATAATAATAGTAATAATAATAATAATAATAATCATAATCTCTAAAGTCTCAGTGGGCATCAGGGCCACATAACTGGGGGACGAACTCACTGTGTGTCTCCAAAACTTTTTCCAGAGAGTGGACAGCGTTGGGGTTGGGCCTCTGCTCGAGGACGGCCTTGGGCAGTGGGTCCAGCTGCACAGGACGAAAAACAAACGCAGTGTCAACACAGGCCCCGCAACAGGCCGCGCTTCTTTCCACGGGGGGGGGGGATTCGACCTGGAAATCCTGCACCGCTGTCAGCCTGTCCACTGGAACTGTATGTTTGGTGTCACGTTTTCATCGCAACAGATCAACGTGAGACTCAAACCCGTGAAATATCGAGTTATTAAAGCGACCTCGTGTCACTGGATCGGTCTCAAATAACCAAAATTGGACACAGAACCTGACAGGAGCGACAACAAGTCAAGCCTTGGTCCCCAATGCGTAGAAATGAACCTTTCCCGTTTAGCGCGGCGGCGAAGCGCACTCCTTACCTCCTGGCCCAGCAGTGCGGCCACGCAGGCCTCGGAGGCGTCGCAGATGGCGGTGAGGTCGTGGCCCCCCTCCAGAGCCAGGACCACGCGGCCCCCGGCGACGGTCATCAGCTGCCTGGTCAGGTAGCCGAAACCTGGAGAACCGTTCCGGGGGGGGGGGGAAAGAGGCGGGCGTGTGTTAAGGCAGACACTGAAGCTCTTTGTGTCAAAGGCGAGACACGGGCGCGGTCATCTGCCGGCTCGTGATGAGAAAACGCGCTCACATTTGGACGTCAGAGTGTAGCCGCCCAGCGGCGAAGGGTGTCCCTCGACGGCGTCGAAGCCCGAGGAGACCAGCACGATGTCTGGAGCGAACTCGTTGGCGATGGGCATCACCACCGACCTGAGTCGGAGTGAGAAGAGCACGCGGTTTATTAGGCAGCATTTCAAGGCGAATGGAAAAGGTTATTCAGACGAAAAACATATCCGAAAAATAAGAAAAGTACGACTTTTTTTTTTGTTCAGTTTTATCTCCCCAGAAATGGGATTCATCTCGCTTCTGCAATGGACCGATCATTTCCCCCCCACTCAATTCAACCGGTGAGCTCGTAAATCCAGTGTCTTTGCACTTGGAACAGTTAGTTTCGAGCAGAAAGCGTTCCACGAATTGACGGATTGTTTGCATCCCCACTGAAAAAAAACGACAAAAAACACACACACACACACACAACAATAATCGACCGGCAGAAATTGAGACTTAACTGGGAAAAAGAAAAATAAAAACCCCGCCAACGTTAATTTAAGAACAATCGCTCTCCGGGCCGGGAGCTTTTGAATATTTTAGATTACATTAAACTGAAGAAGTGTTTCTTTATGAGCTGGGTTTGACAAACAGCTTAATAACCATCTGGATCAAAGAAAAAAAAAAAAAAGATCCCTTGTAACGAATGGGGAAAATATCTTTTTTTTTAAATCTTTTTTACGAAGTCGTGAAAAGTCGATGTTTTTTTGCGGCGGTAAAATGTTTTTCCCAGACACCGGTCTTCAATTCCAGCTGTCGCAGCGGTCAGCCGCCTTCTTAACGAAATGGGAACACCCTCTAAAAAAACACCCGATATTTGGTATATTTTATGTGGCTGGTTCTCCGTCGCCCCTTGCGCTGGCGTTAAGCGTTCGCGAGAGCGTGTCGGACACCTGAAGGCCGCCAAGTACTCCGCATCGCCCATGGGGGGGTCCAGGCCTCCAGTGAAGGCGACGTTGACGTTGAACCCGGCGCCTGGGCCGCTGCCCACCTGCAGGGGGGAAACGCACGCGCGTGACTCATATTCCTCATATTCATATGCACATCATGGTCTCTTGGTGTTTAGCGCCGCAGCATGCCTTGAGGTAGGCGTAGGACGGCTTGTGTCGCAACACAGCTCCATATCGGCGATTAGGTTACTGAATATGAAAAGAAAATCTGTTGTTTGTTGTTTGTTTGTGAGCGCTTTATTTATTTTATATCACTGTATTTAGTGGCAAAGTGTGTGCCCAGCTACTGTCTCCAAAGCACTCACCTCATCGGGTGCCCCGCTTCCAGGAAAGAAGTTGCCGTCGTCGTAGCGGTGAATGGAGAGGTAGAGCACGTTAGGGTCGCCGTAGAATGCTTGCTGGGTGCCGTTGCCGTGGTGGACATCCTGAGAGCGGATAGCGCACACATTCAAATATCAAACAGACATTCGTGCACGGTCTCATACAGCTTTCTCAGGCTGTGTGCTTTTTCAAAAAACACACGAGAGGAAACTCTGGGACGTAAGGTAACCAGTCTAACTGGTGCCCCCGGCTACTCGAGACACTGACCCAGTCCACGATGAGGATCTTGTTGACGCTGAGCCTCTGCTGCAGCAGCTTGGCTGCGATGGCGACCGAGTTGAAATAGCAGAAGCCCCTGCAACCGCAGCAGAGAGACAGAGAGTTGGGGCACCCGGTGCGTTATGAAATCCGGCTGTGCCAAAACACTTTCCTGCTCCATTTTCACGTTTTTATGGTGTAAAAAATAAAGTCAAATGAAGTAGAAAAAGCCACTCAAGACTTTATGTGCACGATTTGTGTAATTGCTGTTCCAGACACCGGTGTTTGTGTGCATCGATCACGCGTCGCCAACGGAGCGCGGCGACGGCCGCGGCCTTACATGGGAGTGCTCTCCTCCGCGTGGTGTCCTGGAGGGCGAACCACGGCGAAACCGTTCTGGAAAGACACAAAGACCACGGTCACCACGCGCACAGTGTCTCCTCTTGGGTTTACTCAGACGCGGCGAGCCACCGGTAGAAACCTCGGAACTCAGCCCAACACCAAGAGGGACCCCTGAAAATCTTGGGGACGGGAAAAGTAATCCTCTTTCTGATATATATATATTTTTTTTTTGTTTGGCCAAATAGTCAACTCAAATAATAATAATAAAAAATAAAAAAACGCAGAGCTTTCACATTATACTACAATAGGTCTGTCAAAACCATAAATCCCGCAAAACAAAACACTCAACCCCAAACATTTTGCGGGTTACAAACCCACGAGATGTTTTTCGAAAAAGAAAAAAAAAAAGGTGCAGTGCGGCCGCGCCTACCTTCAGCTCCCCGGTAGCCACTTTGAAAACGAGCTCCACCACGGAGCCGACGGCGAGGCGCGCCGCGCCGGAGGAGTGGACCTCGTTCCAGATGGTGTCGCTGTCCACCTGGGTACGCGCACGCACACACACACACACACCACAGGTTTTTTTTCCTCACACACGGGACTGGGTTCACAAAACATTTTTCAGATCGATGGCTTTAGGGACCCGCGCGGTCTGCCTCATGACGTCGCACTCCAACAAGCGCAACGATATCAATTCACTCCCCGCGCCCCCGGCTGCACTCACCCCCACCCCGCCGCACGGCAGCCGCACAAACATGGGAGTGATTGAACCTGCGGATCAGAGAATGAACAACGGATAAGAGACGCAAACGCGTGATGCCGCGCCCGCGCGCGCGTTTGTGTGCTTGTGTTGTGCGAACTTACAATCGAGCTTCTGTCGGAGAGGGTTGGTTCCGTACAGCAGGACGTGGGCTTCGGAGTGAACCGTCTGCAGCTCCTCCAGCGTGGCCTTCCTCCCGCGGATACACTGCACGCGCGCAAACACACACACGCACAGAGGGACACAACTCTCATCTGCAGGCCACTGCGTTGCGCCACCTCCAGGTCCATAACAAATGTTTCTGCGTGACATTTCACGTACCTCGCACTGCGCTCTGAGTCCAGTCTCCTGTAGCCGGGACCAAATGCTCTGGATCCGGCCCGCGTGCTCCGGGTGGCTGTTGGTGTTCCCGCACATGCACTGGTGTTTCTGCATCAGGGAGTCGTAAACCAAGCCTAAAGAAAGGCAATCACGCATTGGAGCTTCAATACGGAATGATTTGACTTTGAAAAGCAAAGAAAACTGCTCCGAATACACATTTGTGTTTTTTTGTTTCCTGGCCAAAAACTGCAACGGTGGAAGTTCAGCCGAGGTCGAGGGCGGCGACGCTGACCTGTGGTGAATCGCGGTTTGGCGGAAGGTTCGGAGGCCGGCACGCTGATCGGCAGCGAGGAGGCCGAGGCCGGAGACGACTGGGCCCTGGACAGAGGGCGGTGTCCCGGGAAGGCGACCGACAGGCCGGCGGCCTCCATGGAGGCCTGATAGTTCCTCAGCTGGTGGATCCGCTGCTGCTCCAGCAGCAGAGCCTGCTGCTCAGGTGGCGGTGGGCAGGGAGGTGCCAAAAAAAAATAATAATAATAAAAAAAAAGAAGATAAAAGAAGAGGGGAAAAAGTGTAAACAAAAAATGATTAAATCCCCCCCCCCACCCCCCTCCTCGCTGGGAGGGCACTAGAGAGAGAGACTGAAGTCAAAAAATAAATTTGACATACTTTAGACTGCAAGTGCAACATATGGCCAAAAGATGGCAGCCAAGACAAATGTTTGCCCCCTCCGCGTGAAATCGCAAGGAGGCGGCGGGGTCGCCGAGCCCAAGTGACATTTATGCGTCCTGTTTTGTTTTGGAGCCTTTTCACAAACCCCCGGGGCCTTTTTCCCCCCCGCCAACGTCTACGGCACACCGGTGCCGAGCGCGGTCGGAATCGGTTCGCCGGCACTCCGTATCGATCCTTTCTCAGCCTGCGCCGTCGTACGGCGGTAAAAAAAACAAACAACCTTGGGTTCGTTTTTATCCTGCTCCCCCACGCCGCCTACCTGTCTGAAGAGCAGCTCCTGCTCGGCCTGCCGGTGCTGCTGCTGCTGCTGCTGCTGCTGCTGCTGCATGGCCTCCTCCTGCAGCTCCTGCGGGTCCAGGGGCTCCTGCTTGACGGTGACCCCCGGCGGCAGCGCCCCGGCGTCCTGGTGCTCCCTCAGCTCCTCCTCCGTCTCCTCGGGGTGGATCTGGTGCTGGCGGCCCCCGGGCGACTCGCCGGGCTTGGCCATCATCTGCGCGCCCCGGGCGAGGTGGGAGAGAAGAGGGGTGATGATTTCTCTCCTTGGCTATTTTTTATTTTTATTTGCTCCCTCAGCTCCTCCTCCGTCTCCTCGGGGTGGATCTGGTGCTGGCGGCCCCCGGGCGACTCGCCGGGCTTGGCCATCATCTGCGCGCCCCGGGCGAGGTGGGAGAGAAGAGGGGTGATGATTTCTCTCCTTGGCTATTTTTTTTTTTTTTTTTTTCATTTTAAAGAAACGGCAGGACGGGACAAATCCCCTTAACACCCCGCCCCCCCCCCCCCCCCCCCCCCCCCCCCCCCCCCCCACCAACACCGCCCGCCTCCGCCGCGCGAGGCCGCGCGCAAACCGGCGGCCGCGCTCTCCCCGCTGAATGAAATTGCTGGCAAAACCGCTCCTTTCTCTGGAGCACTCTTCCTTTAACGAGCTTAATTTGGATTACTGAGTCAGATTGGTGTCTCGCTCGTTTCAAACCCGCCCGCCTGTAATTGAACGTGAGTGGCCGCTCTGCCGACTGTACTCCGGGGCGAAAAATGCGTCCCAGCGAACAGAGGCCCCCCCGCCCCCCCCCCCGCGGTGCCACTTTTCATCGGCTGGCCTCCTCCCCCCCCCCGCAGGGAGGAAAAAAAGGGGGGGGGGGGGGGGGGGGGGGGGGGGTGTGCCGCTGAGGGCCGGCGGAGCGCTCGCCTCCCTGTCTGCCAATGTCGATTGCGGGGCGACGATGAAGAGGCCAGCCGGGGCCGGGAGGGGTCCCGGGAGCGGCCTTCTATCCACAGGTGTGTGTGTGTGTGTGTGTGTGTGTCGGAGGGGGTTTGGGTGTGGGAGCGTGTGTTTCCCAGAGGCCTTGAGCCTCTGGGTATGCTGGCCCTGCGCCACCGGACGGCATTGACGTCAGAGCATTCGCCCCCCTCTCACCCCCCCGCCCCCCGGGCATTATACTGTCTTCGGTGCATCCAAACAAACTTCTCCCCCAACGCCGGGTTTTTTAACCTCTGCTCCACTTTCCCACACACCACCTCTTTATCTGCCTCCAGCCGACGATGCCTCGCTTCCTCGCCGGGTCGCAAGCGCGGCGGGCCCCGCCGGCCCATACGGGACAATGGAAAAGGAGCTCTTCTCCAAACAGTGGCAAAGTCAAACAAACGGAGGGACAATCGGCGTATTGTCGCGCACGACAAAGGGGGAGAGCGGCGCGTCCTCCCATTGGGTCCTCCCGCCCTGCGCATCCCGCAGATGCGTTCGGCGCGAGCCCCCTGTCGGTACGCCCGAAAGAAACAACGTTGGTCTAAAGATGTGCATCATCCATCCGCTTGTATGGACCAGGATTTCGACACGTGGTTAAGAAAGGTCTGAACTATTTTACGTGGTCAAGCAGGATACGGGGTCTGAGGGTACCAGAGTCCGTACCAGGAGAAAACACTTTCTCGCAGTTTGACGCCGTAAGATGAGCCATTCTGGTCTCACACGGGGAACGGCAGCATGAATAAATGTGTCGTCCGCGTACGGTGTGTAGACCGTGGGTTCTCCTCCAACCCAGAACTTGCGGTTCTGAGGGACTCCGCATGGGAAGTGGAGGGGTTTTACCTTTGAACGCCTGACAAAACTCCCTGGGCGTGCCAGCGGCTCTCACAGAGATGCGTGTGTGAGCAATCTGCCACCGGAGAGCATGTGGAGGGAGAGCCGGGGAGAGGCGGAGGAGGAGAGGAAATCCCTTGTTTCATCCACCCACCTCTCCGCCGGCGAGTACGCGAAAAGGTGAAGCCACCGCGGAGCAACCGCTTCCCGCTTCCCCCCTGACCATATCAGGCGAAGGCTTCCGCTCTGTTGCCATGGCAGCGCGCAGTTACCTCGCCGCCCGTGGCAACTGTCTCCGCCACAGTCACAGAGGCATGGATGCAAACACTCTCTCTCACGCACACACACACACACACACAGCTATATAGCCCATACCTGCCTCTGCCTACTCTCAAACAAAAATACTACAGAGGGAGAAGCATAGAGAAAAAGACAACGACTGAATGAAATCAAGGACTTCACACACACACACACACACACACACACACACACACACACACACAGTCATGCAAAGCTACAACACATTGCTGGCCGTGTTTGTGGCAGCCGCCCACACAAACAAACTACACTACGGCTCCTGTGTGGACCCGCAGTGGCTTTTCAGCCTAATTAATGATCGGCTGATTGGAACAAAACTCTCAGATCTGCGGCCCCGTTCTACTTTCTGTAGGGTGCTATATAATAATAATAATAATAATAATAATAATAATAATAATAATAATAATAATAATAATAATAATAATAATATGAACTACTAAAAATAAAACACAAATATTTGGGGAGTGAAAAAAAATCAAAATCACAATTCAGTGTTAACATTTGCAGTTGAAGGAGAAAGAAAGAAGTGAACCAAAGGCGCCGTCACCTTGTTGAGGTGGAGCTGCTGCTGCTGGAACTGCTGCTTGTGCTTCTCCAGGAACTGCTGGTGCTGCTGCTGGACCACCAGCTGCTGCAGGGCCAGGGCCTGGGCGTGAGCCTGGGCGGCGCTCCCCTGGGGCAGCGGGGCCGACTGGGTCCTCCCCAGGGGCCGGTGCTGCCGCTGCAGCTTGGCCATGGACGCGGCCGACGACATGGACAGGCCGCTCACACCTGGGAGAGGAACACAGGGAGGCGTGCAGTCACTTGAGCCGGCGGAAGCGGCCCCGGGGGAACAGGGAGGAGCCAGAGTATGTTCGCGCCCCGACTTCCTTCCTCACAGGCTCATTTTTAACCTAAGGGTACCGGAGGAGATCAGGGTATATTCGCGCGAGAACCAGTCAGGCAGCACAGCATCCCTTTGGCTTGCGCCGCTGTTCCAGAAAAAGCCGGGACGCACCCACTCCGAGCACCTGGACCTTTTCAACTACTATGTAGACGCGCTGTCGCGATGAGTCACTGGCTGTGCCGGCCGACCGCTTTGGTCTATTTTGGTGGACGGTTTGCGGGGGGAATGGCACAGCGTTTTTTCGGAGCAGCCGGCTTGTTTCTCCGGATTACGAACCGCCAGCTCAGAGAGTCGCGTTTGCCCGTTGTGCCGCTGGGGACTGCGTTGTTCGCCACCAAGGGGGGAGGGTGGGTGCGTTGCGCGGCAAACGCACAGCTAACCACTGCGGAGTCTGAGCTGCAGTGAACTCAAGTTCACGCGAGCACGTGGCCCAGCGGAGCTGGACCGAGTCGGAGGGGAAGTAGGAGCTTCTGTGAAACAGCCAAAGTTTGGGCAGACTGAATATGTGCGAAAAAAAAAACAACGTACATACACGTCATTTTCTTCAGAAAAAAGAAAGAAAAAAAAAAAAACTTGACATTCCGCGCCTGAGCCCATATTTCGTGTATCGCATGTGGGCCGTAAAAGGCTTCTCTCCTCTCCCGCGGCCTGTCCTGCGCGGGCGGGCGCGCGCACACGTCCTCGCCCGTGCGCCCTTTGACGCGCGACCGTCTCCGCCGTGCGTCACTGGCCCATTCAACCGCTCGTTTCCCACCGAAAATAGCAGTCGATAAACGAGCTGATGGGAAAGAAGTGCACAATGCGACCATGCCACGGTCTCGTAGCATACGCTGACATATGAAAGGAGCTCATTAGTTTGAGCTGATGAATGGGCGTCTGTCAGTGTGAGGGGGCGTACGGTGTACCGCGGACACCCGGTGAAGGTTTTCTTTTTTTGTGCGTAATTTGTCGCCGGAAGGAGGCCCGAGGCGCACTCGATTCGCTTCGGCGATTCTACCAAAAACCACTCCCACTCGACTTCGTCCCATCGTTACTCGATAACGTCGCTTCCTAAAAGCTTGAAGGGGTAAAGGCCACACCGCTCACCTGTCACCAGGGGGCTCTGTGCCGGGCTCTGCTCCATCAGCACCATGTGCTGGAGCAGCGGACTGTGGGCGCCGTGTCCGCCGGCACCCGCCTCGGCCAGGTAGGGCGTCAGGTGGCCGCCGGGGAGGAAAGGAGGGCTGAGGGAGAGGGCCGGCTGCAGGCCTCCATCCTGCTGGGCCGAGGTCACCTGGGGAGGGAAGATGAGGGGGAAGGAGAAGAGCGTAAAGCGCGACAGTCAATCTGCGAGCGGGCCCGGGGCCAGCTTGGCAGCAGGCTCCTCCCTTACGTTGGAAGCGGCCGCGGCGGGCAGCCCCAGGGTGATGTTGGGCAAGGACGGCGAAGTGTAGAGGGACAGCTGGTTAACGGAGCCGCGCTCGGCGCCGCCGCTCAGCCTCTGGGCCAGGGACGCCTGTGAAAGGAACATTGGAGTGATTGGTCGGCGTTTGAGTGGGGAAGGGAGCCCTCCGGCAGGCACCAACGCTGCGGCCGAGCGCATCCCCCCCACGCGGGCGGGCCAAGGAGGCCCTGTTGGCGGCCCACCGGTGGTTCGGCGCGCCACAGCCACAGGTCTCCTTCGCCCCGGCCCAAGTGCTCCTAATGGCCGCCGCAAATAGCATCCCCCCCCCCCCCAGCCCCCCCCCCCCCCCCCACAGACCCATCACCCTCACTTAGAGCCTTTTCGTGGATGCTCTCTGTTGCTCAGATTTAAAAGCTTATAAGCGGCACCTGTAGCCGAGCGTCCACCTAAGAGACCCACGTTGCTCTCGACCGCGAAAGGAATGCATCATTTATTCATAGTGTCGGAAGTATTGGCTGCGTGCAGGGCATACTTATCGATGGTGGTTTCGACTAAGGGGGCCTACGTAGCGTCTAAACGCTGCGACGATCGCACGCCGTGGATGAGAAGGTGTTCCAAGTTTTGCGAATTTGATTCAAGCCTCTGCGCGGGAGAAACAAACCCAAATCGGCACCACTCGAGGCAAAAACGTTACTCCCCGGTGAATGTTGTTGTCGGCGGCGGCGGGGGGGTGGGGGGGGGGGGAACCGAACCGAAGGGGGGTGGGGGGGGACCGAACCGAACTGAAGTGAGATGTTTGGTATTTTTGCGCGGGACCTAGGAGATGCAATCGCTTGGTGAGTTTGCGCGTGCCCTACCTCGATGCTGTTGGACACCGACACCGGGATGCCGTTCTCGTTGGAGATGTTGTTGACGCTGTTGTTTGGGGAGCTCGGCCCGGAGCCCGGGGCACTGTTACACGCAGAATCTGAAACACACACACACACACAAACGCAAATACACCCTTGTGATTATAGAGCACAAAAAAATTAAAAATAAAAACTTTCGGGCCACGCGCCGCGCGTCTCTCACCCGCCGTGTCGAGCGAGCGCTTCTTGGCCGTGGTGATGGGGCTGTCTCGGCGCCGCAGCAGCGGGCTGCTCCTCCGCTCGCTCACCTTCTGCTTCAGCCGGGAGCGCAGCTTCAGGTTGGGCTCCGAGGCTGAGGGCAGGACGGAGAGGGAGGTGTATCGAAAAAACAATTGGGATCGGGCGGCGGCATGAGCGCAGATAGCTCAAAGGAGAATGCAAGCTGAAAAAAAACCCCAAAACATTGTTTGTTTGTTTTTTTTCCATAGGAGCACTTATCGCATGAAAAAAAAAAAAAATGGCATCTGCTCACATTTCATTCTTGTGTTTTGTACCCATACCGAGATTGGTTCTGGTTTTAGTCTGGGAAACGTCAAATGCTGCTGAAGCTGTCTTGACGTTTTTAAGGCAATTCAGTCACAGTAGAAACTGGGGCGACCTGCATTTATTTCTTCTTCTCCGATTCCTACTGCCGCTTACTGTCGGCGTGCTCACCGCCTGACAGATCCAGCCCAGAGGTTGGGAGAGTTGCCTGAGCTCGGCCCCCCCGCGGGCCATTCGGCTTGAACCGGGGGCGGGGGGGGGGGGGCTGTCCGCACTGTTATGAAACCCGTTTGCCAGACAGACCGCTTCCGCGCCGCTATTCATTTGACCGCCTCCTGTTTAGACGCTTTCTGAACCAGACGCTTTCTGATCCAGACGCTTTCTGATCCAATTGTCCCAAAGACAACTCGGCTAAAAAGCAATTCGCCCCCCAATTTGGGAGCCACGTCTGATCGCCAAAAGGCCTTCTTGGCCCTTTCTGTTCGCTGTCGGAGACTTGTGAATGGACACAGGGAGGCTAATGTTTACTTTGCCCCGCCAATCAGCAGCCCTGGATAATTTCACTCTTCATCATCCATTTTTTTTTTTTTTTTTTATCATCCTAGAGGAAGCTGAATCCAAACGTGGCACACAACTTCCCGCGACTGTGTCCACAGCCAGATGAATTGGCAACGGCCGCCGCTTTTTATTTGAAAAACTGGAGATACAGTCGTGAAAAGACACCTTCCCCCCCTCCCCCCACCCCGGGGTCAAAAAAAACTTCGCGCGGAAGGCATTGAGCAAAAAAGGAACTCGTTCCCATCAAGTGTCACGTAAAAATAAATGTGTCGAAGCGAGTGAAGTGCGAAACCACGAAGTGTGAAGGTACAGCGACACATAGTGTGAGCAGGAGCTCAGTCCAGACGGAAGCGCACCAGTTCATGTTTGCGGAGCCAATTCGTTCCTTATCATGGTTTCTGAAGTTCCCCCGTCCCCGAGTTCGATGTTTGGGAACAAATCAGGCCGAAGTATATATATATATATATAAAAAAAATTCTAGGTCATGGTGTATAACAGAGAGTACCATCAGAACACCGCAAATAAAGATTTGGTGAAATATGCTTGGCGGCATCTGATTTGACTTAAAAAATGACATCGATGCAATTTAGCCAAGCAAGCCTGCGAATTTCAAAACGTTTTTTTTTCCCCTCCTCCTCAAGCTCGACCGTTTCGTAGTTGCTGCTTTTTTTTTTTTTACAGCGGGGTCGATGAGGTCCACAGCTTGCGCGAAGGGATGAATAAATCAAAGACTCGTGGACGCTGGAAACGATCCCCTTTCCACCGTACCATACCTCTCCGAGCAAATCAACGCATAAGACAAGAGCCGCCAGGATTGGCCAAACGAACTCCTTGGTTAAAATCGAATTTTTCAAGACGAGAGGTGCGAGTTTCCATAACCTCGACAAGCGTGCGCATTTCCACACCCCCGATCGCATCGGAGTTCAAAATATCGGCATGGCATTGTCGGAACAGACGCAGAACCGAATTTTTTTTTCTCCGAACGCGATCCGAGAGACGGCGAGAGGAGTACCCAGCAAATGGCCTACGCTCGAGAAAGGGGGCAGCAATTATCCCGTTGAGTGCAGTGATGAGTTGTTTTTTTTTATTGTTTTTTTTTTTAGCTCCAACAGAGAGGAAACCAATTTTTGTGAGGTGAATGACTCAAATCAAACACTATCTAAACCTAGCGGGCCTGAAGGAGGAAACGTCAATACCTGTGAATGGAGGTTTTTCTCTCGTTTCTCAGGTCTTTGAGTGGAATAGACAGAAAAAAAACGAATTGTATAATGCGGTGCGGAAAAAAAATGCAGCTGCTAAACGACAAGGTGACGACTCTGGAAGGAAGAGGCCGCGCGAGCGTGTTTGTTTCGACGCATTGGGTGGCGGATCAAATCTCAAATCAGACACCCGTAGCTTTTGCGTTGCATTGCCGCCGAGGCAGCGCCGGTAGCGTCAGGCAACGCTCACCGTTACCGCGGCAACACCCAGTTGTTGCTTGCAAATCTCAAGGATCGTACCCTTGAGGACTACCTCTTTTGTGGGGCGGGTCGTTTCGTCGCACGCGGCAAAGGTCGAAAATGCAAAACGGGGTAAGGCGGCAGATGTACAAAAGAGGGCTGTTGCTTCCTTTTGACCGTTGCTGAGAACGCCCCCCAACCCCCCCCCACGGTGCCAGTCCTCTACTTAATGGCCCAGGCGGTGATATAAAAGAGCCTCTAACCTCTCACGAGCGGGCATTACCATAAGTAAACCCCGCAAGGCACGTCAGCGCGGTGGACAAATACCAGGGTGGCACAGGTCCTCTCCGCACCGGAGCACAACCCTCAGCCTTATGGAAATCGAGGAAACCAACTGACACCCCAGGGTCTCGCTGCCTCCCGACTTTTTGTTTTTGTTTTGTTTTGTTCCTCTTCTCCCTATGCGCAGGGAGTCGCCGGGAGTGCGGCGCCAACGGTGCCACTGGGTGGAGTGGCGGGGGGGTAAATCCTCGCGCGCCAGCTCGTTCCTTTGCACCCGTCTCCCGTCTCCCCAGCTCTCCCATGTCGGAATGTGGCCGTGTGGGCCAGTGTCAACTGTGGTCTGTCGGCTATCGTATCCGGCAGCCCAAAAGGCTCGGCAGCCAACAGGCCCGGAGCGCTGGCTGCAGCCGCCTGCCGCCGCGCTAAGTGAATAATTGCACTGTAGGACGACCGCTGCTTCACAGCTACACCACCGCGCGCACACGCGCGCACACACACGCACAAACAGCTATGCACCTACACACACCCGACGTAAAAACACACAGCAAACAGCTGGTTTTGTCCCATTCAGTACTTAGCAGCACTGAAGCCTGAAAACGTTTTGATTATGGGGCCGCGAGAATTCCCCCACACCCCCCCCCCCCTCCCCCGTGTGGGTTTCTGCAGTTGTAGCACTTGTAATGAGTTTCGGTTTGTCAAAGTTTTGCAACGACTTCTGACACCTGTTGAAAAAGCAATTGCGCTGTTACGTCGAGCAGCCGCGTGTCTGGGCTCAAGCGCAGTCCGTTGTAATAACCTTTAGTTGAACATTTTTTAAATATAGGAAAGCCAATGTCAAATAACTTAAAAGACAATTTCAAGTAAACTGCAAGGACACAGGTCGTGACTGTGCCAGGTGGATAAACCTACATTTTTAACATATTGTTATTAATCTGCCAGATGGCTAAAGAGGTCACAGGTTTGGTGCCTTCAAGTCAAAACCGACCCAAAGATGTGTTCCTGCCGCTGCAGAACCAGAGCCCGGAAAACATGACCCACATTTGCCGATCAGCAGCAAACACCTGTCGAGTGCCGCCTCGATGTCCGCGAGCTTATGAGCTACAGCGAACCGACTGTGAGCGTCTCATCCCCATTACAGAGAAATAAAATATTGCATTGGGGGATCTCTTGACCAAAGGGATGGAGGGAAAATGGAAAACAATAAAGGGCCAAGAAAAGAGCCCTGGGGATCCCCCAAAACGTTATTGCTCGGCTCGAGCTGCTCCCAACTGGCAGAGCCCTCAAGTGGGATCTGTCGGAGACACTTAGATTTTATATGCAATTATCCAAACGCATAAAGGCGGCGGAGTATACGGCTATGCAAAACAGACAGCGCCTGAGTCACTCAATAGCGGTGATTATCTTAGTCAACCTGAAAACAAGACCAAACGGAAATGAGTTGCGCTGACTATATGGTGCCAGCCATAAAACAATTGGACGAGACAGATTGTCGGCAATAATCTCAGGTATCCGCGGGCGTTGTACAGCGAAACGCGCCCTGGGGCTGGAGCTATAAAGGAAATCTAATGGAACGTCAGGTGCCGATATAAAAGATCTCGCGCACTCCGTTGAACTCCCGCGCCACCTCCGCCCACGCGCTCTCGAACCCTCTGGCGAGCGGGGAGGCTGGCTCGACCCCGGCAGTCTAATGTGCGCGTGATTAACGGCGCGGCGCTCTGAGGCCATCTCGGTGGTGCCAGGCGTGAATCTGCGTGGCAGCCACTGGGCATTTTCGAGTTCCTGAATCATTGCGCGCGTGCGCGTGTGTGTGCGTGCGTGTAATCCGCTTCAAATGTGAGCTTGCCTAGGAGCCCGCGAACAGCGCCACACTGCCAAAACCAAGAGCGTAAGCATGTGTGTGAAAGCGCGTGTGTGTGTGTGTGTGTGTGTGTGTGATATACCAGTTTTCCGCAGCGGGAAGTCATCCCGGGGGTTGTAGACTCCCAGCACAGGGTGGTTGTAGGCGGATACGCCAGTCTGCGGAGGCGAGCTCTGGTCCAGAGAGCTGTGCTGGGTTTTGCTGCAGAACAAACACACACACACACACACACACACACACACAGTGTAAAAGACGCCACCAATATCACGCAATCTTGTAAAACCAAGGCCAGACACGGATAATTCTGCGAACACGTAAGCCCAACGACTGATGAATAAGGCTGCGTCGACGATGCTCCCTGACAGGCCCATGCGCACACACACACACACACACA
Source organism: Colistium nudipinnis (assembly GCA_016785305.1). Classification (NCBI taxonomy): domain Eukaryota; kingdom Metazoa; phylum Chordata; class Actinopteri; order Pleuronectiformes; family Rhombosoleidae; genus Colistium; species Colistium nudipinnis. Next base: position 99,595 of record JAFBJU010026045.1, on the reverse strand, counting down.
CACACACACCGCTCATCTCCTCCAGAACTGAGGGCACGGGAAAAGGCGGGAGACAGGATGCGGAGAGAGACACTTTGAGCTGTGGAAAGTCCCCGCTTGTGGGCGCCGCACTCGTCGAGATTACGCAACATTGCTCATTTGCCGATTTGTCCGCCTTTTAATGGATTCATTGCATTCGTCGGCGAAAATAAAATGACAGACCCAAAAAATACTGAAACTACATTCAAATATTCCAGGGCTGTGACTGGGGGATGCCACGAAACGGCAGCAGTAAAGCACCTGTACTGTATATACAGTAGTTACTAGATCCTTTCGTTTTATTTTTGCCCGGCAAACCGATATGACCAATATTTTTGTGCTCACATATTGACCAATGCCAAAGTGTTCATTCCTACTATTAACATAATATCTGTCAATGCCCGGGAGAGCCTGACAAAAAGGCGTTTTATCCCGGAAATGGGATTGACATATCGATTTCCGTAACGAATCCTCGGGGCCGCGCGACCGCGGCTCTCAGGCGGCAAGTGCGCGGGCGCGCGTGGGGGGGGGGGGGGGGGGGGGGGGGGGAAGCGGCGAGTGTACACACCTGCAAAAGGGGCCGACAGTAAACACTGGAGGCCGAGCGGCCCGCGCGGGCCGCCCCTCTTTCATCAAGCTCCAATTATCCCGCTCTCACGTGTGCGGGTGCAGCCCTATCTTTGTTCTACAACCCTGCTCAATATACTGCGTCTGTGCCAGCTGAGGAAGAGGACGAGGCACGACGACAGACGAAGACACGGCCCAATACATTACTCATCTGCTGTCAGAGGGTTGAATTAGCCTCTGAACTCCTAAAGGATCCGCGGAGAGCTTCATTTGTATTCTGCCGCTCGCGATTATGAATCGGGGATACGAGAACCGGCGGCGCGCGCGGCCAAAGCCCTGCCGCCGGGTCTCTGCTCTACCCCGTAATGCGCACCGCAGTTTATATGTTCTACTTTCTGTCGCGACTCGGCCCGTGCAGGCTGCCACTGCTTCTCACCGGTACCAGTAGGGAGCGTCATTGGGGAGGCCCCCTTGGTTCAGGCTCCGCTGGGCCAGGGCCTTCTTCTTGTTCAGGACGAACTCCTGGAGACGCATCTTCACCTCAGTGCTGGCCACGGCGCCTGAAAAGGAAACAAAAAAAAACAAAAAACAGTGAAAAACGGAAAACCGTCACGTAGAGATTGAAAAGTGCCCTGCCCAATAATTTCTCTTTCTTTTTCGTTAACTTCCAGATGATCGTTTCATATTTTACGTGTGTTTCCGACACGTTTGGCCTCTTAGTAAACACTTGCTGCCGACAAAACCGTTTTTTTTTTTTTTTTAAAGGAGATTGAATTGAGATGTCAAAAAAATTATATCGGACAAGGTTTGGCTGCAATAATGGACTTGTGATGACGGAGCAGCCATTGGTTGAGGCAGGTTTGAGGGGGTTGGTAATCATTTCAGAGAGAAATGGGTCGTTTTAGGGCTATTTCTGCCATCATGGCACATTAGGCTCAATTATTATGAGCCCAGAATAAGAGGATGAGTCTTTTCAAAGTTGTTTAGTTGATTTAAGGGTAGTTTGGTCGCGTGTCGCCCAAGCTGAAGAAATAAAGAGCAATATGGGATGGAACCCTCAGGAGCACAAACTATTCATGGATTGATCAATTTGTCGAATGGCAGAAAAGCCAACTTGTTTAAATCCAACACATTTCCGATTTGGGCTGTTGTCGAGCAGTAAATCAAGCGATTCAAAGTGTGCGCTCTCACCAAAAATAGGATGGCAGTTTGTTTTTCGCGCCAAGCACTGAGATTTCAGAGACCAAATTATGAGAAACGAACAAATAATAAGCGGCATCATCGCTATTGAAAAGCAATCGTTCGTCCCCTCGTGAAACCTTCCAAAAGGCACGGGAGGGAGGGATTTTGATAGAAAAAAAAAAAAAAAGGAAAAAAAACGTGCCAATCGCTGAGAAAATTGGAGCCACGGAGGCCGCAGACCGCACTCGCGCAGGTACGCGCGAGAGCAAACACACTCCCTCTCTCCCCCACTCGACTCGCACGGCCGCCGCCGCCGCCGCCTGGATCCGCAGCCACTTTCCATATAGTGTGTGAGCGGCTCTCAAGGACTCCTGTCCGCTCGCTTTCAATGAAGTGTTGAGAGACATCCAGCAGGCGAGCGGTAATAAGCCCCCGGCTCGGCCGCCGCCAAGGCCACCGGCTAATAGAGCTCGCTTTACCACAGTAAATACGCAGGTTCTCCAAGTGAAATGGAAACACGTCGACACACGCGAACGCGCACGCGCACGCGCACACACACACACAGCGGCACGCACAGGAACACTGGATCCCGAGCTCAACTGCCGTTTTCCGACCCTAAGGTTTGAAAGAGGAGTTCATGCCGGGGCAGCTCAGAGGGGCCGGACGCCTCCAAAACCCAAAGACTTGTCGGGAATGAAATGTGTTTTCTGTCAAAGGCAGCGATGGGAGACGGGGGTTGGGGGTTGTGGGGGGGGGGTTGCGACTTACGAGCCAAACACGCAGGGCTGTGGCTATTCCTGATTTGGACACAAGACCCTTGGAGACGGGGGTTGGGGGTTGTGTGGGGGGGGGGGGGGGCAACTTACGAGCCAAACACGCAGGGCTGTGGTTATTCCTGATTTGGACACAAGACCCTTAAAATCTTCTTAGAATTTCAGCGAGAACCGCAGGGTTTTTTTTTTTTTTTTTTTTGCCGTTTAGAAAACATGCCACACATGTCAGGTATAAGTTTTTTTTTTTGTTTCCCCCCCCCCCCCCCCCACCCCCCCAGACACTCACTCTCTTGCCCTCGCTCCTTGTTCTTCAGCAGCAGGAGCTTCTGCTCGCGCTGCTGCTTCTCCAGCTCCTGCTCCAGCCGGTGGTTCTCCATCTTCCGCTGGTGCTCCAGCAGCTCCTGCTGGTGCTTCAAGGCCAGGAGCTCCTGTTGCTGCTGTGGTGGTGGTGGTGGTGGTGGTGGTGACGGTGGGGGAGAGAAAGAAAACAAACCAACATCCAGAGTCACACGTCAGTAAAGCGCTGATTTGATGGAAGACGCCAACCCCCCGGGGTGGGGGGCTTTCTCGGGCCCTCTCGGGCGGGACGTTCGGTTAAGTACCCTCATTTCACGTTTTCTCGAAGGGATTCACATTACCTTTTCATCTTTGAGCGTTCATTAACATTCCGCTCGTTAAGCCACCGGCAGGAATAATTAAGTCGGGCAGGTGTTGGAAGGCGGAAAATAAAACTTTCGGCAGAACCATTAAAAATAAAGAAATAAAAAAATACCCCGGCCACAAGCTTGAGCTTTTAAATAAATAAAACATTGAAATGGGCGATGAGGCTTTCCAAAGACACATAATCCAATCTGCTCGCTTTCTAATCACTCCGGGAGAGAGGGGGAGAGAGAGAGAGAGAGAGAGAGAGAGAGAGAGAGAGGGAGGGAGGGAGGGAGAGAGAGAAGACAGGGATAAATTATTAACACACACTGGAGAGAGAGAGAGAGAGAGAGAGAGAGAGAGAGAGGGAGGGAGGGAGGGAGAGAGAGAAGTGAGCATCTGCTAAATGCTTTAAACGTAAAAAAAAACTTGTCTTCCTCAGGCGTCTTTACCGCAGAACATGCTCGGGTGCGGCCCGACAGATTGCCCCGTAAACCGCGGGGTCGCAACCCAAATCGCAGCGAAAGCCTGAACGCGCTCCCAACCCACCTTTTCGGACCCTGTGCGGCATCCTCAAACGGGACCCGCTGCGGCGTCTTAAAACGGCAGCCGGGGACCCGTCGCCCCCCCGCAGGGCCCCGCGGGGGGGGGGGGGGGGGGGGGGCGACAATTTAGCGCAACTAACGCACGACGAGACGTGTCTTCCCTTCCTACGGGGGCCCACGCGCCTCTGGACACACCGAGACAAATCGAGAGTCCAAACGGCCCTTGAACGTCTCTCTGATGCGCAATAAAAAGGCGCTTGCTTGTCTGCGCTTGCGCTCCGCCCGCCGCTCCCCGACACGCCGGGGCATCGCCACTCTGCCTCCCCGCTGTCCCGTGCGATCGCAGGCCCCAGCGGCCATATTTGATCGGATCGCCATGACGTGTAATCAACCTCGGGTTGCGTTTCAGCCTTTTTTTTTTACCGCCATAAATAGACGCTCCGTCGCTTAGGCCCTGCACCTCGCGTTTACCGTGAGGGGCAAATCAAACGCTTGAAAGGAGCCCGCGAATCCGTTAGTGGCCGAAGGTGAGCTGAAGGTGAGGCGAGGCGAGTGAGAAAAGAACACGGGCTCCCGAGCCCCCCCCCCTAAGCCTGCCTCCTCCGGCATCTTTCTTTTTCTCCAATCAAGGTCGGGGATCAAGGAGCGAGTGGGCGTGAAGTCTCAAACTAACCTCCCCGCCCACATGCGCCCGAAAACCCTGCGGCCGCGCAGACCAGGGGTCCCGCCGACCAAACTTTTCCCCTCCTTCTCCCTTTTGACCAGTAAACCAAAACCGCTTCGGGGGAGAACGCTCCCTTGGCCAGAGAAAAATGCGCGCCAGCGGACGTTCGAGCGCGAGGGCGCGCGCGCGCGCGCAGCTGGGTGCGTGTTGCCGTCTGGTAACGGTGGAGGCCAGCCCGGCATGCACGTGACGGTGTGTTTGCTGACATTCGAGAGGGCGTGTATGTGTAGGTGCGCGGAGCGACCTCTCTGCGTGCGCGTGCGTGTGTGTGTGTGTACACAGGGGCTGTGAATGGGCCTGATTGAGGCCGGGCCTCCCTGCTCCGGCTGTGCGTCACTGGCTCCCACCCGAGTGGTCCCGCAGGCCCACCGCAGGCCAGACGGCCCCTTCAGACGGTATCGGTCAGCCCTCAGCATCATACAAACGGCCAAACAGCAGGGAACCCAACTGTCTGGCGGCGGGAAAAGCCCCAAAGAAACCCCGCAAGGAGCCTCTTAACGCCGGGTGAGAAATGTGTCAGACCGGAGGCGCCGGGGGCCCGACACCTCCCGTGATTCGTCAGTCTCGCGCGCTGCCGGCGGACGTGTCGGGAGGAAGGAAGAGCTAAAGCAAGGACGGACGAAACCGGTGAGACGGGCGGACTTGACAAAAAAAGTGTGGGGGGCAAGAAGAGGGAAATAACGGACGACAGGAAGAGAAGGCAACGAGAGGGGGGGAAAGACTCGAGGAGATGAGGGCCATGAAGACAGAGGGGAAGAAGCGTGACCATTATCGGAGAGAGCGAGGCAGGGGGGAAAAAAAGAAGAGAGGAAGAGAGACGAGAGGAAAGTGAGCGTCAACGTGCCCAGGAGTGAGCCGAAATGTATGACATTTTTTGCATGGAAGCGCCCGAAAGAAAGAAAAAGAGAAAGAGAGAGAGAAAAAAAAAAAAAAAAAAATGTAGCTCAGCCGTATCGGGATGAGTTTTACAACTCGCGTGACTGCGGCGACGCTCGGACAACAGGACAAACAGCAGGGAGCCGCGGCGCCCCCCCCCTGGCGTATGGGTGTACCTGGGGACCTTTCCAGGTCAGGAAGACGCGGCCGGGGGTTCCGAGGCCGGACGGGGGGCCGCACGTCGCGCTCCGCGCATCGATAGCAATCGGGCCCCTCGAACCGCCTCTCTGTTTACTTTTTTTCCCCAAGAGCAAACGTCCACTCCTCTTCTACTTCTCCTGAGCAAACCGCCCGTTTTTGATCGGACTCTCTGGCGCATAAGGGGTCTGGTTACGCGACACCCCCTTCGCCGCTGATTACTGTTTTTTTTTTTTACCTTTTTCTCGAAATCTAAACACAACCTTATATATTTTCCTTTTATCCGTTCCAGGAGGAAACGGAGCCAAAGTGCCCCCCCCTTGCCGCGCTCTCTCGCGCGCGCGAGTGCAGTCCGTTAATGAAGAATCCTGCGGACGACTACATTAAGAGCTGTCCCTGCTTTGCTGGGTACAGTTCTAAATAGAAAGAGGAGTCTGCTTGTCAAGAGGCTTTTCCGATCCCCGTCTCTTAAAAGGGACGAAACGGAATCGTACTCTTGCTTTTTCTTGCTAGCAAAGGCCAAATATTGGAGGAGAGGCAGAATAGCAGCAGAAATAGTTTGAGTCGTACTGTGTCAACCCTTTGGAGAAATTTCCTCGAAGTCCTTGAAGAATAAAACCGTGTCCAACCAGGGGCCTCGACGCATCCTGTTGGCCCTGAATCATATATTGCTCAAGCGGAGTCCAAATGTCCTCTCCGGTTAGTCAGCGGCGAGCCGTATCCCTTCCACCGGTTAAAATAATATATGATAATAATTCATTCAAAAGATTGGGAAAGGCCGGAGATTTTCGTCTTTGGATATTGATAAGGCAAAAAAATAATAATAATAATAATAATAATAATTTCTCTTGATGATGTTTTAAATAAGCTTATTTTTCTCAAATGCCTGGAAAAGAATGCGAGGTGGACTATTTACTCGGTGTTTAATGTTGTGCGAGCAACTCAAGATTATCGCATACGTTTTTGTTACGTGGTATGCGGTTTGGCTCTGAATTTGCCTCTCCTGAGAGCAGGGATAAAAAAAAATAAAAATAAAAATAAAATAATTCAAACACTCCATTAGCGTGAGGAAATGCGGGGGGACGGACCTTGATGTGCTCCTGGAGCTGGGCCTCGTGCTGGCGGGACAGCTGCTCGTGCTGCCGCTGGAACTCGGCGATGAGGATCTGCCGCTGGATCTGCTGCTTCTGCTTCAGCGCCAGCAGCTCCTGCTGCAGCTGCTGCTCGCGCACCGAGGCCGCCACCGCGCCGCCGCCACCGCCGCCGGCCTGGGAGCCGGGCGACTGCTGACCGGGCGGCGACAGCGAGGACACCTGCTGATGCTGCTGCTGCTGCTGCTGGTGGTGGTGGTGGTCCACTCGCAGGTCCATGGGGATGGCAGCCGGTGGGAGACGCAGGGGCAGCGCTGAGTTAATGTCCACTGCCGGGGGGAGAGAGAGACAGTTGAGATGCGGCTGTGATTACAGAGGACTGCACTACAGGAAAAAAAAAAGTATTTTTTAGCGTGACTGGTGTTCCACCTGAAGGAAACCGAGAACGTCCTCACAGAGCTTTGTAAAATACTCGAGGACAGGTGACGCAGACAGACACTCGCCGTAGACGGGTTGTTTTTTAATTGAAAAAAAGGTTCTTCTCCTAAACTCCGAATTTAGCTCCAGCATCCGCGTTGATCCGGCGGGGGCGCGTCGGTGTTTGCGTGGCGAGCGCGACCGATCGAAGGGGAGACCCTGCGCGGCGGCGGGGGATTAAGTCGGAACTCCTCCAAATGTAATTTTTGTACGCATCGTACATGCATGCTCTGCGCGGCACCAACGGAACGTGACAAGAAAAGAGTGTAGCGATAAAATCGTCCCGGTACTTTTAGCGGGGCAAATTATGACTGCAGAACACATTTTGATTTTTTTCCCCCAAATAAAAAGGTCTAAAGCTTTGGTACCTGCGCGCGCCAATCAGAAATGAATAGAAGTGATTTTCAGTGGCCAACCTTAGCTTCTGACCTCCGAGTACAAAGATGTGATAACAGCTCCATAAAGCACCTCTGACACTGGTCACGTCGGAGTTTGCCCCCCCCCCCCCCACCATCTCCTCCGTGTACCCCTAAAAATACGACCCCGCCGCATTCAGCCTGCCCATGGCTGTTGCTGCAGTTCCACACGAAGGTCAACGATGTCCGACAAAGATCGCATTGACTCGGAGCGAGGTGCGGTGGGCCAGCGAGCGCCGGGGGCCAGCCACCCACAAATTCTGCTGCACAGGAAGCCACCCAATCACACGGCTTCCTCCCCATTAAATCCGAATAAATAGGAGCCGATTGGCTGATTATTTACCTACATGTTTACCGAGCGCGCGGCAGGAGGCCAGAGACCCGCGCCTGGAACTTTGGGCTAATAAAGAGGCAAACACGCCGCCGCCGGGCACACTTAATGGCGGGGGTGGCGGAGCCACAAACAAAACGCACGGAGACGCACTTACGCGGCCACTTACGCGACGGAATAGATGGCGGAGTATTATCAAGTGGCACATTTGCACCCGCGCCAGCGCGGAGTGCTTTATTTGCCTAAACACCCCCCCCCCCCCCGCCCCCGAGAGAAATTTGCACGATTGTCTTCTGTCCCATCACAGTTGATCACACAGGTCTGGAAACAAACACATCACATAAATCTTAAAAAGACAAAAAAAAAAAAAACTCAGGTGATCACGGATACCCTTGACTTGAGTAAACAGCCACCCGGGCTCCCCTGGGACAAAATGATTTGAGGGATGTGTGTGACAAGCGATGGATACCTCTCTCTTCCTAGATGAATCAGGATTGAAGGATTGCTGATATACAGTATATATATATATATATGTTGCATGATTGGCTGAGGCGTGTTGACAAATCAACATTCACACAAGTTCCTTGAACAGGACTGCAGACGTAAGCGGCGTCACTTCTTCTCCAAGCCGCGCGGCGCCCCTCGAAAATGGCCACTTCCTCGTTAGTATTTTTGTTATTTGATTATGATTTTTTCCAGCCCCAGCAGCAGCAGGTGAGATGCAACCCTCGCCCCCCCCCCCCCGGAGCAACAGGTCCTTAAGGGGCCGCCGCCATGCGGAGGAGGGCGACAACAACACATGAGTCAGTCGCAGAGACACGGCCGGAAGCCTCCCACAACCTTGTCGAGTTTGAGGTCTCGACACTTCCCATGTCACAACGCGCCTTCAAGACACCGGGTATTGAATCCTCTGGCCCCTGGCAGCGACGGTGACAGTTTGGCAGCTGACGAGGTGACAACGGAAGGAGAGAGAGAGAGAGAGAGAGAGAGAGAGAGAGGGACGGCCTCGTTGGGAAAGTCGAACTCCTGCGATCGGGAACGGTGCGGCGGAAAAGGTTTGCGGTTTTTTGGGGTTTTTTTTTTTGGTTTTGCACTCAGAAAAATAATCCCAAAAAGTCTCACGTCTTTTTAGTCTTTGGTGCAGTCACTTCTCACCCAGGCTGCGGTCACGGTCCTGCGCTGTTTGAGGGGTCCCGAGTCAATGTCGTCCGGACTCTTCAAGTAAATCAAGGGAACGGGGGAAGACCAAATTTTCTTTTTTTTATTTTTTACAATTTGAAATTGAATTGTAATCTTTTCTTTCTTTTTTTTTATTTTATTTGCGGCAACCAGCACCAGAGCCGGCCGGCCGGCCGGCCGGCCACCGGCGCTCGGAGGAGAGAGAGGAAACGACGGGACGGGAGAGAGACGCGGCGGCGAGCTGAGAGATTCGCACTCGCCAAAGCATTGCGGCTCCAAGCCTGGGCTGAACGTAAATCCACCAGCCCCGCACGCACGCTCTACCACCCCCCCCCCTCGTACAAAATGTTCCCCTGGCGGACATAGCGAGGCCCGGACGGCGACGCCGAACAGCCTCGCACACTTACTGACGGCGACGCACGCGCCAACGCCATAATAGACACACACACACACACACACACTTCACGCGCCATCTCTGTCGCGCCGGCAGCGCTAATTGCTCAGCTCACAAAAGACAGTAACGGAGCGAGAGAAGAGGAGAGAGAGAGAGACGGAAAGCGAGCGAAAGAAAGAAGGAGGGAATAGGTGCTGACATTACCCATCAGTGTCCTTCTCCTCCTCCTCCTCCTCCTCTTCGCGGCAGCCTCCTCTCCTCCGTATCACTGCACCTCCTCCTCTTCCTCCTCCTCCTCCTCCGTCACGGGGAATGACACCACGCTCCCACTCCTGTTCCTCCGACTTGTCCTCTCGCTCTACGCCTCCTCACTTTTGGCCCTCCGTTCATCCCCCTCTCCTGTTTTAATCTGATGGGCGTCTCTCCCTCTCTCTCTCTCTCTCTACCTAGTCTTTTCTCTCTCCTCCCCTCGTCCCTCGTTTGCCCAGTGGTGACATCACAGGGCAGTCTCAGGCATGCAGCCTGTTTATTCTGCAGCCCTCTGCTTTTCCAGGAACCAACGTCTCTCTCTCTCTCACACACACGCACTCACTCACTCACGTACACACACACACACACACTGCGCACCCTCTCCGCTCTTTTCCTCGCTCAACCTGCTTTCCTCGCGTCTCAGGCCAAGGAAAACCCTCACTGTCCGTGTGTAGCGCCTCCAAAGTCTCTGCCTCCCCTCCGCCACCCTTCGCACTCCTCCACTTCGACCGTTTCTCTCTCCCTCGCTCTCGCGTGCGCGGTTTAATACTTGCCGGCTCGGATTCCTGGACTGGAGTTGGCAAGCGGTTCCCAAACAAACGAAAACATCTCCATCGGTATTGCGTGGAGATGAGAAAAGAGATACCACCCCCCCCCCCCCCCCCCCATCCCCATCCCGGGGACTATCCACATGCAGTATATTCAAAAAAGAAACTAAAAATAAATACTAAAAAAACTCATTTAGAATTGTGCTGGTAAATGTCGGGATGACCGTGTGGACGTATCACGTTGGTCAATCGGGTGCACGTTCAGTGGAACGCAATGCGGTTGGAGTATGGTCGATTCCAACGGAAGCAGGAACAGGCGGGGCGCGGCGAGGGGCGGGTCGCGACCCGGCCGACTTGGCCGCCGACTCCACCGACATAAAGTCCCGATATCGGCCAACATATCTTTGCGGGTCGGTGCGGTGACGTCAAACACGTAGGACTGTTTAGTGATGTGCGACGGGGCAGGAGGCCATATGGGGGCGTTCGGGGAGAAAGCCAAAACAAAGGAGCCGACGTGCCATGATGGGGGGGGGGGGGGGGGGGGGGGGGGGGGGGGGGGGGGGGGGGGGGGGGGGGGGGTGAGAGAACCGGAGGAGTCTCAACAACGGCGGCACCTGAGGCCCCGCTCGGCTCCTGTTTCGGCCCCTTCCTTTTGACAATGTTTCAGTGCGACGGCTCCCCCTCGGAACCTCTTTCGAAGGGCTTCCCTTTCGGCTTCCTCTTCCCTCCATCCTCCTCCTCCTTGCCTTTTCCTCCGGCCTTTCTCCACGTCCTTCCCCCCCCCCCCCCCCCCCCCCCCCCCCCCCCCCATTTTGCTCCCCCTCCTCCCCCGCAACAAATCACAATCTGTTTACAACCCCTCGGGCACACTCCACAACTCTTCTGGATCCAATTGCAGATCTATTTATACCAGACAATGCGGAGGGCTGGCGTCCCTGATTTGAGACTCTGGTTCGCCGAGTGTATATCCCGTGGTCTGGCTGCCTGAGCGCCACACTTGTTAGGCGAAATAGATGTCATACCGAGGCAGGCGGAGCTGTTTGGCGCGGCCTCGGTAAAAATGGGGGGGCCGGGATCTGCTTTCTTCTTCTTTTCATTTTTTTGGGGAAACCATGCAAAGAGAGGACAAAGGAGAGGAGGTATCCCGTAAAAAGGGTTTTCACAGCGAATGAAGCAGCAGGGCGAGATGAGAGGCAACAGGTAGCAAATCTGTGGATGGCGGAGGAAAAAAAAGAAACGAAAAAAAAAACGGCGGGAGGTGGCAGAGCGTCAGCCTATGTTACTTTATCCCTCCGACTCTCTGGGCCACTCAGAACGAAAGATTTGGCCTCCAGCAGAGCTCCGACTCTCGCAGACGTGGGGGGGGGGGGTTGGCAGAGACAACTCCGAGTGGATAAGGGGGGGGGGGGGGGGGGGGGGGGGGGGGGGGGGGGGGGGGGGGGCGAAGGAACGTACCGAGGTGCAGAGAGTCTCCTTCTGCCAAGGGGCAAGCTCGGACTTGTCGCCGGCTCGGTGACACCGCGCAGCTGGAGGGGGAGGCGGCGGGCGACTGCTGGGCGAAGACATGGCCCGCGAGGCGAGGACAGGGGACAAGATGTGAAAGAGCAGGGGGGGGGTGCGGGTCCCGGGCCTTTTGGACCGTGACTTCACTCTGGGAAGTCGCACCTTGCCGACGGACAGGGCCGAGTGCAAAAGATAGTAAACAAACACATAATCCAACGCAAAAACCAGACCTAAAACCACTTTTGGACGAGGGGTTGAAATTTATCTCATAATTCTTCGGTAATTATTTCAAAATTGAAGTCATGTTTTTGGTTTTTTTGGGGGGCGGGGGGGAGCACAAGTGGTTCTTTCCTGTTTTTCCGAGACAACTCCAACAAATGAAGTAAAGATTTTGTTTAAAGGCATGAAATGGTAAAAAAAATAAAAAAAAATAAAAAGGGGTCAAGCCAAGAGGTGTCACCTTCCTGTTTTGGATTCGCGCCGAGTCTGCTAACGGCTCAATCGATGAAAAATCGACTACAATTGTCGGTTCTTCTGGAAAAGCAGCCCGATAGAGGCGGCAGCCATCCGGCGAGCATGCAAAACAAGCGGCGCTGCCTTTGAGGGAAACCAAAAAATCGGGTGTGAGCTTTGGAGTCGCTTGGCCCGCAGGTGCAGCGACCCGTGCTTTGCATCCTGAGAGGGAAAAAAAAAAAAAAAAGGGTCCCGCTTCAACGCATCCAGCAGGATCCGATTACACGAAGGTTAGATGTTGACGCAGTAGCTAATGCATTTTGCATTTTCCGCGGGCGAAAATATCCCTGGCAGTTGGAGAGGAAGCGCACCAGAAAAGGGGGTTCCTGGGACAGGCGCGCCCTCCTCGCGCTGCAAGCCGCCGAATACTGACGGTGCGGGTCACACACACACACACAGACACACTCGCGCGTTCAGGCGCGCTACCAAAGCGGCTCCGTATCCAAGACGACAGATTTCGAGAATATCCGATGAAGTCACTCCAGCGAGTCTCAATATTTCATCGGCCTAGCCAGAGGCGCGCAGAAGCCAACCACAACAGCTATCATGGGGGGGCACTTGACTCCTGAGAGGGGGGGGGGTTGCTCTGGGTCAAAGTTTAAAGGTAAATCCTGCCTCAACGGGTAAAACGTTAAACGTTGTCCAGATGGAACTTAGTTGTACAGCAACAGGCTGCCTGAGCGAAACCCCCCCCGTCCCCGTCCCGCGTCCCGCGTGTCCTTACCGTGAAATCGTACGAAACCCGAAGACCAGCGTGGGGGAGTGAATTACGGATCGCCTCTTTTTTTTTTTTAAACCGTTTTCATTTATTTTTTTTTTCCCCCGTGGGAGAATCCAAATTGTTCTCCGCGGCCTCACTCGAAATGCACGGACCACTTTAAGCTTCCCCCTTTACGGAATTAGATGATGCATTATGCATATATTACTTCAGACTCATTTTCTCCTTCGGATTACCTCATCTTCATCTGTGCTCCTTTTTTTTTTTTTTACTCTCATGACTTCTCCTTCCTCTTCCTCACACCTTTTTCCCACTGGAGCTGCAGGCAGCTATGGCGGCGTGCCCCCCCCCCCCATAAACCATTCTTTGGTAGCTCAAGAAGAGGTAGCTCAGAAAAACAAAATAGGAAAAAAAAGCGCTGGTTTATTTCCGGACTATCAAAGAGTATGTCAGGGACTCGCAGTCGGGAACACATCGACAAGACGCACAAACAAAGTCGTCCTGCAGTATTATTATGATTATTTTACTTTTTTCTCAAAGCCGTTCCTCCTGAGAGGTCCGACAGCAGCTTCACACGAGCTCACGGACGGAGCATCGGCACCCGGTGCGCTGCATTTCCGTTCGACAAAATGGTGAGACACTGTGAGATGAGCGCGGCGGGAAAGCGCGGGCTCATCTCGAAGCCACCCGGGAACGGTCGCACGCGTGGACCGGAACCCGCCGGGGTCCGCAATTGTCACCTCGCCGCTCGGACGACTGGTCTCTCAAGGGGGGGGGGGGGGGCCCTTCGGAAAAACAGGCAAACAGGGAAACAACAACGCCAAGCGGACACATCCTGGGAGGAGCACGCGCGCAAAGTCACACGGGATGCAGTTGATAGTGAAATCACGTAGATGCACAAACTCAGCGCACACACTCGCGCCCGCGCGCGCGCTCAGGCACAGGCACCGACACAAACACGCGCGCCGACCAACCTGTTGGGATGTGGTTGAGCGCCGAGGTCTTCAGAACCTCCGGCGGAGGCTGCTGCTGCTGCTGCTGCTGCTGCTGCTGCTGCTGCTGCTGCTGCTGCTGCTGCTGCTGCTGCTGCTGCTGCTGCTGCTGCTGCTGCTGCTGCTGCTGCTGCTGCTGCTGCTGCTGCTGCTGCTGCTGCTGCTGCTGCTGCTGCTGCTGCTGCTGCTGCTGCTGCTGCTGCTGCTGCTGCTGCTGCTGCTGCTGCTGCTGCTGCTGCTCCTTTCCCAGGATCCCCTCTGTGGGAGAGAGAGAACACTCCGCTTCAAATATGGTCCGCAACATCGAGACGAGCTCCCCGGGACCACGAGACCCGCTGATCAGGCGGTGAGGGGCCGCGGTTCCGAAAACAGAGAGCGCGGCGGGTCGGGGGGGGGGGGGTGGGGGGGTCAGCCGCGCGTGGGGGGCGCTCGGCTTTCAGGTCAGCCGCGCGCCGGCGTGCGCGCGTCGCGCCAGCGGCGCCGCCGCGGCCGCCGCCTGCTGGGCAACCGCCCGGTCCATGGCCGGCGAGGGAGCGCGCCGGGAGCGTGCGGAGGCGCCGGGCTGCCGAGGTGCCCCAAGAGAAGCCCGGGAGCAGAGGGACGCCGGCGGAGCAGCCTTCATCGGCTCGCGCGCGCCTGTGTATGAGTTTCGGCGGGCGGGAGGAGGGATGGCGAGGCTCGACTGACACTGCCTGTGCTCAGCATAGCAAATGTGGCTGGCGGCGGCAGCAGAAGCGGCGGCAGCAGCAGCAGCAGCAGCAGAGCGGGATGAGGGGGTGGGTGGTGGTGGTGGTGGTGGTGATGGGGGCGGGAGAGGAGGAGAGGAAGGGAGGGAGGGAGTGAGGTAAAAATAGCTCACCCTTTTGTGTATAGCAGCACATGCGGAGCACGCACATGCAGAGACACAGACAGACACGCAGCTGCCGTTGCGCTCCTCTCGCGCGTGCGCGTGCGTGCGTATGCGTGCGTGACCATGGGCGCGCGCGCTTGTGCAAGTGTGTGTGCGCGCGCGTGTGTGGGCTGTAATTATAGTGGCAACATGAAAAGGCTTTTGTAGCTGCCGAGCCCTGGGAAGACATGGCTATAAAAAGCAGAGCGACAGAGAAGGGTGGTGGAGGAGGAGGAGGAGGAGGTGGAGGAGGAGGAAGAGGACATATTGGGGGAGAGGGGGGAGACGGAGGTGAGGATAGGGGAGAGAGGAGGAGGCGATGGAAAAGATGGAGGGGGAACGGCGTAACGCCGCAAAAAAACGCCGGAGAGAGGACGGAATTGACATGCATCACCACGCCAATGTGCGACGACTAGCGCACGCGCACACGAGCACATTCTCAATGCACGAGCTGAGGCACGGAAGCGTGCCATTCTTGCTTTGGACTGAAGATTTTCAAAAATAAAACGAAAAAAAAACACGCAAAATCCCTCTGGAGGAATAACACGGAGGAAGACAGGAGAGTGTGTCAATGTGCATGATCTATTTCGAGGAATTCACTCCGGATCAGGCTAGCGCACGCAAAGGCACGCAAAGGCACGCAAAGGCACGCAAAGGCACGCAAACGCACGCAAGCGCACTCAAACGCACGCAAAGGCACGCAAACGCCCGCAAGCGCACGCAATGCACGCAATGCACGCAATGCACGCAAACGCACGCAAACGCACGCAAACGCACGCAAACGCACGCAAAGGCACGCAAACGCACGCAAAGGCACGCAAACGCACGCAAGCGCACTCAAACGCACGCAAACGCACGCAAACGCACGCAAGCGCACGCAAACGCACGCAAAGGTACGCAAGCGCACGCAAACGCACGCAAAGGCACGCAAAGGCACGCAAACGCACGCAAACGCACGCAAACGCACGCAAACGCACGCAAACGCACGCAAACGCACGCAAACGCACGCAAGCGCACTCAAACGCACGCAAACGCACGCAAACGCACGCAAACGCAGGCAAACGCACTCGCTGAATTAGCCGCGAAGCTGGAGGACGCATTGCCCGCATGAATGGCTGCACCCCTGATGCACCAGGCCCTGTAGTTGTATTATCAAATACAACTATATCATAATTTTTCCCGCCCTGTAATCCTACCACCGCGGGCTGCCAGATATGGCCGCCCGGCCTGTCACCAAAAAAAAAAAACACCTCACCACGGGTGCCATTCATATTCAAATTCAAACTTGCGCAAGGTAGGTGCGCGGGGGGGGGGATTGGTGGTTGGGGGGCGGTGGGGGTGTTCCCCCAAACAAACACAGTGTCAGGCTTCATGTGAAAGGTTTCGGGAAGTATTGCTGGGGCAGAAGGGCGGTCGCCTCGCGTCCCCGCCTCGCCTGTCCAAAACAAACCGCGTCCGCGACAGTCCGCGACAGTGACAGTTGATAACTCTCAAATGAAACGCACTGTCGTTGTTTTGCAATGGAAATGAGCCCCGTCCCTGTGTGATCACACCTGCGGCCTCGGAGTAATCCTACGCCGGTTGTTCTTGCGCAAAATCCGCGGCTTCGCGTCTCCGCCGAGGGCGTGGGGGGGTGGGGGGCTAGGCAAAGTGTGTGAGCCTGGGGTCCGGGCCGCACGGCGGACGCCCGATGCAGGTGTGCGCGGGAACGCACACGTTGGTGGGACCCAACCGGCGAGAGAGAGAGAGAGAGAGAGAGGCCGCCGCGGCCGAGCGACGAACCACGTGCAACCAACGCACGCTTGCATTGCTATATACCTTGGCAACAGGGTCTATCAATCTTGAATGTAGCCTAGTTACCAAGCGCCCCCCCCCCTCTCCTCCATCCAGCTCCCGTCCTCCTTCTCGCTCTCTCTCTCTCCTATTCTCCATCCTCCTCTCCTCTCGGGTCCCGCTGGGCAAGCATCGGGAGACAGGGAGCTATAAATAGCCGCGGCTAGCCCCGGGCTGGAGAGTCAGTCAACTCGAGCTAACGTGGCTCCCGCTCATCTAAAAACATGCATGTTTGCATCGGGGGAGGGGGGGGGGGGGGGGGGGGGGGGGGTGGACGGGCCTGTCTGCCTGCGCGCCTGAGCTTGACCCGGCAGGGGCTCTTTGTCGTGCGGGAGAATGAGAGTGAGTGGTCTGTCCGCGCGCGACCGCGGCGTTCACACGGCGGGACAGCCGCGGAGAAAGAGAGGAAGGATGCTCCGGGCCTCATTACATTCAGTGCACTTCCTGTTCTGGCCGCCTCGTCCCGGGCGTCTCCTGGCGGAGCAAGGTGATCCAGACAGGAACAATACAATTAATCAAGCACGCCCCTCTCCTCGAAGAGCCTCTTTCCCCTTCCGGGTCGCACGTTCGCTTCCCAAGGGCACCGGCTGACGTCAACGGGCGAGCGAGAACAGAGAAGCGGTGACCCCCGTGCGAGACGGCCGCCGGCGTGCGTTCCGGGAACGGTGGGAAACAACCATCTGACCCTCATTTCAAGCTGCTGGAGTCCGAAAGGCGATGCGCCACGAATGAAATTTGCCGCGGCTGCCAATTGCTTTCTCGGTGGATGTCGTCATTGGAGATGAAACCACAAGTCGGTGGGGGAATGGGTCGGTCAATGCTACGGGCGTTGCATTCACCAAGTCGCAAAGAACATACGTGCACAGGAACCTTCGGATAGCAAAGTGTTCCCCTTTGCAGCGTCTGTGCTAATTCTACAGAGCAGATTTATGACTTTAATAATGACAGTGACCGCTGGCAGGACTTGTGTACTCGAGCTCATTTATAATTGAAAGTGAGCGAGTTTGGAGCAGCTATGCCAAAGAAAATGAACGGCAGCTTTGTGGGGTTACATTTAAAGCCACCGTGCTTAGGAGAAAACCTGAACAAACCAGTCGAGAGAAACCACCAGGGGCGTCAAAACGAGGCAGGCAATTGCCTCGGGCCCCGAGCTAGAAGGGGGGCCCCCCCCCCAAAGACGGCCGTTTACATTGGTCCACAGCAACGACAACGTGAAAGCCCCTTCAATGACTTGGCACGAGGGGGCACTGCCATGACACGTTCAGGAACCCCCTTATAGGGGGGCCCCGTTGGTACTTGAGCGCTGTCAAAAGCGTTGTTTTTTTTGCCTGGGCCTTTTTTGCCCGGGCCCCCCCCCCCCCCAGAGTGTCTTGAAACGTTCCTGAGAACAACGGAAGGACCATATCTAGTAAGTGGTCATTCCTTGCCCCCCTGATTAAAGAACATCACTTCGACCCGAAAAAGTGGAGTGAAGTGAAAACTGACAAATTGAATGTATAGGAATTGCAGGTATAGGAGACGCGGACGCATAGATGCATGGCTTGTCGAAGGGATCTGCAGGTGCTACTTCTCACGAACACGATGCCCCGGTTCTTGCAGAGAGGTTTTCATACATGAAGCGATCATTTGGGCACAGTCGACGGGTAATGGGCGCACGTGATGGAGCCGCACTGGGTTGCTAGGAGACTTGCGAAGCGGCTGTATAGCTTTGGTGGTCGGGCCCGATGCCTCGCAACAACGAACACCCACAACATGGGAGCCGATAGTTGCCCTGCAGCGCATATGTGCACGGAGGAACAGGTGCGTGTTTTTTTTTTATATGTTTCAAGTCTCCGCCAAGGCTATTCTCCAATTCTCAAATATGACTGTAGTGTTTTCTTGATGCAGGGGACGGGGGACGGGGGCGGGGGGGGGGTTCATGCTTCGTGTCAAGCTCTGTGGAGCACTATGTCAAAAGGCACAAGGAGAGGGCTCCGAGGCGGCAGTGTAAACTGTAATTGCCGCCGACAGCTCGTTGGCAGAACACAGTGTATCCAGTTACTGTGCCGGGGCGGGACAAAAAAGACACGGGGACAAAAGATGCGCCACCATTAGCTCACGTTCCCTCTGTGCCGTCTCTGTCCGACGACCAATTAAAAATCCGTTCGTTTCCCCCTCCCCCCCCAAATGTACCAGGACAGCCGCCCCGCGCGAAGGCCACGATTAGGTGAGGTGGAGGGGAAAAGGGGCGCCGCGAGACGAGGTGGGCGCAAGGACAAAAGCAGAGCATGCCCATGTGCGTGGTCGGTTGTTGCACAAGAGTTGTTGCCCCCCGCCCCCCAGCCACTCCACCCCGCCCGGTTTTGTTCTGGAACGGACTGATCAGTCACGTTCAGCCAAGTCGGTGGCACATGGAAGGTCGGCTCTGATGAACCCTCTGGCTGGCGGGGAACCTCAGCTCTGTTTGGGCGAGGGAGGGAGGGGTGAGGTGGAGGGGAAAAGGGGCGCCGCGAGACGAGGTGGGCGCAAGGACAAAAGCAGAGCATGCCCATGTGCGTGGTCGGTTGTTGCACAAGAGTTGTTGCCCCCCGCCCCCCAGCCACTCCACCCCGCCCGGTTTTGTTCTGGAACGGACTGATCAGTCACGTTCAGCCAAGTCGGTGGCGGTTGGAAGGTCGGCTCTGATGAACCCTCTGGCTGGCGGGGAACCTCAGCTCTGTTTGGGCGAGGGAGGGAGGGAGGGAGGGAGGGAAGGCGCGGCACTGTGGGAACGCGCCGGCGCAAGTGCACTTTTCCTCAAACTGCCACCATTTCGTCAGTTCGTCCTGCAGGACGGAAGCGACGTGTCGGCACAAGTGGGCACGTCAAAATAAACCACGACAAACGCGACCCCCCACCCCCGATCCCGCTGAAATCACAACAACTGCCGGAAAAACAAAAGAGGCAGCCGGCGTGTCACACATGCGCTCGTCCCGAGCTCCATTTTTTGCTGCACTCAGCGGGGGGGCGGGGGGGGGGAGCAGGCAAAAATAATGATTGTTTGTTTGCCAGGCGTGCACGGGTGCGTGTATCTTGTGTGTGTCTTTCTAAAAATAGACTCCGGGATAAGCCGGGCCCTCTTTATTGCAGCGAAAGCTTTTAACCCCTTGGCCCCCGGGTTTGAGCAGCGGGACGTGCGATTCACGTGCACTTCTCGTGAGCGGCCAATGGAAAGGGTCTACAGAATACCAAAGCACCACGAGAGAAACCCCAACGGAGTGCGCGAGCCATAAATCTTCACCTCATATCGACACGTTCGGAAGCAACCGCGGCAGAGGAGCTTTTGCCACTTTTATTACACTTCATTCGCAACTGCGGCGGTGAGGAAGCTCGATTTTCAAAAATCGGCCCTCCTGACAGTTATACGAGGCACATGCCCAGGGCACGCACTGCCACCAATGACTTAGGCGCCTTGCTCAGACGTAGCCCGGCCCTGCTCCCTTTCCCTTACAAGACAGAGGGGGGGGAAGATAGGCTCCTAAATCACAACTGCGAGCCGTGGATCTTCCGGTCAGACGTCCCCTCTTTAAATGCCCCCCACCGCTGCCCTATTCGTAGCGTCTGGCGGGTGTAATGAAAAGCGAATCCATAATATAGACCTATGACACCTGCGGAGAGAGGTGCGCGTGTACTCGTACCGCAGTATTTACCATCTTCAGACAAGAGATGAAGACCCAAAGGGTGGTTCAGATTCGGGGAAAAAAACAGGCCGTCCAACTAGTCTGGCGAGGGACCCAATCATCAGGAGGTGAGCGTCCACCGTACGCGATCCTTAAAGGGGTTTAGGCTAGGTTGTTTATGGGGACCATCCGTGCATGCCTCGGCTACCGAGGTCGATTCCCCTCCCCCCGCCGGACAGCATGCGGAGCGTCCCCGTACCAGTGCGCAACACATGTGTCACTACCTCGTCTGAGGTACTGTTTGCGTCAGATCCCTACCCGACCCGAGAGTAAACCGGTGCTCACGGTTTGTCACACACGAGGAGTCCAATCAGGAGATCCGTGTTTGACAGGACGCAAGTACCAGGGGGCCCCCTGTAAGGGGGTTCCTGAACGCGTCATTGCAGTGCCCCTTCGTGGCAAGTCATTTAAGGGGCTTTCAGGTTGTCGTTGCTGTGGACCGTCTTTGGGGGACCCCTCCTAGCTCGGGGCCCCGTTGTGACGCCTCTGCGCGCAGGTGCCACGCATGAACAATGGTATCTCTCATCGAGGTGTGCATAAATCAAGATTTTGACAGGTTTGAAAAAAGCATGCAAAACAACCCACGTACATGTGCCCGAAAAATCCTGATTCCTGACCCTGGCCGTCAGTGTTTATTTGACTTTCTTGTATCTCCTGCACTTCTTTTCTTTTTTTTTTTTTGCCTTACACGCCTATGCAAAACCTGTTGCGCTTGTGACCTAGATACCGCCGAGCCTTCGAGGAAAGGAGCACTGTGTCAAGTTGACCGCCCCGGAGCCGTAAAAAGGGGCTCACGCCCACACGCACTCATGCAAGTAATGCAATAAAAGATCCTTTGGACACGCTTCACAGGCATGAATGGGTTAATATTTTACAACGTAAAAGTTCAATCCTCTTCCCTTCACAGACAAATCTCTGAAACTTACGGGGACTACCGGGAACTCACGAACCATTTCCTGGCCCGCGTGTGTACGCGACTTGCCCTCTTTCGCAAGGCACCGCAACGCCTGCGGAAGATGACCGCTCAGCTTCAGACTTTTCTCCTTTTCTGATCGCACCGATAAACACAAAAATGGTATCACGCACTGTGCGGTAGAGTTTGCACTACAGGTGGCCGTTAATAGGCTATCCGCCACACCTGCGTTACCGATTACACCTGACCTTCATTAAGACACGCATTTCTGCTCAGAATCTCGAGAGGCCTGACTCGTACCCCTACCTGTCAGACTATAGGCAGAGCTTATAAACCATATATATATATATATATATATATATTATTTTTTTTTTTTTTTTCAATTCACGTTTTCTGCGGTTTCCCAGCCAGCGGTCGAGGAAACGCTGTGGCAAGCGGGGTGGGCTGCGAATCCACTTTAACGCTGTTATTATTATACCAGCATACAACTACAATGATTTGAATTTGTACAAGTATGCGCTCCAGCAATGAACGGAAAATTCACCCGAGATTTACCCAAACCGGCCCTGCTCAACCCACCGCCGAGCCAAGCGCGCTGGCTCATCGCTAAGCACAAGTGCAAAGCGAATGCGGCGGAGTCTTGCGTGGCGGCCTGTGTCTGTCTCTCTCACTTCCGACGAGGCCGTCTCCCGGGCTGCCCCTGACGCAAGAGAAGCAACACCTCGAAGGGACGCCCCCGCGCTCGGCAGCACTCGGAGGACCCAGGGATCGCCTCCGCTGTGGGATTTACGGAAGAGCCCACGGAGACGGTGAGAAAGAATTACCAAAAGACTGTGGCTACAAGTATGCGCTGTCTCCCATGGACTCGCGCGCGCGCGCGCACACACACACACACACACACACACACACACACACACACACACACACACACACACACACACACACACACACACACACACACACACACAGCAGCTTAAGCGAGGTGCGTTAAAGCGGGTCAGATCCGGCGCAGCCACCGCGTGGCCCACCGGTGAGAATCCGGGCAAAAGCCGGCTGGGAAGTTTCAAAAGAGCTAAAATCTCGTTATTCTTTTTGACGGGAGGTGCTTCATTTATCTGTCACATCAGCCGCTGCAGCCAATGGGCAGAGAGGAGGTGCAGTTTCCGTCCTGCCTGGGCTGTGTCCAGCGCCGGGCACTGATTCACCTCTGTTTGTCCTCCTCCCGCCGAAGTATTGCGAGACACAATAGCGACAGCATAGTCATAGTTTTCCACGTGAAGTTGTTACTGTTCGAGGGGGGTGGGGCGTCTAAGAAATGAAGGACATTTCGTTTTGACCTTTCCTTTATATTACTTGGAGTATTTAATACAGGCAAATTACGGTTTATTTGCGGAAACCATGATGTCCAATCGCCTTTAAAGTCCATCCACAGCCTAAATATTTTAGATGTCACATCGTCCTCCGGGAGACAAACCTTGTCGCAAAGAAAAACGAACGATCGAGGGCGCGAGCGAGTGCCGCACACTCGCTCTGATTTAGTTTCCAAAAATGGAGAACCTCTGTTCCACGAGAGAGAGCCCAGAAACATTAGCAGCCTTGAAACATGGCATGACAAACACATTTATATTTCCCACCAAATGAGCTTAAAAGCAAGTTGGGGGAGGAATTCAAAAGTGGACATGATTGGTTTTATGTTTTATGTTTTGTTTTTTTTATGTGAAAATCGGATAGAGAAGTACGAGCGCCAGTGCTGGTGATTTTTCTAGGTATTACCATTTATTTTGAGATGAACGAGGAACACCCTGGACAAAAATCCGTTGCTGGGGGAATTTGCCGGGCAAACGGAGGACTTAAAAAGGAAGGCGCCGTCTTGCGCCGTCTCGCGCCGTCTCGTGCCGTCTCGCGCCGAGCGGCGGCCATCCCGAGGTCGAGCCAGCGGCGCGATGCGCCCCGCATCTGCTCGGGGACAAGGGTAAGTCCAGTTGAGGCCCCGCGCGGTCAGACGCGCGCCACACAGCTCCGCACACATCCCGGGCGCGTTAAAACTCGTCAGTGACGGGGACGTCGGGGAGGTCTGAGGCCGCCGGCGCCTTGAGGCCGCGGTATGTGGAGCGCGCGCACCCCCGCGGTGTACGAAGCAAACGCGGCGGACGCCGGGCAGGTATCGCGCCGAACCGGGGCAGGAGGCGAGGCCTTTCTCATCTGCCAGCTGCTTACCGAATTATTTATCAGCTCGCCAGCGCTTCTAAACTGAGCTTGATTAGGTGTCGGAGGGAAGAGCAGACTCTCTTAATGGGCCCGGCGTTCTGCTCGCCCTCCGGAGCTCGCTCGCGCTGAATCGCGCCAATTAACAGACATAACACCAGATTAAAAACGTTTTATTGCGTTGGGGCGGGTCGTGGTGTGTCCGCGTTGCGAAACAACGCATTCGCCCCGCTCGGCGCGGAAGACGAGGCGGCCGGAAAAGATTCCTCTTCATTTTCGCCACACCGAGGGACTCCGTTCTCATTACGCAACTCGTTTTTTGAAAGAGCACCCCAGCTTGTTTTGCGGCGGCAGTGATGGATTCCCGTTGCCTCAGTGCGCGGGGCCGAAAGGGGGCCACAAATGATTATCTACCGTCTTCCTTTCTGACACTTTAAGAGTCTATAAACAAGCCGATAGTTACGAGAAGCATTTAAAGGTCCCCCCCCTCCCCCCAAAACAAACCTGGAGTGGAAGAAGCCTTCAGAGCAAAATCAAAGGCTTAACTTGATGTGCGTAACTTCACATATTATTATAATTATTAAAATGATTGTTATCATCATCAACATCATCAGTATCATTATTATTATTATTATTATTATTATTTATTTGTTTATTTATTGATTCTTTCAATCCAAATGAAAAGTTCCAAACATTTGTATCTGTATTTAAACTCGACAAAGACTTATTCATTTCCATGTGTACATCGATTTTGGCGAGGCTCTTACCTTGGTGGCTGTGTGATGTCATCTCTGAAAGGGTGTCCACACACTGCAGCAAGCGCGCCCCCGGCTCTGTGTGTGTGTGTGTGTGTGTGTGAGTGTGGGTGAATGTGTGTGTGTGTGTGTGTGTGTCTGCGCGAGTGGAGACGTGATTTACAGGATGGTAGTCAGGAGGCTCTGTTCTGCCAAAACTGCCAAGGCTGCCGGGACTGAATTTGTGTGTCCGTGACTGTGTGTGTGTGTGTGTGTGTGTGTATGCTGGTCCAGCGCTCAGTGCTCTCCCCTCGAGAATCAGGAAGCAGACGTCCAGAAGCAGCCAAACCCCCCTGTGAGGCTTCCGATTTGGTTACTCCAGTCAGCTGAAGGTCCGGCACCCACCTAAAACAAGGGGACAGAAGGGATTTCGCAGTCCATTATAGTATCGACTTGAAAATGACACCCACTTGCAGCCGACAACTCCGTGGACCCACGTCTTTGGGGTTCACCGATGTGACCTGGCCAACCCCTGAATCATTCCAGCTGCACTTTGTCAACGCTGCCCGCCGCTAAATACCCGCAGCTCCATAGGAGGCGTTGTACTTGTTGAGCAGTTCACGAGGCAAGCGATATGACGGAACACACAAATCAGAGAGTGGTAATAATCCACGGGCTCAAAATGCACCCTGTGTCGGGGCACGGTGGGGAATTGCGAGCTGTCAAAAGTCTTTTGTCGTGCGCCGATTGAAACCGCGTCTTTTTTCCAAGACACGAGACACGCGGTGTGGTGCGTCGCGGCGAAGGGTAAAATTAGCAGCCCCAGACCGAAGGAGTGTGTCCTTTGCAGGTGTTGCCCTTTTGTGGCGCTAAAATTAGCCAAGCGAACGTAGGTCGCAGTAACGAGCCGCCCGTCGACTGACCCGGAGAAGGGACGCAAGCGGCCCGGGGAGATTTCATCGTTTCTGCCGGTGCATATCACGCACAGCGGCCAGCTCCGGATTGAATCGGATGTTTCTCTCTTTTGGAAGAAACGCTCTTTCTCGGTCTGTGTCTCCGTCTCCGACGCGCAACCCGAATTCCTCGAGATGGAATCACGGCCCAGGCCCGGGGCGCCGACTCAAGTCCGTCCGCCACCAATGCGAAAGGGGCAAAAGTGGCCCAGGGTCGGAGGTGGGCCGGAGGAGGGGCGGCGGCAAGGGCAGATTTGGGGGGGGGGGGGAAGGGGGGGCGGAGGCATGTTCACGCCCTTGTGTGTGCGTTGGCAGGGGGTCCCAGAGGTCCTCGGCGGCGGGATATGTGTGTGTCTGTGTCAGCGTGGAGGGGTGGGGGTCTCAAGACAAGAGGGCCAGACAGGGCGGCCGGGGGACAAATTGCCCCCCCCCCCCCCCCCCCCCCCCCGCCAGACGGGGGGCCCCCGGGACAAACCCCCCCCCCCCCCCCCCCCCCCCCCCCCCCCCCCCCCAAAAAAAAGTCGGTCACCGCACAGCGCACGCACTCTGGCGCTTTGTAATGGAAAAATCAAGGGGGCAGCGCGACTGTGTCTCGGGGAGTAGCTGACACTCCGGGGGGGGGGGGCTCCGTGCGACACCATTCTCCCAGGGCCTCTCATCTGACGAGGGAGGGGTACCCGGGTGTGTGTGCGTGTTAGAGTGTGTGTGTGGGTGTGGGTGTGGGTGTGCGCCGGGCCATTGTCCAGAAACAGAGCTTCAATGATGCAGGGTGACAGATCTGGGGAGACAACGCCTGGAGCCCAAAGTAAAGAAATAATGAAGAGTGGGGATTGGGTTCAAAAAATAACGGGTGGGGGGGGAGCAGGGGGGGGGGGGGGGGGGGGGGGGGGGGGGGACCCAGAACGCCAAAGTTTGCGACTGACAAAAAACCGATCAACAACCATCAGCATTAGTTGGAGGGCGAGCTGCCACGTTATAAATGCCCGGACCCTGTCCAAGCCCTGCCCAAACTCCACCTCCCAGGTATTCCGAGGGCCAAAATAAAATCCCGATTTAGGACCTCATTTCAAGGTTCACAAAGTGTCTCCTGCCCTTCGCGGCCGCATTGAACATACGCGACTGACGGTGCCTTCACGGCCCCCAGCCACCCGCACGCCCCCATTCACAAAAAAAAAAAAAAAAAGATTGACGCATGCAGAGAATTACCACCGCCCATCCCGAGCCATTTACACCCAAACGCGCGCGCGCGCGCGCACGCACACACGCGCGCAAACACCAACACGGGCCCGTGGCTCCTTTTCGCTCTTTCAAAAACCACAATAACACGTTTACGCGGTCGCCGTGTGTGTGTGTGTGTGTGTGTGTGTGTCGTGCTAAAAGCAGCACACGGGCGCAGCCACAAACGCTGCCATCGACACGGGCCGTCCCGCGAACACTTCCCGCCCCGCGAACGGGGCGATAGAAAAAAAAAAAAAAAAAAAAACCTTTCGCGGCCGCCCGCGTCTAAAAGGACTTGAAAAGCGGCGTGGAGGCGGCCGTGGCTCGGGGTGGTCCGTCACGCGGAGGCCGGGGAGCGGCGGCCGAGCGCGGGGCGCGGAGGAAACTTCAAGCCGGACGTTGTTTTGATGAACCCGGCCCGCGCATCGCATCCCTGGCCGCAACATCAACACCGACGCGGAGGACGCGAACGCGGCGGCGGCGGCGGCTCACCTGCGAGGAGGAGGAGGAGGAGGAGGAGGAGGGGGGGGGGCCGGCGGCGGCGGCGTCCCGGTCGTCCCGGCACGTGTCCCCGCGGAGCCTATTCTACTTCTGCCCCATGTCGCGCTCCGGGCGGCGGCTGGGACCCTCTCTGCTCGGCGCGGGCGGAAGGGGGAAGAGGGGAGACAATCACCTCCTGACAGATTCCGCCATACTGGATTTCGGTGGCAGCCCCAGTCACATGGAAGCGGCCCTGCGATCGGCCAGAGGCGGAGTTAGGCTGATGGGAGAGCCTGCACGGGGACACACACACACACACACACACAAACACACACACACAACACCGGACTGCACAGACAGTGTACATCTAAAGGGCATACGTTGCGTAGGGGTTAGAAAAGAGTCTAACATATATCAGTATCAATATTCAGTTGAAGTCATATATATATAAATATGAAAATAATAAAAATATACGTTTGACTACTTTTACAAATATTATATATATATTATATTTATATATATTAGTTTGTATATATATATATTCAATATTCAGTTTCATACCAGAGTTCTCAAAGTCTTTATAGGAGGACGCCCAGGACTCAGACATCCCCAGCAGGGTGTTCTCCATGATCTGGATGTCGGTGTTGGGACAGTTGCACTGGGGATACTCCTCGGCACATTGACAGATGCACTGGTTGTTTCGGCAGACGTATTCACCCTCTCCGTTGCACATAATGTAGCTCAGGGCCGACTGGACGAATTTCTCCTGCAGGTATTCCGGGAAAATGACCTGGAGACCTGAAAACAAGATATATATATATATATATATATATATATTCAATATTCAGTGTTGATGATATGACGCAGGGTTAAGATCGAATGAAAAACTCCAAAACTTAAATAGTCAGGATATTAATTATTCATTATTATTGTTTTAATCAAACTGTATACTGTCTAGAGTTGTATATATATATATTGCAATATTAGGTGCATATGAGTCTCTATTAAGACTTTTACGTTTCCTGCTGATTTCTTGCATTTTTATTGGCCGTGGCGTACGACTGTCGCACTCCTGTGTCCTTCTAAATACTCTCGTTTGTGTACGTTGGTCGCGCCTTTGCTTTGCCGTGAACAACACCGCTGCAATGCCTTTACACCACATGGTCCGCGCAGCAAAGAAAGTATAAAAAATATACAACCGGTTGTTGTCAATGTTTTGTTTGTTTTTTGTTTTTTGGGGGGGACACGCAATAAGCATGTGGGAGACCAAAAACACCGAGCGCCACCGCGGCGCTTGACTGCGCCGGAAGTCCACCGTTCCCCTCGAGCTGTTTTGGTTTGCGCCTTTCGCAGGGACTGAAAGACTGTCTCAAACCGTTTTGAATCCACGGCTTTCCGTTTCTTCTGGGTGAAGGAGATACGCGCGGGGGGGGGATCCGAGATCAAGGTCCGCTAAAAAGAAATCAATAAAATGCCAGGCAGACGCCGAACTACACCTCCGCGAGCCCCGATCTTCCCCTCGGTCACTAAGCCAAACTATATAAATAGTTTTTTTTTTTGTTTTTTTTTTTATACGTATTGTTTTTGAAATCGTCAGCTCAGTCTCCGCGCCGTTGCCGGGCGGCCGCTCCAGGTGTTTGTCAATTCAGGTCACTCCTCTTCTGGAGCACAGGGGCAGCCTGTTGGGGCAGCCGTATCCATGGCAACAAAGGATTATCATTTCCGCGGGTGAGCCACGGTTGAGCGTTGGGTTAAGTACGGGGGGTCTGTCTTGGCGTTATCGCTCCGATGTGGTCGGCGCTGGAGTACGCCTCCCGGGGGGGCCCGACCCTGAGAGCCGTATGTCTGCGGACTTTTCTGTTGTGCGGGAATGCAAACGTCGCAGTGGGCACGGACAAACGCCCGCCCGCCCCCCCAACCCCCCCCCCCCCACCCCATAAACCCCCCCCAAAAAAACCCTGCCATTTAAAACAGTCAAGCTAAGACGGCTTACGAACCTGAAACCAAACCTGTGCCGAAAAGTTTGGAACGCAAACTTTCTTAAGATCCTGTGATCACGATGAGTGTCTTTTCAAAATATAATAATAATAATATCATATATATAGTTATATATATACTGTACATATATAACGTCAGTGTCAATCCAGGGGCCACAAATTGCTCTTGGACATCTGCATCTGTGTTGTTTGTCTATGGGCGGTGTGTGTGTGTGTGCGTGTGTGCGTGTGTGCGTGTGTGCGTGTTTGCGTGCATGCACATGTGAGCGTGTCCAGAGCCGTGATGTCAAAGCAGGGATTAGATAGGCTTATATTGCCCAGAGCAGCGCATTTGCAATTCAGTGAACATCCCACTGGAGTTGCCAAAATCGCTGATGATGTTAGTTGAACTATTTTGCATCCAGGGGAGTAGCCGTAACCTGCTTCCACTTCCGGTATACCTATTTGGAGCACCATGCCCTGAAAAGCATCTCCGGCTCCCCCCCCCCAAAAAAAACCCCAGATCCAAAATAAGGGGGCCTCCAAAACATACGTCGTGTTCTTGGGCCGGCGGCTGCCTGGAGCAGCAGCGAATCGGGGGGCCCGGATAGTCGACGGTGGGGGGGGCGAGTGCCTGCGCCGAGTGCCGCCCCGCCGCCGCGGAACACATGGCACGGGGGCCGCGGGCCAGACCGCTTGCAGCGCACGCGCCCGCAGCTGGCCGTTAGTGGTTGGAGGAGGGAAGCCGGCGTCTCACCCAAAACTGTCCCGCGCGAGTCAGGCGCGGCGCGCGGACAAAAAGGTGGGGGGGGAGGTGGGCGGTGTGCCGGCCTCCGGCGTCATAAGGAGGCTCTGCCTCGCCAGCGGGAAAGGAAAACACCCCTCCGCGCCTCGCCTCACAAATAGATGGGCTTGTGTGACTTTTCCTCGCTTTACCTCAGCGTGACTTGGCTTGTAGTTAAAAATGAGACACAAACGCTTTCCAGGATGCGGCGAAACTGGAGTGTTGGAGAGGGAAAGGGGGGGGGGGGAGCGACCATAAAGGGTTCTTGTTAAAAGAAAAAAAGACGCCGAGTCAAGGCTTCTTTCAGTCGAGCCAGTTAGTCGAAAACTTTCCATCAAAGACTCGCCGCATGGAGTAATTACCTCTCACGCAGCAACAGCTCCCTAGCCTTATTACTGATACTTTCTGTGTGTGTGTGTGTGTGTGTACGTGTGTGTGTGTGTGTGCGCGCGTGTGTGAGTGTGTAAAGGTGCATGTTCTACACCCCCCCCCCCCCCCCCCCACACACACACACACACACAAAGTGGATGACTATGCCTCCATTTCCCGGTCAGGCGGAGTGTGCGTCTCCATGCGCGCGCCTATAAAGGAACAGCACCCCATGCGGTGCCTCGCTTTCCAGACGCTAACCGGCTGGCAGGAGGCGGGGGGGGGGGACCCCCCAAAAAGTGTCGCGATGACAGGGGTGGCTCCCGGGCCACCCGACGTGGCGTTTCCGGGGCACACCGGGGGTAAAACAAAAAAAAAAAGGCCGGTCCACCTCCGGCGCGACGCGGCGCCGAGTGGGGGACCGCTCGCCCCCCGACGCGACGACCTGTCAGACGACAAGGGATCCCGACGCCGTGGCTTGCGTCTGTGAAGCATTTGGGTAGTGGTGCTTCTTCAAAAAATCCCCCAATTTTTTTTGGGGTGGCGAGCAGGCGGGAAAAGTCCAGTTAAATAAGGGAAAGCGGTAACGTAAGGTGCCTTTTTTTCGTCGCCGATGTGACCGATCTTTTTTTTTTTTTCACTTTCGGAAATGTATTCATGGACCCCGCTCACGCATCCAAGCAGGCTTTTTTTTTTCTTTTCTTTTCCCGTGGGGGGAAACCGTGATGACTCGCCATGGTTTTGGTATCTAAAAGGGAATTGGACTACAGTGGGAAAGCCTCAGCTCTCGGATAAGTGTCTGCGTCGTCCTGCCAAATCGAAAAACGGCACCCGCTGCGGTAGTGATGTCCTATGCCCGAGCTCGTCCAGACAATGTTGGAGCTTTGGACTTGCGTCGGAAGGAACTGGAAAAAAAAAAAGCGAACCCCCCCAAAAAACGTGTAAAATGTAAAAAATGTTAAATGTAATAGAGCGTCTGTGACCGGTCCAGCGCCAGAGAGTGCAACGGGGCTCTTCCAGCGGTAGTCACGAGCGAGCGGAGAGTTTATAAATCTCTCACTCACTGCAGATTTACGACGTCCAAATAGCGCGCCCCCCCCCGATGTTTCCGCGCCTCACCGCGTCATGAGACGGTTGTATTTTTCCAGGGAAGGGCTTTGAAATGGCGGAGCGCGGGCAGCCGGTGAAACTTCGCAAGGGCCCTGCCAGCAGCGTAAAGCGAGAGACATAAAAACCCCCGACCCAAAAAGAAAACCCTGAAGTAGACAAACTGCGTGAAAGTGTTCATAAAGTATCTTGGGGGGGGATGAATAGCTTTGTGTCGTGGGTCAGACCTGTGCCCCGTCTAGCCCCCCCCCCCCGGCAAACACAGGTCAAAGGTCATTGCCGAGAACGGAGGAGATTGATTGTTTTTTTTGTTTTTTTTTTAGGCGCCGTTCGCAAACGACGAAGGGGGGGATTGGTTCTCTTCTTTTCTTCCGGGAGGGGTTTATTTCACTTTTCAAATCCTTCCTGCGAACTGCCAACGCGTTGTACTCTCATTGTACTTTTTGCACGTCACTCGGTCGAGGCTCAAAGTCGGGTCCAGTTCCGTCGACCAAGCCGTAGTTGACACCGCGCACCGACATTTAGTACTATGGAGTTGCGGAGGCATTACCTCAGAAGTAATAGAAGTACCAGAGCCATAAAAAAAATGTTTTTTTTCCAATATACATATAAATTGAAATAAAGCAGAGTACTCAAAACAATATCACCAGCTGCGTGGAAAATATCTACCTCGCCTTGCACGTGCCAGAGTAAGCCCCCCCCCCCCCCCCCCCCCCCCCCCCAGCGCGGGACGCCCGTGTCACATGTCACCGGCAAGTACGCCGCACGAGGACGAAAGCACCGGAGCGAGTGGCCTCACCTTTGACCCTGTAACAACACGAGGGGGAAATGATCGTTTTATCACCCCTGTAAGTGGCGAGGCAGCGTGATGGCAGTGATTCACAGGCGTGTGAGCTGAGCTGCCACTTCACTGCCCGGCGGCCGACTACGTCGGGGGCGAACGGGGGCCGGGGAATGGTTTCAAACAGCCGTTGGCGTCAGAAAAAACATCAACAACAGAATCACTCCGTAGCCGACGGGGCGAGAAAGGAAAATATCACACGAGCGCTCGCCCAAGGAGGGACTCCCTTCCATTCAAAGAGAGCGTCGGAGATTTTTATTTTTTTTTTTACCGCGCACGTCAGGACTTCTGTTTCCTGGAGAAAAAACCTGCTCCAGTTCAATGACTCTACTTTACGCCACCGGGATGTCTGGATAAAAATAAAATGGTAAATCGTGCGCCCCCCCCCCCCCCCCTTAAAAAAAACCCCACCCGTTCCCCCCCCCCCCCCCCCATTACCCGCAAATACAAAACAAACTGAGGAAGAAAAATATTTCGCTTATTAATAAAACAAAAATACAAATAGTTTGCCAAATAGCCTCAACGTTTATGACAGCCACGCTTAAGTGTAACCCAGAAAAATATGGCATGTTGCATTTTTGGCTAATTCCTTGGCACTTATGAGATTTTTTGCGCGGGGCACTTATTTCTCGCGGTGTTTGCTCCTTTTCCCGCTTTTTTTTTATTTTATTTTTTTCATCATTATTATTTGTATTTCGGACCAAAGACCAAGCTAGTTCAGCTCAACACAAAAAAGAGAAGCAGCGAGCCCCTCTTCTGACGGACGTGCGGTAAGGCCGCCATCTTGTGGACGCGCCGGCAAACGACGGCGCGGGCGAGGAGGAGGTGTCGTCATCACCGTGCGCCCGTGCCCCTCTTCCGACCGTCGCAACGTGTGAAGAAAACACGGGGAGCCGCTGATCGGGACATTTAACGTCTGTTTTTGTGTCCGCACGCGGGACGTTAAGTGTGACGTTGACGCTTCGAAGTGTTTAAAAAAAAATATATATATATATATATATAAATAAATCCGCTTCTAACGCCGACATTTGCGAGAGGGCTGGTTGCGGACGAGCTCGCGCTCATTGGGCGACCGTTGCACGAGGCAGCATGGAGAACGCTGACGGGACCCAGCTGGAGCTCCACGGAGACGAGGAAATCATTGAAGTCATTGAGCTCAACGAGGCGGACCCTGGTCCTGGTGGGTGGATGCACCTTGCGCAGCTCACCTGCAAGTCTGCGCAAGGTGTCCTCGTGCGCTGTTCCTAGTTTTGGTCAAAACACCTGCTTACGCTCCCAGAGTCGCCCAGGGGTGCATGTTTTGGTCGCAGACCTCTGATTGGCCACTCTCCGCTTTGTCCCTTCTTCCGCCCGTACCCGCTCCCGACCAGACGACTTGGCCCAAGACTTGGAGGACGTCGACTTTGAGGATCCGGGGGACGCCGGCGGCGACGACGACGACGCCAGCGGCTGGGAGACGGAGGACGAGATGGACTCCGAGGCGGCGACGGACAACAGCGAGCTCACCTTCTCCAAGCACACCGGTGAGTGTCCCGATTGGGCGGGAGCGGTCCGGCGGTCGGCGGGCCGCAGGTTTGATTTGGTCCCCCCCCCTTTGCCCAGGCTCGGTGTTCTGCGTAAGTCTGGACCCCGCGACCAACAGCCTGGCGGTGACGGGAGGGGAGGACGACAGGGCGTACGTTTGGAGGGTGAGCGACGGCGCGGTCCTGTTCGAGTCCACAGGTGAGTCGCCGGGAGCGCCGGCCGCGGCGCCGGCCTGGCCGCCTGCGCGCAGAGCCCAGCCGGCTAGGCTCGTCCAGCCGAGTTATGACTCTTTTTCTTCTTTGACCCCCCCCCCCACCACACAGGTCACAAAGACTCCGTGACGTGCGCCACGTTCAGCCACGACTCCAAGCTGGTGGCTGTGGGCGACATGGGCGGCACGATCAAAGTTTGGAAAGTGGAGAGCAAAGAGGAGGTCTGGTCCTTCGAAGTGGGCGATCTGGAGGTAGAGAGCTTCGGGCGTGGATGTGCCCTTCTAAGCGCTTGTTTGGAAGACTGTTCGGACACTCCCCCCCCCCCCCCCCCCCCCCCCCCCCACCCCTTCCTTCCCCCCCCCCCCCCCCCCCCCGCGCTCCACTGCAACCGTTTAGTTTCCCCACACAGGCACCCAATTTCTAGACTCAAAACATGTGCTGATTGGAGACTGAGAGACAGCTGCGAGGGGAAACCGCCCGTCTAATTTGCCGCCGTCTGCCCCTTCTTTTTTCTTTTTTTCCCCTCCTCAGTGGCTGGAGTGGCATCCCTGCGCTCCGGTGCTGCTGGCGGGAACGGACGACGGCAACGTGTGGATGTGGAACATCCTGTCGGGCGACTGCAAAACCTTCCAGAGCGCCGCGTGTCAGGCCACCAACGGCAAGGTCCTGGCCGACGGTGAGGGGGCGAGACCATGCGAACCGCGAATGTGCTTTCACGGTCCCCCGCCCCTGGATTCGGGGGGCGGGGTTGTGTATAATTCCAAAAAATAACGGTGGTTTTATAGGCATTCAAGTGCATTTGCTATGTCTCCCAAGGCAAGCGGGCTGTGGTGGGTTACGGGGACGGCTCGGTCCGCGTGTGGGATTTGAAGCAAGGCAACGCCATCCACGTCATCAAAGGTGAGTCCGTAATGTCTTTACGGTACCTTTACACCTTTTGAAAGAAAAGAAAAAGGGCACTTCATAGAGATGGCAAATTTTTTACCCCACGTGTCTATCGCCAGGTCAGGATGGACACAAGGGAGCGGTGACGTGCCTGGCGTGCAACAAGGACGGTTCGCTGGCGCTCACCGGCTCCATGGACGGCTGCGCCAAGCTCGTCAACACCGCCACGGGCAAGGTGGGTGCCGCGGAGATCCCGCCGCCGCGCGGCCAGGCAAGGAGCCCTATAAGTACAGGCTGCTGTTTCGGCGAGTAATATAGGGCTGTGTGTCGCGTCTTGGGTCTGCGTGTGCGCAGGTGGTTGGAACCTTCTGCGCGGACGGGGGCAAACCGAACGGATCGGCGGCCGACGGAGACTCCAACTCCGTTGAATCCGTGGGCTTCTGCAACATGTGAGTCGGCAGAACTGCCGCAAACTCGACCCTTATTCCCGCCGCTCGTCTGCCCTTATCGGATCACGGTGGATTTGTGATTGGTCGCCTTAAGCGACAAGGCGGCCACGAGGGCCAAATTGGCCGCGGACCCCCTGAATGTTTGGTGCTCTCCCGTGTGCCCCCTCCAGCCTGCCCCTCGTCGCCGTGGCGTACCTGGACGGGACCCTGGCCATATTCGACATCTCGACACAGGCCCTGAGGCACAGGTGCCAGCACCAGGTAACCAGGGGCTGTGGGACGGGGCAATCTAAGTCTAACCTGTAGTCCTCCCGGCAACCACCTTGTAATTGCCCCTTTGAACAAACTGTATTCACACGCAACTCTTAAGGATTAAGTTGCCTTGACAGTCCATTGAGTGTGTGTGTGTGTGTGTGTGTATATATATATATGTATATATATATATTGTTACCACCCACCGACGGTGCGAAATTAAGCGAATGTATTGAAGAGCAAATCGGACGCGTGGTCAGGTTGACGGTGACAAGTGACCTCGCCCGGCAAACCTCTCTCGGCATCCTCCAGGCTGGCATCGTTCAACTGAGGTGGGAGGAGTCTTCGTCCCTGGTGTCCACCTGCAGTCTGGACGCGGTACTGCGCCTGTGGGACGCCCGGTCCGGCAGCATGGTGTCCGAGTACCACGGCCACACGGCAGAGATCCTGGACTTCACCATAAACAGGTATGACCCCCGCCCCCCCCTGCCCCCAGGACGATGGCCGATGGCCACCGGCCACAATTTGACCGATTTGGCTCTCATCCCGGCTTGCCTTTGTCCGTCTCCCCCGCAGGGAATCGTCTCTGGCGCTGACCGCCTCGGGAGACCACCGGGTGAAAGTCTTCTGCCTCCAAAGGCCCGACCGGTAAACGTGAGCGGAGGACAACAAAAATCAATCAATCGCAGACATCGGATCGATCAGGCTTTCGGCTCTCTGCCGGAGAACACATTTCGACTCGCCTCAGGCTTCCGAACAAATGGTGCCTGTTCTATCGCCCGACGTGTTCGGGCCAGAGTGTTCACCCGTCGTGCTTAATCATCAGGTGTTCAATTTAAGCACCGCTCAAACCAAAAGAGCTCCTCTTGCTTCCAAGTGCCGTGCAATCAAAACAAACGGTACCTCGGCCGTTTATACTGAGCTTGCTGCTTACGGCGATAGACTAAACAAGGGGGGAATTCTCTGTCTCTGAAATGTTTCAGCGATAACAATTGCTTTGTTCTGGCTGATTTTTTTTTAATTTTTTTTTTTCTCTCTTTTTCCACAATTTGACCTTCTTTGCCAAACATCGGGACTACATTAGTCAAAGTCCCAGTTTTTCCTCTTCCGGGGGTGTGTGTGTGTGTGTTCCGAGTTTCGGTGTAAACTTAAAATGTAAATACTAAATATAGAAAAAAAAAAACACCCCTTCCTCTGGTTACTATTAAAATTCATTTTAACCAAGGCCTGGGTTATTTCTTTCTATTTCTGACGCACGTCCTTTTTGTCTTTGAGCACTTCGTTTTCTGCTTCTCGGCATTTTTTGTCTTTGTTCTATTGGCGGCGCTCTCACTTCCCGAACCATTTTGCGGTTAGTGACGTGGAAAGCCGGGGGTGGGGCGATTCTTGTTCCTCTCGGATACGAGCGAAGAGCGGAGATGAGTCCGTTTTGGGGCCCACCGGCTCTCCTTGAGGGACTAGATCTCAAAACCAAATGCCGGGACGCAAAGATTGTGTCACAAAAAAATCATATTTTTCCTTCCCCTTGACTTGCACGGCTGGCACGGAACGACGCCAAAGATGCCTAGGGACGTTGTGTAGGCTCAAAAGCGGTACAAAAATAAAAAATAAATAAAATAAAACTATATATCATCGAAAAATGTGAAATCGCCTTTTCGTCACGGGGGCTGCTGCTTTTTCCAGATTGGCTGCCGTGGCTCCGCCCCGGCGGGCCTCTCCTGGCACTCCATCACCGAGTTAAAAAAAAACAACTGTCGATTGGGTATCCTGTGCACCGAGTGCCTCTTCCGCGTCCATTGTGCGTGCCAAGATGGGGTTGTGTACTGTACATGCCCGACTCGCCGAACGCTTGCACGCACGACAAAAAACAAAACCAAAAAAAAAAAAGGGCGGGATGTTTTCCTCGTCCGTCCCAGCCGCGCGCTCAGGCCTCAAAGGGGTCAGCCTGTGCGAAGCCCGAGGCGTGGCCTTTCTGACGAGGCCTGGCCAACTGAAGAAAGGAACCTTTTTTTTTTTTTTTTTTTCTTTACAAGAAGTCATGACTATTTACAGATGACCAAACAAGAGGGGACGTAAGTAGCATATTGTTGAATTCCTTGATTTTTTTTGGTTTGTCCAATCTAGATTAGATAACTTGACTTATTATTGCCTGGGACCAAACCCCCCCCCCCCCCCCCCCCCCCCGGGACCAAACCCCCCCCCCCCTGCACGCCCCCGTGTTCCGGGAAAGCCGATGGCGCCCCATCTCCTCCTCTGCGATGCTTCAGATGTTGTGGTTTCGTGTCCGCGCCGCGCTCCCTGCGCAGTGTCTCCCCAGACACTCTGCCTTCCCGGGAACATTTCTGTTTAGACCCATTATCTGACCCGGAGGCCGTCCATCTCTGCCGGAGAGGAGCGGGTCGCGGGTTGAATGCGAGACCCGCCTGACGGCTGTTATGGAACGCGGTGCACACTCGGCTGCGCGCGCGCGCGTGCAAAAGGAGCAAATTCATCTCGGTATTTGTTATGACCTCTCCGTGGGACACTTTGCAGAGAGCGCCTGGTGCGCCGACAGCGCCAGGTCCATTAAAAAAAGAAAAAAAAAAAAAAAACGGACTGGCCCATGACTTATTTTATGGACCGTCTTGCTTTTTTTCTTTTTTCTTTTTTTTTTTTCTTTTTTCTTCCGGTGCCACAGGAAATAAACGAATACAAATTGATAATTGACAATAAAAGACAAAATGATTGCCTTTGCCTGGACTTATAAATGCAGCAGGAGCGTTCCCTGGGGGGGCCCTGATGGAGGGTTTGAGGACCCGCGCCACATGCCAGGTCTGCTGCTGCCGCGGCGATAACGAAGTCCCCGTCGTCCTCCTGGACGGCTGGTGACGAAACGAATACAAAAATCAAAATCTGCATGGGGCCAATGGATGTAGGAGAACGGCGGCGGCGGCGAGTAGGTGAAGGGTCAGTGGGCACGAGTGTCTCGTCCCCTGCGTGACCACCCCCCCCCCCCACCTCACCCCCCACACACACACACACACACACACACACACAAGGAAGCGAAAGACACGAGTATAACTGTTCCTCCTCCTCCTCCAGTATGTACTTCCCCTTGTGAGAGGAACAGCTGGACACTTTGCTTCTTTTCTCTCCGGGTTGTCGGTGTGGGAGGGGGCGGCGGTGGGGGGGAGGGCGTCCCAGTCAACGGAGAGAATCGCACTGCTGCGGCGGAGGCTGCGCTGGATGCCGATTTGACTCGCAGGTTTTCTTTTACTCGAAGCTCAGTCGGCCAAGGGCAGGCGTTTGGGCGGTTCGCACCCAAGAGGTAGGAGTGCGACTAATAACTGCTTTTTTGATGATTACTATTGTTATTATGATTGTTAGTTAGTGTTCCGTCTCATTCGACGTATTGCGAGTGCGTCAAAGTAAGGAAGTAATGAAAGAGATCGTCACCTTGTACGATAGAAAGGGGGAAACCGTTCATTTCGGTGACCGTGAACAGGACTTTGGTCCAATAAAATCCCCTTTCAGTGTCTGGGCTTGCACGTAAACCGGTGTTTGCCTTTTGAGTTTTACGCCTCCTACGCAGACACAGAGAAGAGCGACCACGCTGCCGACCATGAAGTGGGTGAGGTTCCCCCCCCCCCCCCCCCCCAGGGTATCACTTTTCGAAAAAGTACCGGCGACACAAAGGGGGCGGCGAGACTCCAGGGTCCCCGGCGGATGAAATATTGATTGGCATCAGCCTCGCCGTCCATTATCCAGGCTGTTGGCCAATGGGGGGGGGGGGGGAGGTTTAAATATGTCTCAGTAGTCAAGAGGCGCGTGCGTGGTGTGTCGTTCATCTTCAGGTTGTCACCCGGGAAAAAACAAGAGGAACGCGGATTCACGGGGTGGTCCCAACCAGAACACTTTTGGAGCTGGTAAGATTTTCTTTTAGCCTGGATCAGAAAGGTCCTTTTTTCTTTATTCATTCATGGCCCGTTGAGTTCGGCCCCCCTGAGACTGAACAGAAGACTGTCCCTGGCATCCTGGTCCCTTTTCTTATCGTTATCGGGTCTTTCTCCATTCCCTCCTCTGACGGTTGTGTTTTTTTTTCCCCCCCCCCCCAGTCACTTATCTGACGTATTGATCTCTCTCCCGCCTCCCCCAGCCCCGCTTTTCCTCCTCCTCCGCGGCGGCCGCGCCCTTCGATGGGAGTGAAGGGGCGGACCTTCCGGATTCCGCGCGCGCCATGGACTCCCCCGCCGCCCTGTCCGGGGAGCGGCTCGTCTACGTCATCACCGTCCCGCTGTCCACCTCCATCATCCTGGCCAACCTCGTCATCATCCTGGGCATCGCCTGCAACCGGCAGCTCCACAACACGCCCAACTACTTCTTCCTCAGCCTGCTGGTGGCCGACATGTGCACCGGCGTGGCGCTGCCCTTCGTGCCGCTGATGGGCCTCAACCGGGAGCTGAGCTTCAGCGCCTGCTTGTTGGCCCACGTGTTCCCAAACTTCCTCTTCCTGGCGTTCCTCTTCAACCTGGTGATGGTCCACTACGAGCGCTACATTTGCATCGTCGACCCGCTGCACTACAGCCGCCTGTGGATGCACCGCAGCTTCCCGCTGGCACTGCTCGCCGCGTGGGTGCCCCCGCTCCTGTACGCCTGTCTGCCCGCCTTCGGCTGGAACAACTGGACGGGTCCCGACTGGGACAGCTGCTGCTGTGCGGGCGGCCAGCATCTGCAGCTCCTTCCGAACTGCTCCGCCAACGGAACCGCCTGCTGCTCCTATCGCCGAGTGTTCCCCAACGCTTTCATATACCTGGAGGTGTACGGACTGGTCCTGCCGGCCATCCTCACCATCGCCGCCATGACCGGCCGGGTCCTGTGGATCACCCGAGGGCAGCTGAGGGACATTTGCCGCCTCCATCGCTCGGTGGCCCGCGGGAGTCAGGCGTCGGACAGGGCGCAGCGGCTGAACCTGCGCTACGCCCGCTGTGTGGTGGCCGTGTCCCTGACCTTCCTCGCGTGCTGGATGCCCTACCTCATATACATGCACGCGTGCATCGCCTTCCTGATCAGCGACACCAAGTGGAGCTCCACCACTCACATCGTGCTGTCCTGCACCGGCATCGGCAGCATGGCGGTGGTGCCGCTGGTGCTGGGCCTGGCCAACAGGCAGTACACCGAGCCGGCTTGCAAGCTCCTCCAGAAACTCCGGGACAGGTGGAGGAGAGGGACCCCGGGGCCGGAGCGGGTGGCCGCCTGAGGCCAGCACCGGAAGGGTCTGCCCAGGGGGTCCGGCGCGGGACGCAGGCCACTGGACTCAAGCGGCAGCAGGGCGCGGTCTGAAAAACCCACGAGAACCCCTAGTATGACTAAGGGGATATTTATGAGGATGAATCTGCAGGAAATGATACGCAGCACTTGGAATTGCCAGAAAGTGGGAATGGGAGGATAAAGACCAGAGACCCCCCCCCCCCCTCCCCACACACACACCATTTTGCGGGATTGAACACGTGGGAGTGACCTTGCAGGGGAAATGAAGTAATTTCAACTGTGATGAAATTACAGGATTGGGGCTGCAGTCATCGTAGACATCGTACAGGACTATGGTTGGCAAATTGGTATTGTCACGACTGCGGTGTCGGCAATAACATCCTGGGGTTGAATAAGGCTGCCTTTGTGCAGCTCCAAGACACACAGTTATACATATACAATACCCCCCCCCCCACCCCCCATTCAATGTTTACTCGTACTTCGCTCACCAGTGTTTATCTCCATAGCGGTATGCAAGCTGAAGATGGGGAGAGGTATGCGACCCTAGTCCGTAATTCATCTAGCATGCACGTGGGAATTAGGCCTTCGGCCGGATAAGGGGTCGCCGACCTTTTTGAAACAAGTAGCGACTCCGCGGCGACTAGTGCTGCGGCAATAAACCCAGCTGAGTGGACGTGTAACCTGATTAAATGGGGCAGTGTGCCGCAATAAAAGATAAGGAGGGGGGGCGGGGCAATTAGAATAAATAAATAACCCTTCATTAATGTATTATTACAGCTTGGCAGCTGTGTGAGTTTTATATAAATAATGAATATATAAATAATGAGTTTTATATTATAAAAGCTAACAGGTGTAACGGGGACACTTGTTGTCTATCTAAATTGCGCGAACGCGTCCCAGAGGCCGCGAAAGATGGCACACACCAAAGCGGTGGCAAACACTACAAGCCATTACCATGGCAACCCTGTGAGGGCTCTGCAACTGTAATGACACACGCACACACACACAGGGACGTTTCAAGAGTCTCTGGGGGCCCCAGGCAAAACAAAAATCCAAATAACAAAAAACAAACTTTTGACAGCGCGCAAGTACCACGAGGCCCCCCTATACGGGACGGGGGGTAGGCTAGTTTACCTGCCCCGTTGTGACGTCTCAACACACAAGCCATTACCATGGCAACCCTGTGAGGGCACTGCAACTGTACTAACACACACACACACACAGACAGACCAGGTACACTACGGGCCAGGTACCAGGTACATTTTGGAGGTAAGAGTTAGGAGTTTCCATGTTTCCGCCACATTTAGATAGGATGTCAAAAGGAATGTTTAACATCTGCATTTAAACGATGACACATTTCATTCGCACTGATGTTCCTCCCTCAGGGAAAATTGGATTTATCTCCCTAACTTCATTAAACCCACAGTATACGTTGCGGTATTCCCGTACTCCCCCCCCCCCCCCCCCCACCACCACCTAAACAGAATCAGCGGTCACACACGTGTGCACGAGAGTACGTGGGTGGAAAAGAGACAGGGTGCAAATGAGTCAAGGGGGGGAAAAAAGCAGACTTTAATCCAATTAAATGGTCGCAACGAGGTTCAGAGCTGGTGCGGGTCATGATGAGTTATGGGGTATTATCATAGGGTCAGGGTACACAGGGTCCACCAGTAGCATCAGAAGAGTCACAACACAGTGTCACGTGGATGTGACTAGAAACCGCCCCCCCCCCCCAACCCCCCCCCCCCCCCCTTTAAACACACGCTTTATTGCACAAGAGAAGAGAATTGTTGAATTACAAGTGAGTCGTCGTCGTTTTTATTCTACCGCATTTTTTTTTTTTTTTTTTTACTCCAATCGAGTCGGTCCTCGGGGTGTAACGGGTGCTCTCCGACGCGCCTCTGCTGGATTCCGCCTGCGCGTGCGCGGATCCTCAGCATTCCGGGAGGTGGGGTGCGATGGAAAGGGATGGCGGCGGGTGCCGGGGTCCGGCAGCAGCGGTCCTTTTT
The DNA here is from genome assembly GCA_016785305.1 of Colistium nudipinnis. NCBI lineage: Eukaryota > Metazoa > Chordata > Actinopteri > Pleuronectiformes > Rhombosoleidae > Colistium > Colistium nudipinnis. The sequence goes on along the minus strand of JAFBJU010026045.1, from coordinate 57,081 downwards.
TTTTTTTTAGAAATCTGAGCGAGAGGGAGGTTTGATTTTAGTGCAAGGAGAAAACGGGGATCGACCATGAGAAGACCAGTGCATGAAATGGATGCGGGGTTGGTGTCGTCGCTTGCGTGCCCACCCTTTTTGTGCCCGAGTATTGTTTCGCTTTCTTCACCGCCACCTTGCTTTTTTCACTTCCTTTTTCAAAATACTAAAACCTGCTTTCTAACTGTCAGTCAGGCAACGGCGGCAGTGGGGTGGGGTCAGAGCGCCGGCTGCTGGTGAGAGAGGGGAGTGGTGGCTGAATAGCATAAGCTGAACGCCGCGAGCCTCCAGAAACAAGAGTGCCGTGTCTTGTTGATTTGAGGACTGTGTGGAGCCTCTTGTTTTATGGCTTTCTTTGAGTTCGGTGGAGAGTAAATAAAAATGACTTGTGCTGACCGCAAGCGCTCTCCTCTCCCTCCTTACGACAACATCGGCGCGGAACCTTCGCCGTAACATACAGGACGGCATCCTGCGCGGGCCATAAGGCTGCCACTCTGGTTTTATCGGGCGTTAGAAATACCGCGAGATCGTAACAACCATCAAAATACACGACAAAACGCGACTGCCACACCCAGGAATGGCGAGAGTTTCCCGGCTGCCTGGTTTCAGAGGAAGGAGGATGAAGTGCTCTCACCTGTGCGGCGCAGGAGGTGGTCCATTCTGCGCGGGGACGGAGCAGAGACGAGAGATGCTGTTAGTGGGCGCGTCAAAGGGAGCCCGACACAATCGAGCGGAAGCTCATGGAGACGGACTGCATCCTACCTCTGCTCCTCGCCCTCCAGCAGCTTGCGGTAGGTGGCGATCTCGATGTCCAGGGCCAGCTTCAGGTTCATCAGCTCCTGGTACTCGCGGATCTGCCCGGCCAAGTCCTGCTTGGCCCTCCTCAGGGCCTCCTCCAGCCGGCCGATGTCCTCCCGGGCCTTGTCCAGGCTGCGGTCTCCCTCGGCCCTCGCGCCGTCGATGTCCTTCTTCAGGGAATCTTCCTGCAGGAGAAATTGGAGAGGGAGAGAGAGAGAGAGAGGGGGGCGGGGGGGGGGGAGGCGCGGGGGGGGGCGCCGGGGGGGGCGGCGGGGCGGGGGGGGGGGGGGGAATCGATGTGATCCTCACCTTCCTCAGGAGAGCGTCCAGCTCCCCGTTCAGCCTCTGGATTAAGCGCACCATGTCGGAGATGTCCCTCTTCAGATCGCGCACCTCCTGTTCACGCTGTCCCACATTGACGACCATGGCATCCATCTAAGTGGGGGTGGGGGGGGGGGTGAGTGGAGAGAATATCTTAGTTAAGATAAATAAATAAAATATTTGAATAAATAAAATATTTGAATAAATAAAACATTTAAATAAATAAAATATTTAATAAACAAAATATTAAAATAAATAAAATATTAAAATAAATAACATATTTTAATAAATAAAATATTAAAAAATAGATAAAATATTAAAATAAATTAAATATTAAAAGAAATGAAATATTAAAAGAAATAAAACAAATACTAAAATACAGAAATATTAATATAAATAAATAAAATATTAAAATAAATAAATAAAATATTTGAATAAATAAAAAATTAAATAAATAAATAAAAAATTAAATAAATAAATAAAAATATTAAAATAAATAACATATTAAAATAAATAAAATGTCTAACTTTGCAAGGCTCAAAAAGGCCTGAAAAGGATTAGGGAGTCAAGTATACACTCAAACATACGTATATATTTTTATGTTATGTTATGTTATATTTATATGTTTATATTTTTATATCTCTTGGCCTGTTTTTTGGGGCGACCCCTCCTCACCTTTCTCTGGTTCCACTGCTCGGCCTCCTCCTTGCTGCGGTTGGCGATCCTCGCGTACTGGTTCTTGACGCCCTCCACGATGTCCTCCATGTCCAGGTAGCGCTTGCTGTGGTCGGGTAGGACCACCGTCTTGTTCTGGATGAGCGATTCCAGCTCCTTGACCTCCTGCAGGGGGCAGGCACGACCAAGAGTCAGTTCGCTGGTGGCCATCATCGTCTTGCCGACGGGTTGATTTTCGATTAAAAAAAATATATATATATATATTTTGAATAATTCTTTCGAATGCTTGAACTCGCTCTACCTCGTCGTAGCCAACCCTGAGAAAGTCCAGCTTTCCCATCAGGTCCTCCAGCTCCAGAGCCAGGCCGACTTCCTCCAAGTGGCCGTCATCTACATCCTGGGACACATATATAACGTGCGTGTACACGGTCGCGTTTAGCCGTAAAATGCATTTTTTCGACGCTGTTTCAAAGTGCATTCATAAATGAGCAGCACCGCCAGAGGGTCTCACGGCACCTTTTTGTTGACGATAAAGTCGTTCTCCACATCAGCCTTCTTCTGCAGCTCGTCCTCATACCTGGGAACCACAATGAAAGGACGAACATATCGCCGTGCCTTAATGAGACGTAAGCGCAGGAGGGATGGATGCGTTCCCACTTTGGGTTAATGCGCCTTGACCTGCTGACCTCTGCTTGGAGTCCTCCACCTCCACCTGACGCGTGAGCAGCTCGGCCTTCAGCTTCTCTTGGTCTTCGAGCAAGCGCTCGATCTGCTCCTCCAGCTCGTCCTCCAGCTGCCTCACGATGTCATCGATCTTGCCCTGGTACTCCTCCTGCCCCTTGAGGATCTTCAGCTTGGTGTCGAGCTTCTTGTTCTCGTCCTCCAGGTTTTTCACCTACGGGCGAGGCCGCGCAAAGTAAAGAAGGTTTCGCCGCCACCGCCTCCTGACAGCCGCGCGATGACAAAAGACAAAAAGGAAAAAGAAACTTCCCGCGTATGCCGTGGCCGGCTGCTACGTTTTTTTTTTTACCCATTGCTCATGTTGATAATTATAGCCGAGGACGATTTTGGAAGGCAAAATATGTGTCCAGCCTGTTATTATGTTTGTCGGGGGGGAATGTAAAGATTGTGCACGAGTGTTCAGTCAGTCTATATATTAAATGTGTGTAGTTCTAATAATCCCTTACATATTAGAGGTGATTGTGACGAAGACCTCACTGTACAAGCACATGAAGGGAGGCTAATAAAAGGAGACGCTTTCCATGGCCTCAGGTCACAGAGTTGATGACAGCAGATAGAGTCTAAAGGTATGAGCCAGGGTCAGAAACAGCTTTTTCTTGCTTATACATTAAAATCAAACTGAATATTTATTATTATTATTATTATTATGTCTCCTTTTCACCCCCCTTTTAAACCAGACACGTACAGGGGGAAAGACCAAAAAAATAAAAAATAAAAATCCAAATCCCCCAAAAATCAACGCCATTCACTGACCTTGTCAATCAGCTGGACGAACTTGTCGTTGAGTCCGACCATGTCATCCTTCTCGCGGGACTTGCCCTTGTTGTTGTTGTTGTTGTTGTTGACGGGGAGGCTTTTGGGAGGACCGTTGCGGCCGGGGCTGAAGGACTGGCTGCTGTACTCCCTGGGTCGAGACATTGCTGAAGGGCGGGAACGGCGTGGAGGTGCGCGCAGGGTCCGGACAGGTGCACGTCTCCCCCGCGTGGTCTGCTTTTAAAGAGGACCAGGACCCGCCCCCCCCCGTGTCCACCCTCAAGTGTCCAATCGAGAGAGGACAAGTGCGGTAGGGCAGTGAAAAAACACACACGACGGACTTGAAATTCCACAATGAGCCTGTTTTTTTTTTGTTTTTTTTTCTACTGGAGGGAGGGGTTCGTGCGTAAAAGCAGGTATAAAACCCACCTGTGCGCCTCTCCAATTCCACCTCTTCACCCGAAGCAACGTCAGCTCGCGAGCCAGCCAGCCACCCGTCCGTCCAAATCCGCAAGCCATGCCTACGAACACCGCCGCCAGCATGTTCGGCGGAGCCGGCGGAAGGGGCTCCAGGGCCTCGGTGTCCAGCCTGGAGGGGCTGCGCAGCGTGCTGCGCAACGAGCCGGACCGAGAGGCCGGCCGCGCCCCCGCGCCTCCCGCCGCCGCGCCGGCCCCCCCGCCGGCGGCCCCCGCGCCGCCCCCCGCGGACGACAAGCAGACGCTGCGGGGCCTGAACGGCCGCCTGTCCGGGTACCTGGACAGGGTGAAGCAGCTGCGGGCGGAGAACGACCACCTGGAGAAGGAGATCGACGAGATCCTGGCCAAGAGGAGGACACCCGAGGAGAGGGACTGGGAGGAGACGGAGAAACCCCTGGATGGCCTCAAGGACAAGGTCGTCACACTTTATACATAGTTTTATTACTGGACAAACGCACGCGTTGACCTTTTATTTTATTTATTTTTTATTACATTTTTTAAAACAAAATTACACACACGCATTTTCTCAAAATAACACACGCCCACTTTTAGAGAAAACACATCTACATCTCTCTTCACTGGGAATGATGATGTCAGAAGTATGACTATAAATTGTGCATTTTTGTCCCCCCCCCCCCTCAGATCAAAGCCATCACCATGGACAACGCCAAGCTTCTGCTTCAGATTGACAACACCAAACTGGCCAATGACGACTTCAAAAACAAGTGCGTATCATCAGCAGGGAGGTTTCAAGACACGTCTGGGGGCCCCAGGCAAAAAAAAAAACCCAAAAAACAAAGCTTTTGACAGCTCATAAGTACCACGGCCCCCCCTATAAGGGGGTTCCTGAACGGGTCACTGCAGTGACCCCTCGTGGCAAGTCGTTTAAGGGGCTTTCAGGTTGTCGCGGACCAATGTAAAAGGCCGTCTTTGGGGAGGGGGGGGGGGCGCCTTCGAGCTCGGGGCCCCGGGCAATTGCCTAGTTTGCCTGCCCCGTTGTGACGCCTCTGTGTATCACGCGGTCCGGTTACACCTTCTCTCCTCAGGGCGGACGACGAGGAGAAGGCCCGGAAGGAGCTGGAGAACGACCTGGAGGTGCTGGGGAAGACCGCCGAGGACACCCGGCTGAAGTGCGTGCAGAAAAAGAAGGAGATGGACTCGGTGAAGGACGAGATCGCTCGCCTCCAGCAGGAGCACAAGGACGTGAGGCTGGAGACCGAAAACACACAAAACACACAAATCGCACGCACGCACACTTCAGACGAAAATTGAAACGTTGAAAAGATATGTCTGAGGCGCATTTGTCATCATCGTGGCTCGCGCAGGACGTGGGGACCTTGCGCGAGAAGATCGGGGAGTCCGAGGTGACGGTCGAGATCGACTCCCAGAATTCCAACTTGTCCCAGGATCTCGACAAGATCCGCAAGCAGTACGACAAACTGGCCGCGACGAACCTGAAGGAGACGAACGACTGGTACCAGAGCAAGGTACGTGATGTGCAGGATGCCGCCGCCCCCTCTCCACTGTTTATGTCCTGGTCTTGATTTTCTTCTTCTCCAGTTTGAAAACATCAAGGTGGTGCAGGCCCAAAACGTTGAGTCCCTGCAGTCTGGCAAGACGGAGCTCAAGGATCTGCTCAAACAGAAGCAGATTTTGGAAATAAGGAGTCAGAGTTTGCAGAGCACGGTAACCACACACACACACACACACACAGGCAGCTCGTTGTCAGGTTTGCGGGTGGCTTGTTTTGACAGATAAACCTGTCGTGAGACATACATTGGAGCCCACTCGCGTCTTAATGCAAGGGCCCAAAACACCCTCTTCAGGTGGCGCGTATAAGAACATATTGACGAATATTGTTCTCCCTTCATGTCAGGAATGCAAAGTTGACCGGCGCCGGTGTTGGTGCACCTGTCCATTTCACAAGTATTCCTGACTCCCCTCTTATTAAACCGTACACCGCCAGGTCGACAGGCCACCTGGATCTGCTCCTTCATAACAAACACAAGCGACAACGTGAAAACATGAGGGGGGGGGGGGGGGGGTCACAGGGATTGGGGGGGGGGGGGGTCACAGTGATTTATTCTGGGTCATTTCATGTCAGGCCGCAAGGACCCCCCCTACCCCGCCCGGAAAAATTCCAGGACTCACCTCCTGTCCTCCTTTCAGATCCGAAACCTGGAGGACACCCGGAGGAACACCGAAGCCGAGTATGGCCAGCGCCTGTCGCCGCTCAACCGGGTGGTCATGGACCTGGCGGAGGAGCTGGAGAGGGTGAGGTCCCAGGTGGAGCACCAGGTGGAGACCAACAAGGACCTGCTGTGTGTCAAGATGAAGCTGGAGGCGGAAATCAACAACTACCAGCAACTGATCATCGGCATGACCTCTGACGCCGAAAGGTGAGCGCCGAGTCGCGGTTTTTTTGAAGCCAAACAGCCGCGCCATCTTACCTGACGTCTAACTAGTCCTTTGGAAGGTCTAAGCAACAAACCCGACACGACACATGGTGCGACAGCGTACTTACCCTTTTCTTCCCCGACAGCATGGAGCTCTCTCTAGAGGAAGCGTTGAGCAGTGGTAAGTTACAGATTCTGGCTGGGATAATAACAAAAAAAAATAATAAAATAAATCACAATCGCTCTAGCGTGATTGATGACGAGGAAAGACCAGGGTCAATACACACAGCGGGACGCTTTCAAGGCGGTCAACGAAAACACGCGAGGAACCAAAACCCTCCGCCAGAATTTGACCCCTGTCTTTCCTGCACCCCCTGTAGGCCTCTGGATTTGAAACCAAAAAAACACCCCAAAAAAACGTAGAGGCCTAGAGGCGGTCCATAACTTTGGAAGCAGTAACGAGATACAGATAAACCGCGCTAAATGATTGTGGTATGCATGCAATCGCACCGGGTTTAACACGTGACAATCATAAATGCTCGGATTTGGACTAAGCGAATCAAAAAAAAAAAGACGATTCTTGTTGACACACACACACACACACACACATTAAAGGAAAGCCGAAGGGGCAAAAGGATTGACGTCCTCTTGCGAATAGGCGTTTGTGTGAATCAAATCTGACGCGCAGTCTCCTTTCGCAGACCAGCAAGCGTCTAACAACCAGGAGGAGGCGGCGAAGGAGGAGGGCCGCGCGATGCAAGAAAGCGCCCCCCCGAAGAAATCGGCGGGAGGAGACCTCGCGGCGGCGGCCGCTGCCGACAAGGCGGCGTCTCAAAGCGCGCCAGACGACGCCGACAAGAAGAAACCCAAGACCAAAACTAAGAAGGGCTCATCCTCGTCTTCCTCCTCCTCCTCCTCGTCCTCCTCCTCGTCTTCCTCTTCCTCCTCCTCCTCCGAGTCCGAGAATGAAGATAAAAATGCCAAGAGCGAGGGAGAAGTGGCCGAAGGTTGATCTGTAAAAGTTTTTCTTTCTCAACCCCCCTTCTCACCCCCCCCCCCCCGCTGCTGCCTGGCATCATGTTGTATGGCATGTGAACCCCCGCCCCCCCCCCCCGACAGTGGGGTTGTTGTGGCGCGAGTTTTCGGATCATGAAATAAAAATGCGATTTGATTCCGAAATGATCCAGCTGTTTTTCTTGGTTTCTCATCACTCGTTACAACGTTAACCAGTCGAGAAATCCGCTCGGTCGGTCTATCGATCGAACTTTCGACTGACTGACGTGACCGGAAAGGTCAAAATAGACGAGGATAAATAATCCCCCCGCGAGTCGACGCGCCCTTTTTTTTTTTTTTTTCTTTAAACGGTCAATCTGCTTTTGGCGAACGCGGATCGATCCGCGCAATAAGAAACAAGCCGTGTGGTTCAGTAGGAATTCGGGCAAAAAAGAGAAATAAATAAAAATCCTTTTGGAAGAGTGATTTATTCCATTTCTTCAAATGACAATGGTTCAGACGACATAAAAGCACAGAGAGGGAGGACTGAAATCACCCAGTACAGCTTGTATGGTGAGGGAGGGGGGGGGGGGGAGCAAGAGTACCAAATGGAGTAAAAGATACTGTATCAAAAATGTTCAGTTTTTTCTCATATATATATTTATATAGGACTAATAATTCTCTTCAACTATGCAAAGCAAGGAATGCCCTTTTTTTTTTTTTTCCCCCATTTATCGTGAGCCTCGGCTTTCTCTTAAGTAGAGCCAACGTTATTATTCATTAAAAAAAAAAAAAAAAAAAAAAAGAAAAGAAAAAGAAGAAGAAGAAGAAGAAGAAGAAAAAAGGGACTGGACACATTTTCGGAGCTGGGCAGGGGTCGGGTCGCGTCCGTTGCGGGGCGGACACCGTGTCCGCGCGGGACGTCCGGTTGCGTCCGCGGGGCGCTGGGGGGGTGGGCCGGGACGATTCGGATGGGACCTCAGCGGGAGAAGGTCTTTCCACTGGAGAGAGAGAGAGAGAGAGAGAGAAAAAAAAAAGAGTCAAACAAAAGACACATCTAAAATGCTGCTTCGCGTCTCGACGCCACGTCAGGCAACGTAAACAAATTCCTAACCGACTGGGCGAGCACGGACCCCACACCAAACCCGCGCCTCTCACCTTTGTCAAACAACCGGTGACGGACGCTTCGATTCTGCATTGATAGCGGCCCTGTCTCTTATACACATCTAGATGTGTATAAGAGACAGGGGACGGGGGGGACGGGACGGGTTCCCTGCTTCTTCCAGCGAGACGTTTAACCGCAGAACAAATGAGTCTCTGCGCAAAGACGGTAAACATTTGCCTCCCGCTCCGGAGCTGCTACGACGACGAGTGACAAACCAAACTCTGCGGCCCGTTGGGGGAAGGTTTCAGCCAAAGTGGAGAGCAGTAAAAAAAAAAAAAAAAAATCAATAAAATCCCTGCCGTCTCTTACGCCTCAAAAGCACACAAAGACAGACTGCAGTCAAAATCGTAAAGAGCGGAAAACCCCCCCACACCAGTGTGCCGCGACCGCAGCGGTGGAAAACCACCGATCTACACAATAGACTTTTTTTTTTTGTTTGTTTATGGTTAGAGGAAAGCGCCGACGGCCTCTCGCCCCTGGCTTCCTCACACAGCGACTCCGAGCGCGCGTAGCGGGATAAGGAAGAAAAAAAAACGAGAGAAGGGAATGGCCGAGGCTGCTTACGAGATGGTCTTCATCTCCTTCTTCTCGGCGTCGGGTCGGGCCCGGTTCAGCACCTTGAGGAACTCCGACGTCTTGGCCCTCATGCGGGTGTGAATGTAGGCCTGCGGAAAGGCGAAAGATTGAGAACGTTATCGTGCACAGGGACCTTTCAAGACACTCTGGGGGGGCCCAGGTTAAAAACTGAAGTTTTCGACAGAGCGCAAGTGCCACGGGGGGTTCCTGAACCTGTCATTGCAGCGCCCCCTCATGGCAAGTCATTTAAGGGGCTTTCAGGTTGCCGTTGCTGTGGACCAAGGTTAACGGCCGTCTTATGGGGGGGGGGAGGCCCAATTGCCGGCCCCGTTGTGCCCCTCTGATCGTGCATTCACCCTGCAAGTACCACAGTCGTCGGCGAAGGGGTTTTAAAAGCAGGTCGGGGCCGCGTTGGTTTTCGGGGGACAGCGGAGCCGACTTGTTTCGCAAGCGCGCATCTCCGCCCGCGGCCGCGAATCGACCCGCCGCGACGCCCACGCCGACTCCCCTCCTGTCTGACGCTCACACGCCAAACATCCGGCTCCATTAGCGCCCCCGGAGTCGGAGCGCGGGCGTCTTTTACGACGCAGCACAAAGACATTCCACCCAAAGCACACAAATGGGACTGAAGCGAGACGAAATAAGTGCTGGGTTGGCGGCGCCGGCGGAGTGCGTTTGCTTACGGGCGTCATTGCATACTCCGCACGCCCCGCCAAAACCGCGCGGCGTGGAATTCTGCGCGACGACCGAAGGTGGCAGAGCTAGTTGTCCTCAGTTCCTGCGTCTGGGACCTTCGAATGCGGAGACGCTGGTGTTTGACCGTGAAGAAAAGAACCCTCTATTAGAGGGGAGGACGACTAGCCCCTAGACCTGTAATTAAAGGAGACTTTCCGCCTTTAGCCAGCTCAACCAGTGTCTCCTTAAGAGTCTCGAGTTTTTTTGGGGGTCGGGAAGTTTGAAGCCGATGAGATTTAAGAGTCTGGATTAAAAGTCAAATCCTAATATAATACAGTTTCAGGGTAGACGGCCTCGGGTGGGGGAAAAGTCCCGGGTTGCCGCACTGACCTTGGAACACTTTATGTGGTAGTGCAGGTAGTCCCTGAAGGTGTGGATGAGGTTGATGGTGTTGTCTCTGGCGTTGGCGTTGGTGTGGCGTGGGAAGAGGACTGGGGGGGAGAAAGACATCAAATGATTTTCGCAATTCATGGGGGGGTAAGAAGACTCGGTCGAACTTAGCGGTCGCTCACCGAAGGTGATGTATCCGATGTTGTCCCCGACGGCTGCGTCCGTGTCCTTCAGCTCCAGCGGTGGCTCCCGGTGGCTGAACAGCACCTGGGGAGCCGTGTGGCTGGCTCGCCGGCCCTCCTTGAACTCCTGAAAAAAAAAAGGGGGGGGGGGGGGGGGGGGGGGGGGGGGGGGGGGGGGGGGGGGGGTTAGCAATAGGAAGCCGGGCGAACTTCCCGCGCACCTGCATGAAGACTTTGCCGATGATGACGTCGTCGTCATCCTTGAAAACCGTGCTGAACACGACCGTCACCCTGTCCTTCTTGGCCTCCACATACCTGAGAGGACACAACACGTCAAGACCGCCGCCCCGCCACCAAAAAAAAAAAGATCACGAGATCCAACACCGCCGCCCCCCGCCTCCCCTGCCCCACACGTACATGGACTCGTCGTCTCTGTAGTGGACCACGGCCCTCTGCTCGCCCTCCTTGCCCTCCTCCTGGAACTTGAAATACTTTTCAAACACCGAGGCGAAGCAGTTCCTCTTCAGCATCCCGGCCTGGTGGACCACCTCATCCTTGTTGGCCGGCAGCGCGTCCAGGTCGTAGAGGAGGGACACGTTGTAGCCTGAGGCAGGGGGAGGAGGGGGGGGGGGGGGTGGGGGGGGGGGGGGGGGGGGGGGGAATCATGATCGGTCACTTTGAATTTGATTTCAGAACTTCTCTCTGAAAGGAAGTATCTGCGTCACTTTCTGAGAACTTACAAGGCTCTGTTGCGATCAGGAAATTCCCGTAGATCCTCTTGAGCAGCTGAAAGACAAAAAGAAAAAGAAAGGAAGACTGATCATTTGCATTTTTTTTCTTTTGATGAATAGAAAGAAAAAAAAAAACAACAACAACAACAACAACCACAACAAGCAACCGGCACTTTCAAAGCATCCTTTGATTCCCCCAGACACCTCTGGGATTTCCGCAGGCCACGGGAGACGCCTTCGAGACGAGGCGCCGGCAAAAGCGGCGAAACTCGACAAACTCGCCGCGCAACAAGATACCATTTTTCATCATTCCCCCCCCCCAAAAAACGGAGGTGCGAGTGGCGCGGAGGCAATTGAAGGGGCCTAGGGTTCCAACACGGCGGCACCTCCTCCGTCAAGGACGAGCTCTTTGGTCGACTCGGTGGGATGCGGCCGAGGAGTCGCGATGACGCAACAAAAATAAATAAATAAATCAATAAACACCCGAGAAAGACCGACTGCTGAACACTAAATTCTTGATCGTTTTAATCTGAGCTGAATCTCTGCAAGAGCGAACCGGGAGCGTTTTTCATTTGATTATTATTATTTTTTTTTAACCCACGGACTAAGCGGAAGAGACCCCGTTCACGTATTGCCGGGCGCCGTCGTTTGAGGAAACGGCGAGCGAAGACTCTGGACGGCGGCGCAGTCGGCACTTCCTGGCCTCGGGGTGAGTCACACGCACACGCGCGCTCACTTCCTGTTCCTGCCAGAGGGCCCCAGCGGCTGCTTTCTTCCTTATATGGCCACAGAGCCCCCAGGACGGAGCGGTGCTTGCGGCTGTCAATCGTGGCCTTGTTCTGCTTCGGGTGCAGCGGCTTCGTTATGTCCCGTTAAAATTACGGAGGCCTTCGCTACGTTTATGTCAATCCCCCTTTCTTCTCCCGAATGCGTGAAAGTGTGCGCGTGTGTGCGTGTGCGCGCGCGGGCCCTTTTACCTCGTCAGCCCCGTGCTCCTGCAGCTCTTTGTAGAACTTCAGGGAGATGCTGACCATCACCTTGGTCTTGTCCCCGTTGGGGTTGGAGATGTGGTACAAGACGCCATCGAAATCTGCGGCAGAGGAGGGGGGGGGAGATGTGTATAAGAGACAGGCGGCGGGGGGGGGGGGGGGGGGGGGGGGGGGGGGGCATGGTCAGACGATGGGCTTCTCCAACCAAAGGGGCGCATTCTCCACAAAGATCGGGCACATGAAATTCTCACCTGCGAAAGTCACATCAAGGGCCTCTGGTTTGGTTCTGCAAGGAGACGAGCGGAGAACGTTGGTGAGGCATGCGGCATGGGGGGGGGGGGGGGGGGGAAAAACAACAACAACACCTAGATTCACCCATATTTTCAATTTGCATATTTTCCTGGTCACCTATTCGGATATTAGAACGTTGCTCAGATTTCTTTTATTTATTTATTTTTTTTTACAGAGGAACACCGGAGACTAGGACTACTTCTTACTATTTGGCCATATTTTTTTTGGGGGGGGGGGGGGACGTTCAAGACTTGAGGAAAACCACCAATTCCAGAGAGATAAAGTCCCCACCGAGGCGCGTCGCCTTGACTCGACCGGACGCGCGGTAAAAATTGCTGACCAGCAACGGCCTTCTCTGCACGCAAATGAAGGAAAGGAAAAAAAATAAAAATAAATAATAACTTAGGTTGCAGCTTTTCAAACAGGCGCCGGCACGAAGAGCGTCTACATCTCTGGTATTTTGACACAGGGGGGCGCGAGGAGGAATTTGGTTTTATGAGCAGAACGGCGCAGGAGGGCCACGGTAAAGCGTGAAGCCCAGTGTGTGTGTGTGTGTGTGTGTGCGCGTGCGTGTTTGTTTCTGCAGCCCAGCTGTGTTCAGACTTGACTCAGCCCCACTGCTGGAATGCGGAGGCGAAAGATAAGAGGGGCGGTGGTGGCCCGTATTACCTTTTTTTTTGGGGGGGGGGGGGGGGGGGGCGTGGGCGGTGGTGTGGGGTTTT